>NQII01000692.1:694602-711530 GCA_002778355.1 Clitarchus hookeri
TTTTTTTATACTAATATCAGCTCTTTATTATTTGATTTTTCATAACGTATGACTTTAATTTCTGCTAACCTTCTCGTACAGATTCATTTTGCATTTGAAATCTGTACAAGAGATTACTCATAGTGCGTTCTACCGTGTTTAATATTTTTTAAATTTATCTCAGGTTTGCTTAAAATTTTATTTATTGTATTTTACGTTGTATGTTGCGGTAGTTTTTGTGTGCAGTCATGAGTTTTAGCAAGGTGAATAAAAGTGAAGTCGCCAACGCCAACAGGACATCATTAACGTCACCGAATCGTTGTATTCACTAATTAGGCGAGGGGAAATGAAACCCTGCAACGTCGCGCAAAGAGTGGCAGAAAGGTTGAAACTCTCCATATCTACAGTGCTAAGGTATGTTAAAATATCTGTAGTATTAACCATTTCGTTTGCAAGTTGAATGTGTTAAGATCAATTACGTTGGCCCACGAAATGTGTTTACAAGAACATAAAGAAAATTTGTTAATAACTTGATAACGTCGTAGAACGTTGTCTACGTGTATTTTCAACGTTTTATTTTGGTAATTATTAAGTTTATAAGGTTTCCTGTAAAAATAAAAATAATTCATTGAAAAAATAAAAAACAAAAAAATTCAAATAGTTATTCACCCATCGTGGGGATAGGTTCTGTTAGGTTAGGTGGGCACATGTTACGAAATTAGTCGGACGTTAATGCCCGTCGTATATTCGTGTTCTGCATCATTAGTGAAGTGGAAATATACCATTTTCCGTGAAATTATTGTTATTTTTTACAGAAAAGCCCCCTAAACTTAATAATTACCCAAATAAAACGTTAAAAAGACACGTAGACAACGTTCGACGATGTTATCAAGTTATTAACAAATTTTCTTTATGTTCTTGTAAACACATTTCGTAGGCCAACATAATTGATCTTAACACACACAACTTGCAAACGCAATGGTTAATACTAAGAGATTTTTTAACATACCTTAGCACTGTAGATTTGGAGAGTTTCAACATTTCTGCCACTCTTTCCGCGACGTTGCAGGGTTTCATTTCCTCTCACCTAATTAGTGAATACAGTGATTCGGTGAGGTTAATGATGTCCTGTTGGCGTTGGTGACTTATCTTTTATTCACCTTGCTAGAATTCATTACTGCACACAAAAACTACCGCAACATATAACGTAAAATACAATTAATAAAATTTTAAGCAAACCTGAAAAAAATTAAAAATATATTAAACACACGTGAGAACGCACCACGAGTAATCTCTTATACAGGTATCAGAAACGAAAGAAATCGGCACAACGAGAAATAATAAAGAGAGGATATTGGAAAAAAAAAACCACTAAATGAATTATTGTTGCTTAAACAAGATAATCGCACCAATTCTCTGGCACGTGTGTCGACCACATCTCGCCAACAACACACGGAACGAAGGTTTGTAAACAAATGGCCGCTCTCCTTTCACCTTGAGCGTGATCTTGTGAGTATGCAAGAAATATTGAAATCAAAATACGTTAGCATCACGTCATTAATAATTGGCATAATAAGATACTAGTATTTTCGTAACCCATTTATAAGCGATAAATTAACAATTACGTTAAAACTTTAGAACTATTTCCTCTCTTTGTGCTGGCAACCTCACGGCATAACTGTATCCGCGCTCGCCGCTGTTTGTAATGTTGTATGCATGTAGCTAACGGCTAAGGTGCTTTTCAAAGGTTGATTTTCAAAAGTTTCTTCCAGTCGTGAACAGACTATACGAGCATATTTAATTATTATATTGTTATGAAAGTATCTAAGTGTTTTCTTCTGGGGCGAATGAGTATGTGGGTTTCATCAGAGTGCTCCCATTATAAAGATCGGATTGTGGAGCGGGTTGTGGAGCTTATTGTGGAGCATATTGTCGATGGAGCCCATTGTTGAGCATGTGGAGCGATAATGAAGCAGGTGGAGCGAATTTGGAGCATGTTGAGCAGATTTGCGGAGTGTGTTGCAGAGCATATTGTGGAGCGGATTGCGAAGTGGACTGTGGAGCGTCTTGTGGAGTGGATTATGAAGCATGTGGAGCGATTGTGGAGCAGATTCCGAAGGATGGGTGTGGATAGGAGTGGATTGGTGTGTGGATAGGTGTGGATTGGTGTGGATTGGTGTGTGGTTTGGTGTGTGGATTGATTTTGATTGGTATGGATTGGTGTGTGGATTGGTGTTTGAATTAGCCTGTGGATTGGTTTGTGGATTGGTGTGTCGATAAGTGTGTGGATTAGTGTGGATTGGTGTGGGTTGGTGTGTGAAATTGGTTGGATTATTTTTTGTGGTGCTGATTGCAATGCTAATTGTGGTACTGATTGTGGTGCTGATTGTGGCATTGATTTTGGTGATTGTTGTGGTGCTTTTTGTAGTGCTGATTGTGTTGCTGATTGTGGTGCTGATTTATGAAAAGTTTGTGACATTGATCGAAAGATCGATAATAAAACAAGTCTTTAATTAAATTTTTAAAAACTTTTTCGGAATTTTTTAGATTTTATGAAAGTTTTTAGAATTTCCTGTTTGTGTTAAGGTTATCCTAGGTCATGAGCGTGGGGTTAGGTCACAGGTGTGAGGTCAAGGTAAAGGTTATCCAGATCTAACATGGTTGGAGTCATCAGTGCCACCTAGGTGATGAAAATGTAAACAAATGACAAACGAAAAAAAAAACAATGTGGCGGATGGAGTGCATTCAACAGAATAAGCAAAGGTGAGGGGGTTGGAGGCCTGCCGACTAATTAACCAATGAGAAACATTTGAAAAGGAAGAAGAATGTTAATACATAATGCTTTGGGGAAGCTCCGAAAATAAAATTTTTTAAAAAGGTTTTAAAAAAATTATAATTTCTCAAACTATTTTTTATTAATGTTTTATTAATTCTTAGGAAATGTTTGGGTTTTGTAGGGATTTTTGGGTTCAAGGTCAAAGGTCACCAGGTTAAGGCCTTGGGTCAAAGTAATATTCTCGCTGACTTTAGGAATATATAGCAATTTATACAATTTTTTCTAAAGTTTTTGTCTAAGGTCACTGTTATAGAGGAAAGGTCATGGGTCAAGGTAAAGTTCACCTGGGTCCAACACGGCACTTAGGTGGCGTCATAACATGTTGGCTGGTCGGTTCCAGTCCTTCATCCCCTATAACCCCAAACAATTGAAATGTTTATTATATACTTTGTGAAATAAATTTTTTGTAATTTTTTGGTATTGGTTTGGGGATTTTTGTTTTTAAGGTCAAAAGTCAAGGTCACCTGGATCCAATTTGGTGGCTAAGATGGCTGACAGAACCAAGATGGTTGACGGTAGGCTCCGGCTCCGATGCCAGATCCTGTGTATCGATTTGGCATCCCCATGCCTATAAAACCAAAATTGCCACAACTGTTCTGCCTTTGAAAACTATCCCCCCAGATCCTTCCAATTGATCGAAAAGTGCCTTTCGGGGGACCTTTTTGCAACTGGGGGGATCGGTGCTTTTTGAGGTGTAAATGGGAAATTTTAAGCGAAAGGGGAAATTTTGAGGGGAAAAGTTAAATTTTGAGGGAAAAAGGGACTTTCCAATATGACAGTGGATGGGTCCGGTTCGGATCCCGGATCCCGTTGTGCCTAACTTTTATATTTTCTTCTACTATCTATCTATGAGCATAGCTTATTCTGTATCACTGCTTAAGCAACAGCTGGTCACAAAACTGTTGTGTGCTAGCAGCGGTCAGTGGTATTACTTTCCCATATAAAAGTCATGGTTTTATTGGTGCTGGTATCTGACAGTGCTCAGCACAGATCATTATGTTTCTTCTTGTGCAACATTCCACACACAAACGACTACATTCGATAAAATAGGTTTTTTTTAAGCATTAATGCCCCGTTATTTAAAAAAAAATTGATCTTACAGTTAATAAAAGGACAGACGCCTAGTTTACACAGGATTCTAACCCAGGATGTTGTGGTAAGATCTTTCACTAGGTAGTGAGCGTATTGTAATATTTTCAATACAGTTGGTTCCCTAAGCATATCTTAGCTAGTATAGTTCTCCCAGGCCAGTACATTCTTTACATCTTTCTCGAAAGAAATGAGGTTTTCCTTGTCCGGCAAATCCCATCTAAAGTTGTCGTGTCTGTATCCGAGTCAGAATGGATCTTCAATCTGCAACAGTACAACTTCACCTAAACAACTAATTATACAGAAACTGCTGTATAACTGTACTGCACTTAAATGCCATACAAATAAATATACCACAAAAGAACTTGCTCATTACTGCTTGCACATTAGCATTATATATTAAACTGGCAGTTTCTTTTCCCGTTACATTATAACGTTCTGCCCTAGCTCGTTTGGATAAACGACGTTCCTTGTACTGTTACATAGCGCTGTTGGTACTCATTTGTACAATTAATAGCTGTCATGCATGAATTAGAGCACACTCGAATAACATAAAATGCCGTTTCATGAGATTTACGGACCTGCCTATAAAAACAAATCTCAGTGGCATAGCGGGAACTTAAAAGTTACGGTGGCTTAATGGATACTCCGACCACACCCACTACATAGAATAAACTGACTTCCGCCACTGAGTAGAGGCGTGGCCACAGGGGGACTACCACCTAAATACTACCTTTGTACCCAAGTCGTATAATTTTCAATCCGAAGTGGTTAAAAATCGCCTTAAAATACTTATTTAGAAAAGATGTGAGTTATTAATGTTTTTACGTCCAAAACATATAGCAATAATTATCACAATTAGTGCGATTTGGTTCCTTCGGACATAATGGCACCCGAAACAAGTGCCAGGCGCCTGCCAACCACCATATTGTGACGTCATTTGGACGCCATATTGGATCTGAGTGACATTGATCTCAACTCTATGCCTATGACCGGCTTCGTGCCCGTGACCTTAGAATTACCTTGACATGGAAAAATCGAGGTAAATGCAGAACGATTCCAAAATATTCCAGAAAAAAAAATAAAAAATACAAAAAAAAAAATGTAATTAATTAAATTTTTTTAAATGTTTTAAAAATAATAATTATAAAGTCGTTACATGCAGGGGGTTAGGAGTTGATGACAAGTGAATTGATAATCGACTTAACTCCCAGCACGAAAACTAGCAGACGACTGATCCCCAATGCTATTTTTTCATTGGTTATTTAGTCGCATCTCCACCACCTCTCCTCTCCATACCACATCTACTGTCCATTGTCTTTCGGCATTTGTCAACTAGTGTGTGGTGATAGTTCGTGTTTTCAGTATTAGTAGTTAGATAATGGGCATTCGAACACAGCGTCATGACAGGGATTCGGGATTCGACCTTGAGAAGCTTGGTAAGGAAATGAAAAACTTCATGCGTTTGCATTCCACTGCGACGTCGGCCATCTTGGCAGAAAGTGCCAACGGCGGCCATCATGGCAGCCAGTGCCAAAATGTGCAAAAAATTTGCAAAAATGCAAACAATTTATTTGAAAAAATAAATTTTTAAAAAATTATTTTTTCATAAAATAAAATTTGAAAATTAGTTTTTTTAAAATGAACTTATGAAAAGTTTCAACTTTTCAAAAGTTCCGAAAAAATTTCAAAAGTTCCAAAAAATTATTTTTTCCCAATCATTCCATGGCGGCCATTTTCGAATCCCTAGGCCGACACCGCCAAGGTGTAAGCCATGGGAGAGAATCCCTAAGCCAACGCCAAGGCGAAGACGAAGCTGGCTGGCAAGATGGCCGCCGCGAAGAGGAATTGAGCCTGCTGGCTGGCAAGATGGCCGCCTGCAGAATCCCTAAGCCAACACCAAGGCGAAGACGATGCTGGCCGGCAAGATGGCCGTCGCGAAGAGGGAAGTTTATCCGAAGATGTCGCTGGCTGCCAAGATGGCCGCCCTAAGCCAATGCCAATAGGCCAATGCCAATAGGCCGATGCCATGCTGGCCGCCAAGATGGCCGCCAGAAGAGAATCCCTAGGCCGACGCCATGCTGGCTGCCAAGATGGCCGACGCCACACTGGCCGCCAAGATGGCCGACGCCCCCCGAAGAGAATCCCTAGGCCGACGCTACACTGGCTGCCAAGATGGCCACCCCCCGAAGAAAATCCCTAGGCCGACGCCAAGGTGTTGCTGGCTGCCAATATGGCCGCCCCCCCGAAGAGGAAGTCGAGAATCCCTAGGCCGACGCCAAGGTGTCGCTGGCTCTTACGACACGAACCGAACTATCGGTGACCCCCAAACGGAGCCGGGGCTGGCCGTCCTTCGCCGCGAAGGTTACGAGAACAAGATATAAAAAATAGTCTCTACGTGCCTACCTGTCTGCATGCGGTCCTCCCAGCAGCAGCAGCAGCATACTTACGTGCGCACACACACACACACACACGTCCGCTCGCGCCCGCGTCCAAGAGCGAAGTGGCAGGACACGTCACACACACACATCCTGTACATCGTCCAGGACAAAAAAAACCCTCAGAAAATTATAAATATTAGCGAATACCGGATTCGCATATCAGTTCGATGGAGATCGTGCCGCAGACAACCACGCATCCCGTCCGCATCAGTGACGTCGACGAAGATGAAACTAAAGTTTTTAAATTACGACATGGGAAGTTATTACCGGANATCCCGTCCGCATCAGTGACGTCGACGAAGATGAAACTAAAGTTTTTAAATTACGACATGGGAAGTTATTACCGGTCACCGTACGAGGAATCATAGCAGGACCGAGCAACTGCGGGAAAACTTGCGCCCTCATTAGTTTATTAGAGGAACCGAATGGCTTGCGTTTTGAAAACATATATCTTTACTCGAAGTCCATTCACCAACCAAAGTACGTACGACTAGCACAAATACTACAAGCGGTGGCGGGCCTGCAGTACTTTCCATGTAGCGACAAAGACGCGGTCGTGCAGCCAAGCGAGGCGTTACCGAATTCCGTGTTTATATTCGATGATGTAGCGTGCGAGAAACAGGCGACAATGCAGCAGTATTTCAGCATGGGACGCCACGTAGCAGTAGATTCTATATACCTATGCCAAACATATTCACGCATGCCTAAACAGCTGCTACGAGACAATGCAAATTTCCTAGTCCTCTTTCGCATGGACGACCTGAATTTACGCCACGTCTACTCGGACCAAGTGAACACAGACATGACATTCGACAAATTTAAGGACCTGTGTGCATGTTGCTGGCACGACCCGCATGGGTTATCAAGTTATAGCAAAAGATTTTCCACGTGAAAAGGGACGGTACCGTAGGGGTTTCGATCAGTTCATTATAGTACATCAGTGAAGTATGAGCTACTCAGTATCCAAGTTCGGCCATAGCGGCCTGAAGCGGACGCCGGAAAGCTGTATTATATCTACTAACGACGGGAACTGTAGTTTCGGGGGAAAACGAGCAAAGAATTTAGNAAAACACGACAGTGACGCTACGAATGTCTCCTTCGTCCGAAGTGTTACCACGGAGGCGTTGCAACCAGTGGCTACACTTAAATCCAATATAGAGACGCAGTTGCGTACAGTAATTGCCGGAATGGCACAAATGAGGACAGTAGCAACACTACAGACCAGTATCGAGACACACCTACGAACCTTACTGTCCGACATGGCACGAATCACGGCCTTAGAGACAGCCCTGAGCGGTGTGGAAGAGAGAATAGCCAGCAGTGTGCATACGACCGTGTCAAGCGAATTACGTCCATTGGCCGACGATATTAAGCAACTGGCCGAGATGGGGGGGAAGCTCGCCACGGTGGAAGGTCGTCTCTTCGATACTAATATACTTACCACGAACATGGATTTGAGGCTCGGCACTTTAATCGATAAGGTATCCCATCTGACCTCCGTAACAACCGGGGACGCGCTCGATGTCGTGGAAGGTAGGTTGGCCGGCACCACAAACATACTGGCCACCAATATGGAGGCCCAGCTGCACAAACTATCCGATGACGTACTTAAACTGAACGTGTTAGGAGCGCGAATATCGGCGGTGGAGAAGAAAATCACGGACGCGGGTGAGCAAGGGAGCGCGAGAGTGCTAGCAGGCCTCACTGCATTACTGAACGGGTACCATAATGTAAAGACGGAGTGTGTGATCCCCCCAAAGCTAGACTCAAATCTCATAGCCATGGAAGAACGTATGTTCGCCAACACGAACGTACTATACACCAAGCTGGACACCCAGCTGAGCAACGTAGCCAGCGATGTAGGGAAACTTGGCACGTTAGGCGGCGCGTTCGCAGCTATGGAGAAGAAAATGAACGATGTAAGCGATCAGGTTAGCAGTCTCGCTGCGAAAGTAGACAGTCTCATTAATGACAAAGCCACNCAGCTATGGAGAAGAAAATGAAAGATGTAAGCGATCAGGTTAGCAGTCTAGCTGCGAAAGTAGACAGTCTCATTAATGACAAAGCCACGGACGACGTGGGCGAGCAGGTGCGAGATCTCGCCGCGAAACTAGGCAGTCCCCGTAACGACACAACCGCGCTGGAAGCAATAAGTAAGAAGCTAGACACGAACCTAGGGGCCATCAGTACGATGTCCCTCACCACGACAAAACATTTCCAGACACTGACGAATAACATGCAGAGCGTGGTAGCTAGCAAGCTCCCTGCGGTAGAGGCACAACTGGTAGATTTAGGCGATCGCGTTGACTACAGGTCCCTTACGACGCTGGCTGCAACATTGAGAGATAATCTACGTATAGCAACAGAGAGCGCAGATAAACTTAGCGGCGTGGACTCCAAGCTCACAGCGGTGGAGAGACAGCTCTCGCTTTTCGACATTAAGAAGTTTACACTACTCTCCGCGAAACTAGACGACCACCTTAATGCGTCAGGTGCAGGTGCGGATACGCTAACCACATTACGCACGCAGCTGGAGAGCGTAGGCAGCCTAGAGACGAATCTCAGCAAGATAATGGAAGGGATGACGAATAAGCTTAGTACAAATCTGCTCGAGGAACTCGAGATCCGCAACCAAACAGTGAATACAGGACTTGCAGACCTCGAGGACCTTATACGGCATAGGGTTATTCGTAACTTAAACGATAGTCGCACGGACGATGACAAATGGGCGCATTGCGAGCATGTGCGTACCGCTGTGCTTCAGAAACTGACTACATTCGAAGATAAAATAGTCAATTTGATTACACGTAGAGCCATTGTCTAATAAATATATATATGGTCCGAACAAGTCACTTTAAATTTTAGTATAATGGCCGCAGCTGTTGAGGATTTACGATGCAGTGTTGGAAGAAGCCTTTCGGCCTATCACCTCTCGGCTAGATACTATAAAGAAGCAACCGGTTCCCACTATCGCTAGTGTGAAGANGAAGCCTTTCGGCCTATCACCTCTCGGCTAGATACTATAAAGAAGCAACCGGTTCCCACTATCGCTAGTGTGAAGCCTGACCTGGACATCAAACCAAAGCCACTTCCGGAGGGCAATGGCGAAGATGTCGACGAAGACGACGTATCCTTGGCNCTGGACATCAAACCAAAGCCACTTCCGGAGGGCAATGGCGAAGATGTCGACGAAGACGACGTATCCTTGGCAGAAATGAAACGTACGAGAAAGGTAGGTTCCCGCACGGACGCTGTATGGGCGTATTTCAGTTCGTACACAACAAGGTTCAACGATGTAACTTACGGTGTATATAGGCGGAACAAAAAATGGTATCTCGGGAACAAGCATATTTACTTTCTACCCAACGATTACATACAGATCGACAATGAAACCATACGCGCAGCGCCTGGCCTTTACGAGCTGTTATTCAAACGAAGACCTGGCGAGTATTCGCGCGAGGCGTTACGACAATACCAAAAAGTACNAGCTGTTATTCAAACGAAGACCTGGCGAGTATTCGCGCGAGGCGTTACGACAATACCAAAAAGTACTTAAACTCATGAGCGCTCATTTAACCGATAATGACATAACTGCCAATACATATAAGGACGAGATACATCCGAAATTCGACATTATCGCCGAGTTGTTTCCCGATGTAGGCTTAGCCAGCGGTTCGGGACTTACTTCGAAGCTTGATGGAGGCAGCCAGCTTGAGTACGTTTATTGGGACANGTAGGCTTAGCCAGCGGTTCGGGACTTACTTCGAAGCTTGATGGAGGCAGCCAGCTTGAGTACGTTTATTGGGACATTGTGAACGAATTGGTATTCAGACTAAGGCTACTCGTGGCATCCCAACAAGCCGGCAATCGGTCACACACAAACGAAATTGTCAATATCGTCGAGGAACTGCGGGAAGGTGGCTACATATACTAAACCATGTCACGGGCCGAAATCGCAGACGAAATTCACAGACCAGCAAGGCGAAATTTCCGCAGGAGGAAAGTGCTCCTTTTTGGACTTGACGATCTGTATCAAGCCGACCTGGTGGAAATGATCCCGTATGCCTCTGTGAATAAGGGGTATAGATACATGCTAACTGTAATTAATTGTTTCAGCAAATACGCGTGGGCCGTCCCGGTCCGCAGGAATAACGGGGCGGACGTTGCCAAGGCGATGCAAACGGTATTAAGCGCTAAGGTGAAGGGGTGGCCTCCTAAGAATATGCAGACAGATTTAGGTAGGGAATTTTACAATAAAGCGTTCCGTTCTCTCATGGAAGAGCACCGAATTAACCATTACAGCACACACTGCGAAAAAAAGGCTTCAATTATTGAGCGATTCAATCGTACATTAAAAGCAGATATGTGGCGTGAATTCTCAGCGCGAGGAAAGTACGTATGGCTGGATATGTTACCCCGTCTAATTACCAAATACAATGCTAGAAAACACAGGCCCATTCGTATGCGTCCGGTGGACGTTAAAGACAATTCGTTGCTGGAGACTGTGTTTAAAATCGATAAGAAAGTGGACGGGCGGAAGCTGAAGTTGAAAGTGGGTGACTATGTACGCATTTCCAGACTTAAACCGACATTTGCAAAATCGTACACACCCAACTGGTCGTTAGAAATATACAGAATTAGGCAGATTCGACATAACGAACCTCGGACCTTCGTGTTGGAAGACCTAAATGGCGAGCGTTTGAAAGGACGATTCTACGTTGAAGAACTAGCGAAAACGAAATACCAGCACTCTTATTTAGTTGAGCGAATTCTTAAACGACGCGGCAGGCGTGCATACGTGAAATGGCTAGGTTTCGACTCCAGATATAACAGCTGGGTTTTACAATCGGATGTGAATTAAATATACAACACGTGTCTGTCTGCACACACACACACACAGGATGTCTCTCTAGGTCAAGTGGGTCGAGGGAACCGTGTGACCGGACGCTCTCGGTGTGGGCTGGCGAGCGCCGCGCCAGGTTACAAGGACGCCCGCTCTCCCAGCCACGTGTCGCAACATCCGGACGGCAGCGAGATGAGGCCACGAGAGCGACTACAGGTTACCACACACACACACACACACACACACAGACTCGAGGCGTGGCGCGTGGCGTGGACTAAAAACTGTTGGAAGTTTTATCAGAAAGAGCGTACAAAGGCATGTAGAGTATCCTGGATCGTATCCAGTCGAAGTGTATAAAGAAGTAACACAATGCCATTTAACCGTTAGTGTATAGGTATGCGTCGTAGAGGCAAGTACTCTGCGAGCGGACTGGTAAATTCTATTATTAGTAATTTGCCCTTTGAAGCTCACATTCCGGGATATAGGTATTGCGGTCCGGGCACGAAGCTAGAGCGGCGACTACAGCGTGGCGACGTCCCCATTAACACGTTAGACACAGCGTGCAAAGAACACGACATTGCGTACGCGACAAGTACGAAGTTGGCAGACAGGCACGTTGCCGATACTATTCTTGCAAATAAGGCGAAATCGATAGTAGGATCGTCACAGTCCAAGCTCGGGGAACGCATAGCAGCGTGGGGCGTGTCGAAAATTATGAAGACGAAGGTGAGACGCGGCATGGGAATGAAATTCGGTAGTACGAAAAAACGGTCGCGCTCTCGCAGGAAACCTCGTAAGTCGTCGTCAGTGAAACGCGGCGGTATTCTGCCGTTCATTTTGCCTGCCTTAGGTGTATTAGGAAGTTTGATCGGGGGCGCTAGCGGAATCGCCAGGGCGGTTAATACGGCCAAAGACGAAAACAAACGCTTGACGGAGACTTTACGGCACAATAGTAGAATGGAAGCACTTGCAAAAAACGGTCGAGGACTGTACCTACGTCCCTACAAACAGATAGCTGGAGGAGGAGGGGGCAGAAAGAGAACTCGACAACGCAAACGAACGAAGCGATCCTAAGTGGTCTGCCAGACCGCCCGTTAACCAACTTTGATATACTGAAATATGCACGTAAACTCAAATTAAGGAAGTTCCGGGGCGTGTTCATGCGCGATAGACTGCCCCTTCGAGTGCAGAGGATGGAATGCGGTATAGTTAACCTCGATAGCAGCGTCGGGCCGGGAACACATTGGACAGCATATAAAAAGAATAACGATACGGTCCACTACTTTGACAGTTTTGGAAACTTAAGGGCCCCGCCAGAACTGAAAACGTATTTCAGAGGAGCGCGAATATACTATAATCACAAAGCGGAGCAAAAGCCTCGATCGTGGAACTGCGGACACCTTTGTCTGCGCTTCCTTACAAAGATAGATACTTAACGAGCGAGCGCTAGGTGCTGTCTTCAGTCATGTCCGTTACTTTGATCTTGTCGGGCACTAGTTCGGAATTGCGGTCCGTACACTTTCCACCACTCTCTCTGAAGGGAGTATGGTCCGTGGCGGTGATTGATTTTCAAACTTATTTCTCGGTACCGAACATAGATGATCGCAATTGTATGTTCCGTTATGTTAAAGGGGGTGGGAAGATGGGAGAGGTGCGTATTCCCACAGGGTCTTATGAAATCGATGACATAGGCGAATACCTTACGCGTGAGCTGGGACAGGAAGCCACATTTGTACTGCGAGGTAACGCGAACACATTACATAGCGAAATGAAGTGCAGTGCACAGGTAGACTTCTCGGGCGGCGATACCCTGGCATCCATGCTAGGATTCGAGAACGCTACATACGAGGCTAATAAAACCCATGTATCTACGCTGCCGGTACAAATATTTCCCGTCAATGTCATCCGAATAAACTGTAATTTGGTTAACGAGTCGTATCTGAACGGCAAACCCAGCCAGACACTGCATGAATTTTCAGCGATGGTACCGCCAGGATTTAAACTCGTAAACGTACCGAAAACACCCATTTACGTCCCGGTAGTGTCGTCGAACGTACAGGAGGTCGTAGTGTCCGTTGTGGATCAAGAGAGTCGATTGATTAATTTCCGAGGCGAGGAGATCACGGTCCGCTTGCATTTACGGAAAGATGGGCCTGAAAATTAAGCGTGCGACTGCAATAAAAGTGGCCTACGGTACCAAAGGTAAGGTCAGTACGAGTCAGGCACGCAGAGCGCTAACACCTGCAAACGCGTGTTTCCTTAGGAGATTGGGACTAACTATCAAGAATGGACGTGGAAATTCTGAACGTTGCAGAGCCCGCCGGGTTCGAAGACGCGATCACTAAGGCCGAGATACATACCTATTCACCTTATCTTCCCGGCCCCTACATGCCCTCGGCCGAGGTCAGAATCCCGGTGCAAAACCAGGACATATACACAGCGCCATGTAACTCTTATTTACGCTTCCGGGGAACACTAACGAAGCCAGGCAATGCTCTTCCCGTGACGACTAAAATCATTCGAAACGGTATACTTCACATGTTAAGTAGAATTTCGTATGAGCTGAACGGCTGTGAAGTCGACGCAACTCGTGATGTGGGAATTACAGCCACCATAAAGAACTATCTGTCGTTAACGCATAACCACTTGCCTGCCGCCAAAATGGCAGGCTGGAGTATAGACGACGACTTTAAGGTTCCCATCTATGCGAACGGGAAATTCGAAGTTTGTATTCCACTAGCTATGCTGTTGGGGTTCGCGGAAGATTACAAGCATGTAATTATCAATTCCAAACAAGAATTAGTCATCCACATGGCAAACACACAAGCCGACGCGCTGTACGACACCGGAGCGGAGTCTGTAACGCTCGCCATACGCTCTATTGACTGGTTATTACCACACGTGCAGGTCAAGTACAGGCTTGCGCATTTTAATTACTTTATACGGGAAAAAGGAAGGAACGTAGATATTGCGTTTCGTACATGGAGTTTAGAGACGAATCCGAGTATTCCCGCCTCCACGAGCGTTAATTGGAACGTTAAAACTAGTTTCACGAGTGAAAAACCGAGATAAATAATTGTTGCGTTTCAGACAGGCAGGCGAAATGTCCTCAATAAAGACTGCTCGAAATTCGATCACGTCAATATTANTTAATTGGAACGTTAAAACTAGTTTCACGAGTGAAAAACCGAGATATATAATTGTTGCGTTTCAGACAGGCAGGCCAAATGTCGTCAATAAAGACTGCTCGAAATTTGATCACGTCAATATTAAGAACGTTAAAATATATTTAAACTCTGAGGCTTACCCGTACGGTGATTTGAACATTGATTTTACGAACGGTGCGTATGCAGTCCCTTATCAAATGTACGCGGACTTCCAGCGCTCGTACTACGGACAAACGCAGGCCCCCACACTGGAACCGAACACCTTTATGAACATGGCTCCACTACTGGTATTTGACGTCAGTAAACAGGATGATAGAATTAAATCTGGTGTGGTGGGTTGTAGGATTGAAATATCCATGGCGGTGAATTTCCCGCCCTCTACCCAGGCCTATGCGTTAATACTTCACGACAGACTTGTAACGTACAACGTGCGAGACAGGATAGTTAAAGTACTGACGTAAATGGCGACAACACCTCAGTCACTTCCCGACCGGCAGAATATACGTGAACTTTCAGGGCTTCGTCTCGCAGCGAGGTTTCATTATAAAACGCATCTGCATGGCATATGTCGACGGCCACATAGAATCATGCACGTTCTTACCGCCATTTCCATGGCACGAGCTAGACGTGAAAAGCAAAGTAACAAATATATGGCTGGAACAATACTATCACGGTATCAAGTGGAGTGTGGGCGATGTCGAATACGACAAAGTGCGAGATGTACTTAGCGCATTATTAAACGGGAGCGATACTATATTCGTGGCCGGACCAGAGCAGAAGCGACATTTAAGCACCTATTGCGACACGCACCGCACTATCTGGGACCTCCAAACGGAGGAGGCTGGCTGTCCTTCGTTTCGAAGGTTACGAGAACATTACAAAAAAAATATCCTACACGTGTGTGCCGCTTGCAGGCTCGGCCACACGTGCCCGTACCTGAACGCACTGCTGTTACGTCGTTGGAGGGGGGAAACTTGCTCCGAGGATCAACTTAATGTTACAAACACACCGCCAGGACCGATATAAATAGGACCGCCTGCGATGGGGTAACTATAGTACTCGTCCGGTAATTACATCGGCAGCTGCAATGGAAGGTCTCCTCACCAAGCTTAACGGTATGGGACGGTACACGGCGAGCACGAAGCTAGAGCGGCGACTACAGCGTGGCGACGTCCCCATTAACACGTTAGACACAGCGTGCAAAGAACACGTCATTGCGTACGTGACAAGTACGAAGATGGCAGACAGGCACGTTGCCGATACTATTCTTGCAAATAAGGCGAAATCGATAGTAGGATCGTCACAGTCCAAGCTCGGGGAACGCATAGCAGCGTGGGGCGTGTCGAAAATTATGAAGACGAAGGTGAGACGCGGCATGGGAATGAAATTCGGTAGTACGAAAAAACGGTCGCGCTCTCGCAGGAAACCTCGTAAGTCGTCGTCAGTGAAACGCGGCGGTATTCTGCCGTTCATTTTGCCTGCCTTAGGTGTATTAGGAAGTTTGATCGGGGGCGCTAGCGGAATCGCCAGGGCGGGTAATACGGCCAAAGACGAAAACAAACGCTTGACGGAGACTTTACAGCACAATAGTAGAATGGAAGCACTTGCAAAAAACGGTCGAGGACTGTACCTACGTCCCTACAAACAGATAGCTGGAGGAGGAGGGGGCAGAAAGAGAACTCGACAACGCAAACGAACGAAGCGATCCTAAGCGGTCTGCCAGACCGCCCGTTAACCAACTTTGATTTACTGAAATATGCACGTAAACTCAAATTAAGGAATTTCCGGGGCGTGTTCATGCGCGATAACTTGCCCCTTCGAGTGCAGAGGATGGAATGCGGTATAGTTAACCTCGATAGCAGCGTCGGGCCGGGAACACATTGGACAGCATAGAAAAAGAATAACGATACGGACTACTGCTTTGACAGTTTTGGAAACTTAAGGGCCCGGCCAGAACTGAAAACGTATTTCAGAGGAGCGCGAATATACTATAATCACAAAGTGGAGCAAAAGCCTCGATCGTGGAACTGCGGACACCTTTGTCTGCGCTTCCTTACAAAGATAGATACTTAACGAGCGAGCGCTAGGTTCTGTCTTCAGTCATGTCCGTTACGTTGATCTTGTCGGGCACTAGTTCGGAATTGCGGTCCGTACACTTTCCACCACTCTCTCTGAAGGGAGTATGGTCCGTGGCGGTGATTGATTTTCAAACTTATTTCTCGGTACCGAACATAGATGATCGCAATTGTATGTTCCGTTATGTTAAAGGGGGTGGGAAGATGGGAGAGGTGCGTATTCCCACAGGGTCTTATGAAATCGATGACATAGGCGAATACCTTACGCGTGAGCTGGGACAGGAAGCCACATTTGTACTACGCGGTAATGCGAATACATTACATAGCGATATTAAGTGTAGTGCACAGGTGGACTTCTCGGGCGGCGATACTCTAGCCGCCATGCTAGGATTCGAGAACGCTATATACGAGGCTAATAAAACCCATGTATCCACGCTGCCGGTACAAATATTTTCCGTCAATGTCATCCGAATAAACTGTAATTTGGTTAACGAGTCG
>NQII01000693.1:0-21124 GCA_002778355.1 Clitarchus hookeri
CTGCTCCCGCGTTGTCGGGAGGTAGTGAAAACAGCTGGGGCGGTCTTCTGCTTCTGGCCTCGTTAGGGGCGGAGAGGGGCGGTCCCCCCTCCGTACTCTGTCGCGTGGCACTCGACAGTGCTTCTGAGGGAAAGTTATGGCTTCTGTGTCACAAACCAGTTTGTGGAGGGTACACCCTCTTACAATTTAAGGAACATCGCAGGCCCGCAAACCCTGTGGACCGAGCTTCTACCTGCTCCTAATTCTCAGGGGTGGGGGGTTATCTCAACACTTCATACAATTGACAAAAAGTACAAACAAAATAAACCCTGGTTACATTGCACACTCCTCTTACATCCTTACAATGAATTACACTGGTTCATTACACCCTCTGTTCTGCCGCATTNCTCTTACATCATTACAATGAATTACACTGGTTCATTACACCCTCTGTTCTGCCGCACTAACCGGCCCGTCCAGGCCAGTGTCATTTCTACTGAACAGTTTCTCATTGAACAGTTGCCAACAGGTTATGCGAGCAGGCTTCTCTTACTACTTAGGAACAAAAACCCTGTTATCTTATGAGCATATCTGCCGCTCCACACGAGCGGTCTGACAGTGGGCGANGAACAGTTGCCAACAGGTTATGCGAGCAGGCTTCTCTTACTACTTAGGAACAAAAACCCTGTTATCTTATGAGCATCTCTGCCGCTCCACACGAGCGGTCTGACAGTGGGCCAAGATAAGCAACACTGACCCTAGCGGCAAAATAAACACACTTTATTCATGGGGGCTGGTAGGCCCCTCAACAAAAAACACATCCTTTTCTCCTCCGACCTCGTGTCTCGTGACTCGTACCCGAAAGAAATAACTTACAATGGCTGAGGCTCTAAATCTCGAATTCTATTACATAGTTACACCTTTTTATACACATAACTAGCCAACGGTAAACAACAAGTGAACATCGGTAAACCCTACATAACCATTGCTACACAACGAGACTGACGAAGTGAAACATCGGTAAACAATAATAACCCCCCTCAAACCTAGCGGTAAGCAACTGGTACACAGTTGCGCATTTCTCGGGATTGACAACACCACACATGGCCCTGGCAGCGACGTGAACACACGTTATTTATGAGGGCACGTAGGCCTCTCAAAACAAACTTCGTGGCAGNGACGTGAACACACGTTATTTATGAGGGCAGGTAGGCCTCTCAAAACAAACTTCCTGGCAGTCTTTTACTCACTCTGACTCTGGCGGTAAAAAAAACTCATATTCCTATCTCGGCTGGCGGCTTAACTCTCGAATTTCACCTTACACACTAACCCTTGTTAAACATAACACCAACTCTGACAAGCTAAAAACACGTGAATTAAGCTGTATTTTAATTACCGCGGCACTGCCGCTTTACCGCATAAAACCACTACATACCTTAAGAATTTCTAATTAAAACTCTAAGCCAAAGATTCCAAAAGACCGTACATATTTTTTCACTTGTAGAAATTTTTCAAAAAATTTCTTATTTCAGAACTTTAAAGTCACCGNTTACCGCGGCACTGCCGCTTTACCGCATAAAACCACTACATACCTTAAGAATTTCTAATTAAAACTCTAAGCCAAATATTCCAAAAGACCGTACATATTTTTTCACTTGTAGAAATTTTTCAAAAAATTTTTATTTCAGAACTTTAAAGTCACTGGTTAACCTATAAATAGGTCACTTAAAAATAATCCGAGTTATCTCGGACCTTTTAAACAACATAACCTTTCGTTCTATCCAACTCGCGCCATCGAAATAAAACATTTAATTTTCCCGACCCAACTACTTAAAATCACCAAGTGTCTCGCATCACACACACCTCCGCGGCCATCTTGCGCGCGGCGGGAGCCCCGCCCTTGGGCCGTAGCCTAGACCAATCCCGGGCCTCTAACCTCGTAGACTAAAAATTACTAATTCTTACTCGTTTTCTCGCGACATTTACTAACCTACGGACTTTTTCAGTAGCAATACTTAACAAAATATAATAACGACTGCTTTAAAACCATTAATCCTCGCCCTCCGCGTCTTTACGCGAAGTATACTTGTCACAAGCGGTCCACTCGTACAACAAAAACATATTATCAAATGCAATCAACGTCATAAGCCATGACAATTAAGAAATTAGATAACTCACATATGGTTCTCTACACTATATTTAGTAGGCAGCTTTTTTCCGTAACGCCTTACATACTATACACCTCCAGTATCAGGTATATGAAAATTAATACTTAGCAACTTAACAAAACTTTGGCGATTAAAAAGTATTAAGGTTATTGCCACTGTCTGTGTAGTGACAGGTTGTAATTCTTACTGGCATTTCTTACTGGTATCTGTTGGGTTATCTTTTAACACACTCCCTGCCGCTCTAACGAGCGGACTGATGGGGCAAAGATACACCCAAAGCAACCCTGACTCTGGCAGTGAAGTAAACACACTCGTAAACAATGATTTACAGTGGTAAACAAAAAGTAAAATCACTGTTGATACACAGTGGTAAACAAAAAGTAAACAATATACAAACATAGGTGAACATCTATTAATTGGGGACACACAAGTGCAAACAATCAGTAACTGGCAAACAGTGCTACTGATGAATTTAGCTCGGGTACAATGAGACAGATGTCCTGCCTCTTTTGTTGCGGACTTTCGTGGTTTTCACTGTGCATGTTTGAACACATAATTACAACACTCTAGAAACGGGGCTGGAGGCCTCTTGACACCTAGCACTCCCGGTACGGTCTTGAAATTAATGAAACTAATCGGTCACTTTGCACTCGGTAACAAAATATTTTCTCGCTGCGTGGTCTCGCTTTTGTTGCTCTATGAAGAGGGGTGGGTGTAGTGTGGTAAACACTTTACCTGGTGCTGACTGTCTGGGTTCGACTCTTTGCCGATGCCGTCCGCTTTCTTCCTTCTTCCTCTCACTTTCTCCGCGCCCGCTACCTCTCACGTAGTTGCTTCCCACGTCTATCCCCGCGCGCCCTGGACGGCCGTTTCTCGCGTTTCTCTTTGCTTGCCTCTCTTCGCCTTCTCGTCGTCCGTTTTATCTCGCTTCGTCTCCTTCACACGCGGCTTCCCATGCGCGCAACAATCATGGCTGGCGCTTTAACTCCCGTGCGCTCGCCCGGGTTTGTTTATCTTCGGGCACCGACTGCGCGATCTTACTGGGTTTATTTGGCAGCTTGCTTTTACCCTTATCTTACAGTCTCTGTACCATACAGTGAACTATTTTCCTGCCCTTTTCTCTGCCGCTCATCCGAGTGGTCTTATGGCGGGCGGAAATACTGGTATACTTGTTCGGAAAGTGTCACTATTCCCCATCCAGGGAATTAGTAACTTACTTTTTTCCACTTTATCTTTCACCGGCGCTCCGGTTACTGTAATTTGTTGGCGCAGTAATTTACCGGACTGCCTGGTCCCCCGTCCTTTTCACCATCCAGTGAAAATGGACCTCCTCTCTTCGCTCCTACATCTCTCGCCCGCTCCTGGCTACGCCCTATTGCCCATTCCAGGCTACATCCTTTCGCCCGCTCCTGGCATCCGCTCCTCGTCTCCTATTTCGCTCCCGTTCATGTCGGCGCGGTAGTTAGTTACCTGTCCGCCTGACAGCATGTCCTTTTTCACCATCCAGTGAAAATGGACCTCCTTATCTTCGCTCCAACGTCCTCTTGCCTGCTCCTGGCATCGTCCTCTCGTCATGCTCGTCATTTATTGCCCGCCATTCTGTGGGCTGTGGCCTATGGTTCCGCTAATCTCCCTCGGTTCTCCCGCCTTACTCTCTCGGCATGCACCTCCCACTCGTGCTCGTTAATTCCTCGGCTGCCTGCTTCGGTAATTGAGACTCTTAAAGTAATATTGCTGGACACTACAGGGTGTTGTGTCATAGCCTCCCTGACGTCTGTGTTTAGCCTGGCTGGCTCGTATTGTTCACCGTCTGGTGACCTAGTAACCCACTTGGGGTTTCTATTTTTCTCCGCCTTACTCCTAAACTCCGCACACATCTGCGGCCTACCCTTTTCTCATCTGGTTTATTGCCTCGCTCCCTTCTTGGTTATACTGTCGGGAATGGACGCCACGAGTTTAATTTTATGACTACCCGAAGTCACAAGGGTTGATTTTATGACTCCCCCGAAGTCGTAAATGTGCCAGCTGCTCGGTCGGGGCAAGGTCCCCTTTCTCTCGGGTATTTAGCTTGTCCTTGCCTCCGTCTATACAGACTTCAGCGTGCCCCTCTGTTGGGGCGCCAAAATTGATACCTGCCCAATGCTATTATTTATAAGTAAGTATTGAATCTGCTCTCGGTGTGAGGCGCTAGCGATTGATGCTGGCCCTCCATGTTAGGGCGTAGGAATATGTCGACATATTGCCCCTAGTGCTAATTTACCAAATCAATACACTTCCTTTGCGAGATCACATAATCGAGTTTTATTGTTGCTTAACATGTTAACTGGTTAATGAACTCACGAGACAACTCTTCCCTCCCCTCTTACTATGTGGGCTACGTATGGCTTGACGCGACGATTTTGCGTCGTTGGGGGCAAGATTCTTCANGTCGTGGGGGGCAAGATTCTTTACACTTGGTGTAGAACTCTACTTATCTGACTTGCGGCGCTGGTCTTCTCTTAGCCGGTGATCTCGGGACTGCTTCATCTCTTGGTAGATAGACTGGAACGTCTAGGCTGCGACTCTCTCTCTCGATCGGCGTTGGCGTCTCGATGCCCTCTTGAAGTCCCGGCTCTCTCCGCACTGCTTGCTCGACGATGTCTGACTGACTGATCGATCCTCGCACTGGCTTCGTCCAGCTCCGACCTGGACGCCTCGCTTCAGGTCCCCCGACTGACTGACTGCTCGATCCTCCTCCTCGAGGTTTTGTAGGCTCGATCGCCATATTCAACTTGCATCATCTCTGCATGTGTCCGGAGCGGCCGCCGCATCCCCCTGAGTCGTAAAACACATGGGCGGCGTTGCCCCTCGGTTCTGGTCTAGAACCGCCCTGCATGTGCTACTTGGTGGGCCCCTGGTCTTAAACCTGTGTTCGGTGCACTAGCTATCCGCAATTGGGTCCGGCGTCGCCCCTCGACTCTGGTATGGAAGTTTATTGTTCCGTTCTGCACGTGCGGGAACTCTTGGGTGTCCTCTTTGGTTCGGCGCACGTGTTCTTATGCCTCCGGATATCATGTCGTTATTATCCCAGCACGTCTGCCAAAAGCTCTCAATGTTTATGGCGGTAGCTAGCCTGGGACAGGTGCTGCCACTGGTGTGGGCTCAGTCTCCCCGGCAGCTGCGAGATGCAGCTGCATCCGCCTTCCTCCGCACGTGGTCGTTCCACCGGGCCATCCTGGCACCATTCTCCCATCATGTCCGCCAAACCCTTAATCCTTATTGCGGTTGTCCGCCTGCGAGCTTCGCCAGAGCGTGTGTTCTGACGAATAAAATATAGGGACACAGAATGCGTCAATAATTGTTAATAAAATATTTTTCGAAGTTAAAGTTTTCAACTTGTATTTAAGTTTTTGATACACCGCGAATAATAGGTATTAGAATAAAGTAAGTAACTTATGTTTGGTGTTGATTACTCCGTTCCCTGATAAAAACAATTGATGTCAGATAACATAACTGGCCACCGTAATACTAGCATAGACTAACGATGGGGTAGACCAATCTCGCTGGCTGCGCACAATCAGTCTCCGTGTACCATAATTTAACTGTTTTTCTGCCAACACGACTAGCAAAAATGGCATGGATTGAATTTGAAATTATTCCTCTAACCAGTTGGCAATGCAGTCTGATTAAATTCAAACTGCTAAAAGTATTTTATCAATATAATAGTGCTTGTCAATTAAAAATTAAGATATAAACCAACACGTTCATCGTTGATGACCACGTGACTTTGACAGCTGTGTTACTTTGTGGTAGGTTAGTGTTGGGAACATGCGCAGAAGACTAAATAATAATCGATCTACGTCATATTTAGCCTATGGTCACTAGCAGAGCTCGCTATAGTTCCAGCATACCACGAAATGGACCGCAACGCAGAAAATAAAAGTACATCTTCGGATATGAAGTTTTAGGATGTTAGAAAGTATGTTCTTATGGGAGGAATTTTTTCTCCCTGTTGGAATGTAAAACATAGGAAAAGAAACCCAGAAGGGGGAAATTCCCCTGCACCCACCTTCAATTCGAACACTGGCGGCTGGTTAAGCGGAAACTCCCCGCGCCATATTGCGTATTCTTGCTTTTTTTTTAGTTTATTAATTTTTTAAGAATAAAAAAAANAAGCGGAAACTCCCCGCGCCATATTGCGTATTCTTGCTTTTTTTTTAGTTTATTAATTTTTTAAGAATAAAAAAATCCGAAAGAACCCCTACACCCAACCATATATTGACCTTACACTGCTGTACAGATATGAAAAGGGATCTGCGAAATCATAATTACGTCACAATTTTAGATCTGCCAAAATTTGGCGAACTGAATATTGTGACGTAAATACGAGTTCGTGTTCCAGTAGTGGTCATGTCTGTACTGCTGTTTAAAGTCGATAGCTAGTTGGGTATGAGGGCACTTCCGAATTTCTCTATTTTAAAGACAAAAAGAAGTTAGGAAAACCAAGACACCAAGTTGGCGGGGAAGGTCGCCCTTAAGCGGACGGTGCCGAGTTGGCAGTCACACTTAGGATATAAACTTATATTCCAGGAGAAATAATTAAAGTCGATGAACCATCGATCACGGCAACCCCGGCTTGATTCCCGGTGAAACCGAGTCCGGAGTTTTGCTTATGAAGATGCAAGGAACGTCACCAGCGGCCTCTATGTTTTTTTTGACATCCCCTATTTCTCCTCCTTTAAAACATTCGTTATTTTACATTTGTACAAAATACCATTCGACTTTAAGACATTACTTACGCTTTCGTCGGAAAACAAAATTTTATAGCCCGTACTTTTTGCATCAAGGCATGTCAAAATCACCATTTTAGTTAGTTTTTTGGACCGTACGAATAACACAAAAGTAATCATCTACAGAATATTTAAGTAGTGTGACTGAAAGGACATGTTTAATATATTTTAAGGTTTGCTTAGTAAAGTTTATTTCACAAAAAACAGAAGAAGCTACAAATTAAAAAATTTGTGAACATGTCCCTTTATTTTTCAGCAATTTTTAAAATCACAAAAACATTTCATAGCGAGATTTTAAAGATTTACTGAAGTAACTAATTATGCCTTAATTCAATGTAAATTAACTCTATTTTGTAAATGATTTACTTTTTTATTATTTGTATGTCCGAAAAAACATTAAAATTGTGATTTTGACATACCCTTACTGCAAAAATATGCAGTCTAAATTACCTTTTAGGAAACAGTACTTACAAGTAATGTTTACAGCTTGAACAGCGTTTCCTACAAATCTAAAATAATGGCTTTTTTTTAGTGACCATCTCTATCGTCACATCGTCATAATCATCGTCATGGTTATATTATCGCCGTCACCATGTTACTGTCATCGTCGTCATCATTGTAATTATTGTCATCACCATGGTTATTTTCGTAGTTATCATCGTCGCTGCTTCATCATATACACTGAAGAGCCAAAAAACTGGTATAGGCGTGCGTATGCAAATAACAGATATGGAACCAATCAGAGTAACGCGATGCGGTCGGCAGCTAGATCGGTTACTGCGGCTACAATGGCAGGTTATCAAGATTTAAGTGAGTTTGAACGTGATGTTATAGTCGGCGCACGAGAGATGGGATATAGCATCTCTGAGGTAGCGATAACATGCGACAGCCCACAGGTCGAGAGTTGCTACCGATTGGCTCCAGGAACACACTTCTGACTTTAGACACTTCTATTGGCCATCTAAATCACCAGATATGAACATTATTGAGCATATCTGGGATGCCTTTGAACGTGCTGTTCAGAAGATATATCCACCGCCTCGCACTCATATGGATTTGTGGACCGCCCTGCAGGATTAATGGTGTGAAATGCCTCCTGCATACCTTCAGACATTAGTCGAGTCCATGCCACGTCGTCTCGCACTTCTGCGTGTTCGCTGGGGCCCTACACGATATTAGGCAGGTGTACTAGTTTTTTTGGCTCTTCAGTGTACATTATCATCGTCATCGTCATTTTCGTCATCATCACCCTTGACTGTTTCGAGCCTGCGGCAGAGTAATCTTTGCGAATCGCCTCCCTCTTGCTCTGTTCCTGCATCACTCTCCCTCTCTCAGTGCTCCCTCATCATCTCCTCTCCTTATCCTTTCATTCACCAACTCCTCACTACTCTTCTTTTGACATTCTTGTGGAATTTTCCCATTGTACTAAACTCCAGCATTCTCCTCGTCACTCTCTCACTTCCCATTCTCTTAATGTGCTTTCTGCATGTTCTCTTCTGGCCAATATACTTGTATCTTCATCGTACCACTTCTTTTCCAATCCTATCTCTCCCCGTCGTCATCACACTTCTTGTAAACTACATGCCAATTGCTTTTGTGATATAAAAAATTGGCATAAAAAAAAGTATTAATATATATTTTGATTTTAAATTGTGCGCCAAAATATTTAGGCATGTTGATAAAACAGACATGATTGATTACAGCNCATCGTACCACTTCTTTTCCAATCCTATCTCTCCCCGTCGTCATCACACTTCTTGTAAACTACATGCCAATTGCTGCTTTTTTGATATAAAAAATTGGCATAAAAAATGTAGTAATATATATTTTGATTTTAAATTGTGCGCCAAAATATTTAGGCATGTTGATAAAACAGACATGATTGATTACAGCNTAATATATATTTTGATTTTAAATTGTGCGCCAAAATATTTAGGCATGTTGATAAAACAGACATGATTGATTACAGCTACAAACTTTATTCGTATCGTAGAAATACCATGAAGAAGTTTTATCGCAACGTGAGGCATGGTTCATTTACAATTAGTTTTAATTAAAGGTTTTTAGGTGTTAATTTTGTAGCAAAACTTTTAAAAGGATGATTTTGAGGAACCATAAAAATGTAATTCTATAAACAAATTGTTAATCTACTGAAGTAAAAAAATATTTAGAACTTTGGCCAGAAATAAGTACTGTTTTTAATATATTGCGTTAGCTACTAACCTAAAATTCGAAGAATTCTGTTTGGTAATATTTTGTCTAAACACATGTATCATCATATAATGAAAATGGAAAAAAAAAAAAAAAAAAATCCCCCTGCAAATATAGAAAATCTTTTTTTGAAAANAAAAAAAAAAAAAAAAAAAAAAAAAAAATCCCCCTGCAAATATAGAAAATCTTTTTTTGAAAATTGAAAAACTTTAAGTTATTTAGTGACTAATCACTCAGACAAACTTGGGTTCACTTGGTTTGTATATAAACCAAGAATATTTTAACTATATTTGTTTAAAGGAAAATTTCTGGTATTGCTGAGTTATTTATTCTTACAGCCCATATTGCATTAACACCACACACACATATATTTAAATTGCCATTTTTATAATGGTTAGTATTAGTGGGTAAAACAAATGCACGATGTCCGTGTTTACAGGATCATTTTAAAAACGCTCTGCCGATGCTCTTTCCGCTTATTTTACATCCTTCTTCGGCCGCATAGAAAAGTTCATATCACCAGACCCAGTTATTTTATTCATGCGCAGATCAAGCGAATATGGAAAATTTACAGAAAAATAAGTATGTTGCTGTTATATTTTTTGATGAAAGGGGCGGTAAGAGCTTCGGAAACTATTTTCAGTAACAATCAATTTAAATACTACTCTGTCAACGNTTTTTGATGAAAGGGGCGGTAAGAGCTTCGGAAACTATTTTCAGTAACAATCAATTTAAATACTACTCTGTCAACGAAACGTCAAGTGATGAAACTACTTTTCATACTTCATGCACACATACTCTGGCACCAGCAAACAGAGTGGAATATGCATTTACTTTTTATATGTACTTTTCAAAAATGATTAATTAACTACTGTGCCAGTTGTGTTGGCACTTGTATCATGTCACTATGTAATTCTGTTAGTTCTTTTCTTATTTATTTGATGTTTCGCCAAATATGTTTTTTTTTGCTATTGGAACGTACTCTAGTTCTACTTAATATTTTTTTTATTCACTTAGAATGTTTAAATATTTAGCTGTTTATTTTATTTTATGTTTCTTGTTTAAAAAATACGTTACTTTATGTCTATAAATTATTTGCGTACATATAATATCATGTGAACTCTTAATTTCCAATTATCAAAATGAAAAACTTTAGTTGTGAATTATTATATGTCTTTCTTGACTTTAGATTTATGTATCGATTAGTCGCGCGAGACCATGAAGTCCGGAGCATATCTTTGTATATACAGGTTTCCGCTCAGGTTACTTCTTTCTTCGTTTTCTCGCCATACTGCATGTAAGTCGACTTACTATTCCTTACTTTGGAGAATCCTTCATCATCTTGTGATGAATTAGTTTTTATCCGCCGTTTTGGGTAAGTCTGTTTGCGTAGATTTCATTTTGCTATGTGATCATATAATTTTTGTGATTAAGGTCATTTTCAAGCTCTATTTTTGCATTTTTCTAGCGGTTCGCGGCATGGTCTTGTGGCCAGCCATTTCATCCTTGATCTGATGTGAGCCGCACACCCAATCGTGCCATGGTCGTTTTGACCACGATTCCATCTCTTATTGCTGGCACCGCAGATACATCTGAATTTCTAAATCTGGTATCAAGTAACCTCTAAAATTTTTTTTTTGCCCGCTGCACGTACTCGGGGGTGCTAAGAACTTTCTGTCTTCTAAGACGACATCATGTTGAATAATTATTTTGGACTGTTCAACTACAGAATAATTTTTGTCTTCAACTTAATTATAAGTAAATATAGAGTAATGTAAATTTTCAAATGAAGCAATAGCCGGTACCCGACGATATAGTCATGGCCATATAAAAAAAGGGGGGAGATTATAGTTTGTCAAAAACAAATTGTATGATACTCGAAAAGTTATTTTAAGAAAAGAAAGAAAAATGCATATACTTATGTCACAATAGAGTAATACAATTTTATTCATTCACATATATCTCTGTTGTGGCAAAACATGTTTTAATAGAACATTTGTTCAAAAGAAAGAATACTTTTTATTCCTTTGTTAATTACTTCCTCAATAATCGCCCTTGGATAATATATAGTTTTAATACTATAATGTTGTGATTGGTAAAATTCGAGCTACACCACGAGTGTACCTATTACACTTTGACGCGTAACGTATATTGTAAGTACATNGTGAGCGCCTAGGGTGGACAGGCAATTAACATGTGCCGAGGTCATGCCAAGGTAGGCGAGCAGATTTCACCCACGAGGGAATTAAGACCCGCGCCAAGGAGGGCAGCTGTTAGAATATCGCCGACCCAACCGAGATACACAATAAAAGGGCTGACAGAGCTTGGCAGTTGTGCAGAGAGTCTACCTCCCTCCCCTAGCAAAACGCGAGAGAACAAATGCCAAGGTAAGCTAGCATTGTGCAACGCACCTCTAGTTACGCGAGAAAAGGGCTGACAGGGTTTGACAGTAGCACCACAGGTCCCAATCTTCATCCCCTCACCAAGTAGACACACGTGTACGGATCTGGGGAGATCAAGAGAATTTAAAAGCCAATTTGCGGGACAAGGAGGAGATAGTCAGTGTAGATCAGTCAACCAGTCATTCCCTACGCCGGGAGGCGCTGGACCAGAGTCAGTTCAGATCAGGCAGTCGTATTGCCACGCCGGGACGCGAGGCAGTCGGGTGAGTCAGTCAACCGAGGCCGGGGTTCGGACCCCGGCAGAGTCAGTGACGTAGTGTCAGTTATAACCCGCGCCGAGAGGCGATAGACAGGAGCGATGCCGAGACGCGAGATTAGTCAGTCGTGTGAGGGGAACAGAACAGTCGTATCACCAAGTCGGGACGCGAAGCGCGACACCGAGCCAGGGAGTCGAGTGGTGGCCTCGCGAGAGACCCCACACCGAGAGGAAGTAGACGGCGCCGGATGGCGACGGAGCAGCACATCGGGACGCAAAGTGCGATTCCGAGAACGGAAGAAGAGAGAACATGGAACAGCCACTCCGAGGGCCCGTTGAGGGGGGCCGCCCAGCGTACCAGAACACAACCTACCGCCGCAACACCAAACAACAAACGCAGCTAAGTACAAATGTCGCCACTCAGGGACATGTCCCGACGCCTAGTGTCCCCCAAGATGTCAGAAACGTTAGCACGAGTACTTTAATCAGCCCTTCAAGCTCACAACTTGCAGGGTAAAATATGTAATTCCCGGAAAAGTATGAGTAGATTTCCAGGACAGTATGTGTTTGTGTCCGAGAAAGTATGTGTTTCCGGGAAACTATGTGTGAATTTCCGGTGAAATATAAACCTTGTAAGACCAAGACATTATGAAGTTATTGTGTACTACCCCTATTCAACATTCAAGGCGCCCATAGTCTACGCCAGAAAGGTAACTAGTTCCCTATGAACCACCCTGTATCACACAGGTGGGGAGTAGCGTCAACTTATTTATTACTTTTATGTAATGAGTAAAACAGGAGCACGCTCATATTTTTTTTGCTTTCAGTAGTAAACCCTAGTCTACACAGGAATCTAGATCCCACCTTCTAGTTATGTGTCATCCATGTGTCGTAACGAGAGTACCTATGGGAGCTCAAGTTTCTGTCACGAAGGCGCTACATAACACTACGAACAAGATATAATAATTTGAATTTATGGAAAAGTACTTGGGTTATCGACACTTCCAATTTTTACATTAACACGTTGAAGAAAAGAAACATGACAATTTTAGTAATATGCCTAAACAGAGAACTATTTTTTAAATTACTGTAGATACGCCAATGTGCATACCAGGTAAAATATAAGCAGCGATACAAAATATATTTATTACATAAGTTGCTTTAAATGTTGGGAATTAACCCTAAGTTAGCTGTAATTTTATATCCGGAACAACAGGAACGTAACATAAATTTAAACCCAGACTTTTCAACTGAAACGTACGAGCATTGCCTCGAAAACTCGAGTGGAAACTTTCAAACAACCTGTTATTTTGTTGGTTCTTAGTTTTTATGGACTTTGCATATTCAGCTCAAGTACCTCTTAAATAATTAAAATAGTTTGGAAGCGTTCCAGGCGACTAACAGAGTAGTGCAATCATGAAGAAAGTCCACGTTTACCAAAGTTGCCTTCAGAACTTACGAGCAAAACTACTGCTGATAAAACCAGTATTTCTGTGATGTGAAACTTTCGGGTCGGAGCAAACTGCTGAACACTTTCATTACTGCGACCGCAACATAAGAAATATCACTGTTTGGTTTTGTTATCGCTCTCCGTCGAAGTGGATACATTCTATAAAAAGATGTTTTTTTTTGTTCCGCTCCAAGGAAGAGTTTCTGAAAGTCTCACTTCCTTTTCGGATGTGGGGAGGGAAAAAAAAAAATATATATAAGAAAGGGGTTGGACAAGGAAGGGGGGATGCCGCGTGGTAACGTCCCTTGAATGCGAATGGCTGCATCCGGTCTACCGGACAACGTATAGATAACTGTAAGCCTGAAATAAAATTCTGGCGCCTTTACTACGAAGCGTGACTCGAGCAATAGCCAATAACACTTGCAGTAAATCAACCCCCTAGTGCCCCTTACTTCCCACACCCTCCACCGCACCCCCGGCAGAAGTGGCTGGTGCAACATTTCTCGCCGGATTAGATTCTGCGCTTGCTTCGCGAGATAATGAATGTCATACGCAACTGCTGCCTCGTTGTTTACGGCCTCTTGTTCGCGGCTTTTAGCTGCCATGGTGCGTCACCAAGACGGTTTGATGTTCCGAGTTACTTTGGAAGATTAAATGTTTCGAGATCAATACATTTTTTTTTTCGTGCGCAAAAATGTATCTTGTACTTAAAATAACACTTCTGTGAAATGCCGGATACTAATGGCATTCATCTGAGCAGCCGCTGCTCTTAAGTAAGCGGTAAACTATTCTTAAATAAATTATACCAAAAATATAAAATATAATAAATTATGTTTTTTCACTGAGGTAATTTTTTTTAACGTCTGCTTCCTTGTATTATTTTAATTGTATGTAAAAATTACCGTAAAATATTTAGCACATATAGACGTACTCATAAATTATTTTTGAACTACCATGTGTCCACCAAAACCAATAATGCAGAAACCAATTAGCAGAAAATAATTTGTTGTGGCAACAAAGCTATTTTATGGTTATTAAAAAACATTTGTTAGCTTTATAAAACACTCTTTCGCTGTAAGCAATAAAAAATTATTTCTGTTTTCACCATAAAATATAATGTTTATCTCTACGAAATATCTCGTAAATACAAAATAAAATTAATTTCATGAAGGACTTGNTCACCATAAAATATAATGTTTATCTCTACGAAATATCTCGTAAATACAAAATAAAATTAATTTCATGAAGGACTTGTAAGATTTTTAATACCTACTTTTAATGGCGATATTGGTCGTTCTATTGTAGGATACAGCGTGATAATTTTCATTGTTCGCTAGGGTAATTATCAATTTATTCAATATGTAGCGAACATAAAAATGCCGTACGCACGTGTAGAGCGAGAGGCCGTTTGTATAGCTCCTCAAGTTCTCCGACCGAGTTTAGTTGATTTTTAAAAAATAAAGTTTAGTTTCTTTCAACTATTTCGAACATTAATCATCTTTATCCAAGTTTGAAATTTTTTTTTAGTTAGTCAAGATTCGCCTAAGTCAGACGGATTATTAAGAATTTGATTGATATTGAAAGAGCGACTGAAGACATTTTAGTTATTTAATTTTCTTNTAAGTCAGACGGATTATTAAGAATTTGATTGATATTGAAAGAGCGACTGAAGACATTTTAGTTATTTAATTTTCTATCTTCCCTTAATAAATTTTTGTAAGAAAGGATGTAGCGTAATTTATCTGAGTTATATTCTTCAGTAATTCATTTTCTTTATTAAGGCACACTATCAGTTGATTTTTTAAATACACATTACAGCAAATTCAAAAATATTTTTTCTCTGATTAGATATCTAATTAAATGCATTTATACTTTCAATTAATTCTTTTATTTGAGTAGTGNAAAAATATTTTTTCTCTGATTAGATATCTAATTAAATGCATTTATACTTTCAATTAATTCTTTTATTTGAGTAGTGTTGGAGTGTACCGTGTCATATTTGAAGTGTTTTTTCTGAATATGTGTATATGGGTTATTGTCTGATTTGGCGAGGCATACTTTTTGAAAAGGGTATTTATCTTGAAATTGCTAAGGCACCCATTAACAAAACCAAAAGCAACACGAACATATATATATAATCATTTGAACCATTTTATAAATATTTAAGTCTTCAGAACGTCAAACAGCAGCAGAGTAAACCAACGAGAACATAGCAGGTGCTACCACGAGCACATGTAGAATTCATACATCCGAACACATGTTATATGTGCGTATCATGCACGCTCATAAACGAAAATTCCTGCGATATGACACCTGCAATTTCAAGCCCCGAATTTGAATAATATACAAAAAATTTATTTTGCTGTTTATGTCATGGAAGTATACAATTTACTTTAAAAGTATTGGCATTAAGGAACGGCAAGCAATTTTATTTTCTGACTGCTGTATTTATTTTTATTTTACTGTGGTATTATAAAACGGCAAAGGAGGGGAAACGTTTTATTTGGTTTCTTTTTACCGGGAGGGAAAATGTAACGCGGTAAAATGGGAAACTGACGAGCGGTGCTGACTATATTAACGTTAGGGCTGAGAGCGTAGGAGTTNGACTATATTAACGTTAGGGCTGAGAGCGTAGGAGTTTTTAACGGAGCAGTGCACTCTAAGCTTGCCAGAGGTCGTGAGTTTGGATAAAAAAACGCTAGGATACTCTTGTGCGGTATACGGTTTTATCACTGGGAGTGCCTGCGAATGTTTTTGAACTTGGCTCTCGCAGTGCTTTCATTATACTTGGTTATTTCGGTAGCTTTCCAGGTTCAATTAAATACGTTTTATAGAAACAAAAAACTAGTGACGTGAATATTAAATTTAAAATTTCTCTCCGATATTTGAAGCCACTTTAATAATTATATTTAAAAAAAACTTAACTACACCACTAAATATATTTACACTGTTTGGCGATCTATATTTTGCGGGTGTAGTTATGATAACACGCTCAGTTAAAGGAGGATATATCGTCTATTGAAAACTGTTTTTGTGCCCAGTCGTATTTTTCGTGGTAATAAAAATGTCAAGCTTATTTAACCCGATAAAAGTTAATATTTGTTTTATAATTGTTTGATATTATTAGTTTCTGTACAACAAAACATGTTATATCTGTTTTGTCAACATTCAATAGGTTAATCATGCAAAAACATCTGTATATTTTTTTTTAATAAACCGTGTAAATTAATGAGAGTGTGTGCATCGGCGAAGCCATGCTTACCGGACATTATTACATAGGCAGCCATCATTATTCCGGAGAGGAGAGTGGAGTGGACAAATTTGGGCNCTCAGTTAAAGGAGGATATATCGTCTATTGAAAACTGTTTTTGTGCCCAGTCGTATTTTTCGTGGTAATAAAAATTTCAAGCTTATTTAACCCGATAAAAGTTAATATTTGTTTTATAATTGTTTGATATTAATAGTTTCTGTACAACAAAACATGTTATATCTGTTTTGTCAACATTCAATAGGTTAATCATGCAAAAACATCTGTATATTTTTTTTTAATAAACCGTGTAAATTAATGAGAGTGTGTGCATCGGCGAAGCCATGCTTACCGGACATTATTACATAGGCAGCCATCATTATTCCGGAGAGGAGAGTGGAGTGGACAAATTTGGGCGGCTCTTAAAATCGAGGTCTTGAGAGCCGATGAAGGTGGAATAAAGTGAGTATGGAGCAGCGCTGGAATGCAAAGGTGGCCGGAAACGGGAGACCCCCGAGGAAACGCGCCGCCAGCGGCATCGTCCGACACGACTCCCACGTTCGAAAGTCTGAGAGCGACCCCGCCGGGAATCGAACTCGGTTTGCCCAAATGGGCGACGAGTAGTCTGTCCACTACACCACCACTTAAGATGAGCTGAACAGATTTTGGTCTTCTGCGCATGCCCGCCAGCATTGTCCCGCCCATCGCCAATACAACTGTCAAAATCACATGGCCATCAGTGATGAAAGTGTTGTTTTATACATTTAAATTTTCGACAGGCCTATCCTTTATATGAATAAAATGTGAACTTAGACTAACTAGTTGCATTAAAACTAGGCCAGAGCAATCTCACACACATNCGCATGCCCGCCAGCATTGTCCCGCCCATCGCCAATACAACTGTCAAAATCACATGGCCATCAGTGATGAAAGTGCTGTTTTATACATTTAAATTTTCGATAGGCCCATCCTTTATATGAATAAAATGTGAACTTAGACTAACTAGTTGCATTAAAACTAGGCCAGAGCAATCTCACACACATCTAAAATCAGCGTATTTACATAAACGTTGCTCTTACTTCAAATCTTATCAGCTTTTATTTTTTGAAGCAGCTTTACGTTGCGACACGCAGGCTGGTTACTGCGTAGCATACATGCGTACTGTAACTTGCTTTGGCTTTGACGCAACAAACAGCAGAAGAGGACGGGAGAGGGAACATAACCCAGAACCGCTACCAAAATAGCAACATATTGACGTTTCAAACTATTTGTAAGCGTTAATTATTGTATATGGTGGACCGACATGCAACTGAAAGACGGAAGAAACTGAGTACGCGTTCCATAAGGTCACAGTTAAGAGTGAACTAACTCCAACTGCTTATTTTCAACTGCAATATGCATATACTATCCTTTCACAAGCATTTAAAATATGTACACTGGAGAGCCAAAAAAACTGGTATAGGCGTGCGTATGCAAATAACAGAGGTATAGAACAAATCAGAGTAACGTGATGCGGTCGGCAGTGCCTATATAAGACAACAAGCGTCTGGCAAAGTTGCTAGATCGGTTACTGCTGCTACAATGGCAGGTTATCAAGATTTAAGTGAGTTTGAACGTGGTGTTATAGTCGGTGCACGGGAGATGGGACATAGCACCTCCGAAGTAGCGATAAAATTAGGACTTTCGCGTACGACCATTTCACGAGTGTACCATGAATATCGGGAATGCGGTAAAACATCAGATCTTCTACATCGCTGCGGCCGGAAAAAGATCGTGAACGAACGGGACAAACGACGACTGACGAGAATCATTTTAACGTGACAGACGTGCAACCCTTTCTCAAATTGGCGCAGCTNTCGTGAACGAACGGGACAAACGACGACTGACGAGAATCATTAAACGTGACAGACATGCAACCCTTTATCAAATTGGCGCAGTTATCAACGCTGAAGTGCCAGCGTGCGAACTATTCAACGGACCATCATTGATATGGGCTTTCGGAGCCGAAGGCCCACTCGTGCACCGTTGTTGACTGCACGACACAAAGCTTTACGCCTCGCCTGGGCCCGCCAACACCGCCATTGGACTGTTGATGACTGGAAACACGTTGCCTGGTCTGACGAGTCTCGTTTCCAATTGTATCGGGCGGATGGACGTGTACGGGTATGGAGACATCCTCATGAATCCATGGACCCTACATGTCAACAGGGGACTGTTTAAGCTGGTGTAGGCTCTGTCATGGTATGGGGCGTGTGCAGTCGGCGTGAAATGGGACCCCTGATACGTCTAGATATGACTCTGACAGGTGACAAATACGTAAGCATCCTGTCCGATCACCTGCACCCATTCTGGCACATTCTGCATCCCGACGGACCTGGACAATTCCAGCAGGACAATGAGACACTCCACACGTCGAGAGTTGCTACATAGTGGCTCCAAGAACACTCTTCTGACTTTGTACACTTCAATTGGCCACCTAAATCACCAGACATTAACATTATTGAGCATATGGGGGATGCCTTGGAACGTGCTGTTCAGAAGAGATCTCCACCACCTCGCACTCCTATGGATTTGTGTACTGCCCTGCAGGATTCATGGTGTGAAATGCCTCCTGCATACGTTCAGACATTATTCAAGTCCATACGACGTCGTCTTGCGGCACTTCTGCGTGCTCGGGGGGCCCTACACGATATTAGGCAGGTGTACCAGTTTTTTTGGCTCTTCAGTGTATACCGTAACTGAAACAGGAAATATGGGAAAGGATGACTGAAATTTCTAAAACTAAGCACACGCTCACTCGACGTGTTAAATTTATATGCATNCATCCTGTCCGATCACCTGCACCCATTCATGTCAATTGTGCATTCCGACGGACGTGGACAATTCCAGCAGGACAACGCGACATCCCACACGTCGAGAGTTGCTACCGAGTGGCTCCAGGGACACTCTTCTGACTTTAGACACTTCCATTGGCCACCTAAATCACCAGACATGAACATTATTGAGCATATGGGGGATGCCTTGGAACGTGCTGTTCAGAAGAGATCTCCACCACCTCGCACTCCTATGGATTTGTGGACTGCCCTGCAGGATTCATGGTGTGAAATGCCTCCTGCATACGTTAAGACATTATTCAAGTCCATACCACGTCGTCTTGCAGCACTTCTGCGTGCTCGGGGGGCCCTACACGATATTAGGCAGGTGTACCAGTTTTTTTTGGCTCTTCAGTGTATACCGTAACTGAAAGAGGAAATATGGGAAAGGATGACTGAAATTTCTAAAACTAAGCACACGCTCACTCGACGTGTTAAATTTATATGCATTGAACCTGAGGTACGAATCGGCACCGAACTCAAAGATTCCGTTTACTAATGTACAACTGCAGATCGTTTTCATTTAAGGCACATTGTATACTCGCCTCTCACCAAGGCGAACTGGGTTCGATTCCCGGCGGGGTCGCCACCCGGATTTTCGCATGGGGGGAATCTTGCCGGGACGATGCCACTGGTTGGCGAGTTTTCTCGGGGATCTCCCGTTTCCGTAGTCTTTGCATTCTGGCACTGCTACATACTCACTTCGCTTCAGAGCCGCTCAAATATCTTCACTCGCACACTCACGTTGTATCATCTTACCCGTGTAGAAGGGCAAGACGGAACAGTAGGTGAGGATTATTGATGTTTTCAAAAAGCATATCTTAACGTAGGATAAAAAGGGCTAGGTAACCATTTGTGGTAACTTCAATTATTCCTTTAGGTTTTTTTAATGCATCGAAGTGTAAAAATGAGCTAATTTGTAAGNGTTTTTTTAATGCATCGAAGTGTAAAAATGAGCTAATTTGTAAGATATAAAATTTTTTATTAATTCTACAGTTTCACTTTACCGACGCATGAATGATTTTTATAAGGCGGAAGAATACACAACGTGCATACAAGCAGATCATAAGCAGGGCTTTCAGAAGNTTTCAAAAAGCATATCTTAACGTAGGATAAAAAGGGCTAGGTAACCATTTGTGGTAACTTCAATTATTCCTTTAGTTTTCTGTTTTTTTAATGCATCGAAGTGTAAAAATGAGCTAATTTGTAAGATATAAATTTTTTCATTAATTCTACAATTTCACTTTACCAACGCATGAATGATTTTTATAAGGCGGAAGAATACACAACGTGCATACAAGCAGATCATAAGCAGGGCTTTCAGAAGNACGCATGAATGATTTTTATAAGGCGGAAGAATACACAACGTGCATACAAGCAGATCATAAGCAGGGCTTTCAGAAGTGCTCAGCTTACCGTGAAAAGCCTGTAGTGATTTCTTTTTTTATCAAAGGTTGATTTTAAAAGTGATTACTTTACCACGAACAAACTATATAACAGAGTGATCCGCCTCGAGTCGAAACCCTGATCGTCTTGGTGGGAGGCTGGGGAGCTACCCACCCGGCCACCGCGGCCAATTGACGCCCGTCTGCGGTTTCCTCGTGGGATGACTGGGTGCGTTCCCCTCTGCGTGACAACGAGACACGCACACACGCAATCTTGTCCTCGTGCTCTCCGTGCTGCAGCGTGCTTGGAATGCGACGGGGGGTGCACGTCGACGCAAAACCCGGGGAGGTGCGGCTTCCCGGCGGCTTTGTGTCGGCGCTCCG
>NQII01000693.1:21166-86030 GCA_002778355.1 Clitarchus hookeri
GGGGGGTGGGGGAGAAAGGGAGGGAGGCTGGAATGAATTCCGCACGCATAAATCACGACATAAATCTCAGCTCGCCGGAGCTGACGTGTGGGTAGTAAACTTGCACGCAGTCTCTCTCCATCCCCCCCTCCCACACGTCGTGCGTTGTCTAACAAAGCAAATATGTAACGTACAAAATTCCCCTCCGTTCCCTAATATTAGGACAATGAATCAAGTGACAACATGAAGCACGAAGTTTGAGAACTCTAAAATAAAAAAATAAAAAAAGATATGCGAGACGGGAAGCTTCGTGCAAGAAGGGCACGAGAACATTGCCAGAAGCATAATTTCTTGTAATCTGCGAACAGGCACAGTCGCAGAGCTGATAAACGGCCCGAACCTCGCAGTTTTAGCTGTAGCGTGCAATTTGCTGCTCCTATTGCACGAGTCATTCCTTTGAAAGACGGCGTCAATGGGCTTCGAGTACACAATGTGTGTGTGTGTGTTTTTTTTTTAAATATGCTTTAGCTCAAGGCCATACAATATTTTCCTGTGACCATAGAAGTGAAAATTATGTTAACACAGGGCTATGTTACAATGTGGTAGCTATCGTTGAGTAATTACTAATATAAGCTATTTTTTCCTCCCGTTGTTACTAAGCATTGTCACACACCTTCAAATCCCAGAATGACGAACTCTTGCAAACGAACATGAGTGCTCTCGTGTTTGGCAATACGCATTGTGTTCACGTTCCTACAATGATTCTGCGTTTTCGATCGGCGCGTCTTCAAAACTGAAAATACTCTTTCTTATCAACGTTCAAGAGTCTGAAATAATTTTTTTAATCTATGGAAAATACAGTATCTTTGAAGTGAATCTGGCTGTATATTATATTTCGTTAAATATATAGGTTAGTAGCATAATGATCTTCCTTCTGAGGCATTATTCATGAGTAGGATTCAAGATACGTCTGCCATCTTGGATGGCGTTACCTACTGCTCTGTCATTCCGTCCGGCATCCATTTTGTGACCTTGATCAAGACCTATCCGCTATTTTGTTTCTAAAATTTTCTACTTCATGTTCTGAAATTCTATCTTGCCTCTCTCCCACCTCTTTTCTATCTTACACATTCTCTGTCCGCAACCTTGGATGTCGTCTGATGTAGTTCCCTCATCACCTGCCAGGGGCGCTGGTGTCGGCCAAATTGTTTATTGCTGCTAGAGTGTGCCACCATCGTCCGCCATTTTGTTTCCGCTTGTCCTTCGTTCAACTGCCGCCTGCTAGGGGTGCTGGTGGGTTCGCAATCAAAAACACAAGCACAGAGCATAGGACGTAACAGTATAACTTTGCACACGACCAGTAACCTTAAGCGAAATTGATTCCCAATTGAATACTAAAAGTATTATTTTCAACCAATGACTTTTTGCGACGAGTCTGACGTCAATTGGCAAGGTCGTTAAATAAAGTATTGATGTTGTTGGTGCCTTGACATACATAAAATGGATTATAGTTAAAGATGTAGTGCGATATTTTGCTAAAAATGGACAATGATTTAAAAGAGTTTACATGTTTTCTCGTCTTATAAATATTTGCCTTTGCGGTCGTATATACATGGATATCCTTTAAAAATCTACCAGTACACAACCAACTGTTATTCCCTTAAATTCATATCTTGCGACACGTCTTCGTGTTTTGCAGCATAACTATGCTCCTCCATTGCTACAGCTAAATGGACCTCTCACGCGCACGGCCTGTTATGCGCAGTTGTAAATCAATAGGTTTGAAATCATCGCGGCAAATTGTTGCTCACACGATTTACGTTCTGAGGTGACTTTTTTGCTTTCAGTTGTGAACAGAGTTTTACCAAACCTAATACGAAATCCGGCCATTCCAGGTGACAAATGCTGTGATGGCTGCTGTACCGGCTGGCATAACAGTCGCTGCCACAGAACTTGCACAAGCTACCACAGCATCTAGTAGAGTGTGATGGGACCTAATGGCTCCTTGCTGTATGTACTTAGCTCACTTAACCGCGGCAGGAAACCACGCCCACCTCATCTTGTGGAAACAGCAGGACACAAGTGGCAAGGTTACTCGGAGGACGGAATACAGTCTGATCAACGGACGTTAACCAGCTAAACCTCTCCTCACGTCTCACATCAGCTCAAGAGGATTCACCACAACTACCAAAACTTCACACTGCAGACCGTTGAAACTTGCACGATGCTATGCATAAAACTTAATGCAGAAAAATTTCCCGGTGGTCGCCCAAAATAAAATGTTAGAACTAAGGGGGCCGCGGTGGCGTGGTGGTTAAACTACTCGCCTCCCACATGGGCGAACCAGGTTCAATCCCCGGCCGGGTCACTCCCGGATTATCGCAAGTGGGAATAGTGCCGGAGGATGCCGCTGGTTGGCGGGTTTTCTAGGGGGTCTCCCGTTCCCCCCACCCTTTCATTCCGGCGCTGTTCCATACTCACCTCGCTTCCCCCTCATCGGCTTTCAAGACCTCGATGTTAAGATTCGTCCAAATATCTTGACTCACTCACGTATGATTAAAAAATTATAATGAAAATTAATTATGCGATTTTCATGATTAGGCCTAGATTATTTATATTTGTCGACGTAGTAACTGTTTTTCGAACACAATCGGACATTTTTCGAACTAATTAAAGTTTGATATTTCTTTAATTTTGTGTAGGAGAGCATTGTTACCTTATTGGTAGTAATCTCTGTCGTTTTGTCCTCCACTGCCGTCACAGACATTTTTGATGAACACAATTGTTACGAAGTCATTGCACAACTTACAGGAGAGTGAGGTACGGTTTATAAATACAAGAGCAACATGATGCAAGCAGTAGAAGTTATGACCAGGGAGGGGGGAAGAGAGACCTGTAGCTATTGTAATGTTACTGACCTTGGTAGTGTCATCAGCAGGAGGGGAGACAAGCCATTTCCAGTCTACCGCCGAGAACAAGTAAACATTTTCTTCCTGTGATGAATGAATCCTCTTAAATGGCGATCGAGAGTCTAAATCATTTTCCTGCACTTTAAGGAGGTTCTGTGGTTTCATGTCTTGATATTAATGGCAAGTTGGACGACGTTAAGCAGTGCCAGTCTGAGGTATTTACTGTCCTAGAGTTTCCCACATTTCGATATATGTATTTGTAAAACTAATATGTATTTAAAAAAAAACGTTACTTTTTCTAAAACATGTGGATCTTATTTGCAAATTTCTATATCGATAAGTGCTTGAACGTGCTTTGCCTTATTCCACCCTGCAAATAAAAAAAAACTGATTTCGCATAATTTTAAATCATTGTTTACCAACTGTATGAAAAGACGCACAGAATAAAATAACATTTGTAGGTTGATTATTCATTTTGCATAGCTATATCCATTTGAGGAAAATAGGAAATCATTAAAATCGTTTTCACATACTTTCATCTTAAAGTAATCATGAAGATTTAATATTTTAAACCTTGCATCTAAAATTTTTTAAGAGCGTTATTTCAACAAAATGTTTTATTTCACCCAATATATTTCTTGAGATAACAGAAAAGCCGCGAAGTAATTTCTTTTCAATCGGACACTTAGTTTGCTTCCGATAAGGATTATATTTTTGGCAATTTTTAACTCAGAATTATATCACGAAATTTGAAATGAACAATATTTTTGATCCACCAAAAACTTTCTATGTAATTTATTTCTGCTGTTATAGTCACAAAATAATTATAAATCTGACCTTTAAGAATAACGTATTACTCATATGCAATTTTGAAAATTTTTCTTTTCAAAATATGTAAATAAGAAATTTCCGTAGTTCTCAAAATTAGTTTTTGTACATTAATTCACCATTCATTCACACTTTCTATGACAACTATTATATATAGTTCCACAAAAACCTAAAATATAATAAAATATGTAGGAAATATTATTCCGCGCTTGAATATGCTTCAGTTCTGCGACTCTCTCCAAGCCGTGATTGCAAGAAAGATGTGCACATTGAGCACACTCTTTATTGCCAATATCATTTATAACGGAGGCTCTTATTAGTTAAACAGACATGCTCAAACAGTCTACTGTATTACATTAACATCATTCTAAACGTCGGCCACTCACGCATGCAGTCCCACTTTGCTAAAGCGAGTGAGTGAAGAGATTTGGGCGGCTCTTAACAGCGAGGTCTTGAGAGCTGACGAGAGTGAAGCGAGGTGAGTATGGAGCAGCGCTGGAATGAAAGAGCAAGGGAAACAGGAGACGCCCGAGAAACCCCACCGACCAGCGGCATCGTCCGGCACGACTCCTACTTGCGAAAATCCGGGAGTGACCGGGCCGGGGATTGAGGCCGGTTCGCCTAGGTGGGAGGCGAGCGCGCTAACAGCTCAACCACCCCGCCCACCACGCTCCGAATTTTTACCAAAGTCCAGCCAGTCATCCCCATTCTTTGTCTCGATACTCGTAGAATTCACTTGCTCGTCACTCTGTTGGTGCCATACACATGGCGCTAATTGCTGCATGAGCCAGATTCTCTATACAGGAACTCGCCACAGCCCATATAACTGAGATTACCAAGCCAAGAAGGTTCTTCGCAGCTCGTCTCGCGTTGACTGGAGCGATGACCAGGAAATTTGCGCAACGACTACCCAAGCCATTCAATCTTCTAGGGTCGGGAGTGGCATCAGTTCCGATAGCCTTACCGCGACATGTGGCACATGAGCAGTTATAGTCGGTTCACGACAGNACCGCGACATGTGGCACATGAGCAGTTATAGTCGGTTCACGACAGGAAGAGACTTTCTTGAAGCCCTGCTAAAGATCTACTTTCAAGCCCATTTCGTATCCTTCTGCCAAAGGTAAACAAACATTGCCATGTGACTGCCATGTGGCAGTCACATGGCAATGTTTACATACAATGTTTGCATTCCACTGTGTGTGTAACATGTGTTCGTACATGCATGTACCCATTATAAAAGTCATGTTTATATATTAATAATGTATATTCCACAAGCGTAAAGTTTTTAATCTTGATAATTTCACACAAAAGAATATGCGATGCCAGCGAAAAACATTTCATTCTATTAACCCAAAATGCGAGGATTTTGATTAATCGATAGTAGTTGTCTATTTACAATCGATTGTTAGTGACTTTCGATAATTTCCCGTACATCGAAGGCAAGATCTTCAGTATTGATCGAAATTGCTACAAACGTTAAAATGGCGTGGTGGTGTACTGAGTCGGATGTTTCGCGCAATTGTAATACGTTATTTAAAAATGGTTGTGACGATTTTCGACAGGACGGCAGAGTTTGCGAGTTAAAGATTCTACGTCTTCGACAATGTGAAAACAATTCTTATGTGCAAATACTGCAACGTTAGAATAGAGTTGCAAAGGAAAGACACTTGCACGAAACACATAAAAACAGTACAACGAGAAAGTGAGCACAAATTGAAATCATACGTTATTAAAAACCAAATAATAGGGAGTGGATATTAGTAAAACAAGACGAATAAATGAATTATTATAGGTTAAACAAGTTAATCGCACAAATTCTCTGGCACGTGTGTCAACAACACAAGGATTGAAGGTTAGTAAACAAATGGCCGCGTTACTTCCACCGTGAGCGTAATCATGTGACTATGCAAGAAACGTTGAAATCTAAATACGTTAGTATCACGTCATTAATAATTGGCATAATAAGATACAAGTGTTTTCGACACTCATTTGTAAGAGATAAATTAATAATTACGTTAAAACTTTGGAACTATTTCCTCTCTTTGTGCTGGCAACCTAACGGCATAACTGTATACGCGCTCGCCGCTGTATTTAATGTTATATGCATGTCGCTAACGGCTAGGGTGTTTTTTCATAGGATAATTTTCAAAAGTTTCTTCCAGTCGTGAACCGACTATAGGAATGGTATGTTCGAACGCAGCGTCTTGACAGGGACACAGGAACACCAAAGCTTGGTAAGGAAATGAAAAACCTCATGCGTTTGCATTCCGCTTCGACGGCGGCCATCTTGGCAGCCAGTTCCAAAATTTGCCCAAAATTTAGGAAATTATAGGAATTTTGGGCAAATTTTGGAACTGGCTGCCAAGATGGCCGCCGTCGAAGCGGAATGCAAACGTATGAGGTTTTTCATTTCCTTACCAAGCTTTGGTGTCCCTGTGTCCCTGTCAAGATGTTGCGTTCGAACATACCATTCCTAGCTACTCACATGTTAGTGTTCCGCGGCCCGCTTGTAGCTGTGCCTTCCCTTCTCAAGTCACCGGTGATGTCAACTCGCACCCACGGGAGGAGTGGGGAAAGGCACGAAGTTAATGTTGCCACACGCTACAATACTGTTACATACAGCCGCTTTGTGCATTTCTCTTTGCCCCACGCCTCGGGCTTGCGAAGCACAGTGCTCCAAGAGCATCACCGGTACCTGGAGAAAGGAATCCAGAGATTACAAACAGACCGCCGTGCAACACGAACGCGTGCCGTGATAAGGCTACCGGTACTCGTGACACTCCTGTTCTTGGAAGATTGAGTGTCTTGGCCTAGTCGCTGCATGAATTTTATGGTCGTAACACCACCTCCTTCAGCGTGACTCGGTGTGCGAAGAATGTTCTGGGCCAGGCCAACTGAGCTGTTAAGCTACAGCGTGCTTCTGAGTTGAGAGCCTGTGTCTTGTACGCAGTTGGCGTCAGGTATGTGGTACCATTGGAGTGACGTGCGACAACAGTGACCAGCGAGTGTAGTCTACTTGCATCGGGAGAGAAGAGTTGGAGAATGACAGGCTGGATGGACTGTGAGAAGACAGGACTTGATGCGTGAGTGGCATACATTTGGACACACATTATTGTATGGCAATGGACATTTTGATCGTTCATGTGTAAATAATCAGTGAGGATCGAGAAACTCTATCTAGTGTAAATTTAATGTTATATGTAACAACTGTACGCATTTGAATAACACAGCAAATAACTTAAGAATTTAAATTTAGCTCTTTTATTTTTATTAAGACCTCCATCACTCAAGAACTCTGATACGTCCCTGGTGACTTGCAACAATACTATGCATCTGTCTACCAGTGAAACCTTTCCTATGACTGCATCGTAATTAATCTGTTCTCTCAAAAAAATACCGTTCTGCTGGGAAATTTAGACACATTAAAACAACCGCATATGTATAATTTTTGAAGGTTAAATTCGGCACATTTGTATTACTATTTTTTTGTCGCCGTAAGAAGTAAGCTAAAAATTAAAAAAAACATGTGATGACGGGCTGTTCGCGGATAACTGTTAATTTTTTAAAGCCGTGCTTAAGATGTAGATACATTTGTCCTGATTTTGTATCCTTCCACCACATGTTAAGTGTTCATTTACATCGACCTAATGACATAATGGAAGCGCCAGTCAAGATAAAGCGTGAAACTGCGGGGAATCTAAACGTGTTACCGATATGCCAATTCGTACTCTACTGTTTGAGAGCCTACCGTTTCGCTTTATAAAAACGGCCCGATGCTAGATTCCACAGTCCTATACAGGCTCGAGCGAAGGTTACTTGTTCATTGGCCGCCGCCTCAGGCAGAATTAATTTCCCTGTTCCACTCGGAATGAAGCGACCAGAGTGATGGATGTTTTACTATTGGCTCTGAATCCAGTAGGGTATGTCGAAAGAGTGGCGGTCAAATGACACACATGAAGCTTACATATATGTATACTTGTGTGCCGTCTATTTTTGTACTGAATTATAACGATAACTTATACGTAGGGCCAGTGACTTTTCGCGTAAAAATCGGAGCACAGAGTAGACTTTAATACTACATACACACCTCAGCTGTTGTTATACCTCCATTGGCTGCTGGTGCCGTGTTCGTCTTTGACCAAGCCACTCAGGACCAAGTAACTCCGACACTGAACCTTCGTGGTTCGTGCGCAAACAGTTAACACGGGCCAGAATATTTTTTAGCCAATCTAAGAAGCTGGACGACCCTACAATGCTTTGGACTTTATCTTGTCTCGAAATCTTTTCGCGAAATATTACTGCCCCTACTTATACGGTCTCTATTTATTTTGTACTAAACAAAATTCACCGACTTGATTTTCAACAGATTTAAAAACAACACTCGCGAAACGTCACGACTTAGAGCTATTTTACATAACTACCTGATTACGTAACTGAAAACCTGGCTACAGTGAGTACGGTAGCATATGTGCAGATAAAGGACAGTGAATATTTTTCCAAAGGTTGATTTCGGAAGTACTCACCCCACCGCTAACAGTTTTCTCCATAGCCGATGTACGTTTCCTTCACATTTTGTGAACAGAACCCCATGCAGGACGTGATTGTTTGTTTCCTAAATATGTCATTTGTCACAAACGTTTTATACTCGAGTTGACAAAAATTATCTTATATTTATTAAATTTAACCTCGTCTTACATTTTATGTATAAATAATTTTTCATTTGCGATTAATATAAACAAAAACAGTGAGAAAATATGTGTGTTGGTAACGCCGAGTAATAAATAGTTCTTATGTAAAATATTATTACACCGAGAGCGCACGAATGCAGTGCGCTGTCCCTTTGGTGTATTTTTATACACTTGGTTAAACATTATCTTTGTACGAGGCGGTAGAATATCCTGAAAGTAGAACTTGAGCAATATTAAAAAAAAAAAAGTTGGAAGTAACCGTGGTAATCCATACGATAACTTTTCTTAATGCACTTATACATATATATATTTTTTTTTTCCAGTGAGCTAAGGGTAGGCGATGTGTCCGAAGTGGGGGAAGATTTAGCGAGGACAGGGACAGGGTCCCTGGGGCGAAGCCGTGATGGCGTCCCGAGACGCTGCGGCCCGGTGGAGCACGAGATTGCTGCGTCGAGGCGTCCTCTACTGCACTCTCTGCAGCTNCCGAGAAGCTATTGAACGCGCGTCCAATGCGCTGATCCACGGAAGGAACGCACGTTTTCAGACGAGGCTTGTCGAGTGCTTTCTAGACGCCGCGTTCATTACGAAAGCCATTTCAGAGCACGCCAAATGGCTAAAAACGGCTTTCTCAAAGCGCTGTAGTTCAAATTATACGCTTGAGATACGTTTTATATAGAACTGAACTTAAATAATAAAATAATCATAATAATGTTTGTTAAAAATTTTTTTTTTCCATTAACATTTTCTTGGATTTATTTTACAGTTACGAAAGGTGATGTATGAATAGTCAAATTAAATCCTGAATGTCATTATAGACATAAGTTAAGTGTTGCAAAACGTAAAACTTACACGTGTATAATTGATCATTGATATTTTTCTGCATGTGTGACTGCTGTAGTTGTTAACATGCGCTTCTAAATGTAGAGCCACAATTTATTTTCCAAATGTTTTACGCATGCACACAGCATGTAATGAGATGTAGGTCAAGGTTGTCCTAGACTGCTGGCCGGTTCACACTGTTTGCTATAATGTTGATATTGAAGAAGAGTATTTTATAAAAGTCGCACATCCTGTCGATGTCGGCTACTTGTGACTTCCCCGGGGGATTTGGCGAAACGTTCCAACCGTAACTGGCGTGACGGTAATACAACTGAGAACAACAGTTACAGGGATTAATACTCTTCACGATTGAACAAGTAATACCCCTCCGACCTGGTGTCGTCTCTATCGTCGTAGGAGAACGCAATGAAAGACGAAGAGTCTATTTGCCTCAATAATACAAAGGAAAAAAAATAACATAAAGTTGTGTACCAGCAGCATTTATTAAGTAAAGACTATTAAATTATATCAATTTTGTTAGACGCAGCTTTTATTGCAGACAATATAATTCACTTGACTTTTTAGTCACATCAATATTATCTACCAACGCAGCCCCCGTGCAATTATTTGTCGTAAAAAAAATTAAATTATTTCTTTGTCACTGAATTATAGAATTACTTTACGGAGATGAGCTCAATCGGAGCAGTATATATGCATATATATTTTTTCAGATAAACTATTATTTTCACGACAAGTCCGCAATACAATCCTGTCGAGTGCCAATGAACACTTAACGTTTTCTACTGAAGTATTCTACTCTCATAAACTTGCATTTGAATAGTTAGTTTCCTTATAGAAAATACTGAAAACAACCATACGCCAATACAGTAAATCAAAACCTTTTTAAAAACTACGGCTGAACCTTTTATTATAACTTTACGATATATGTTGTAAATGAGAAATATATAATTTTATAACTCTATTAAATATGTCATTACAATTAGCTTGTTTTATATAGAACTGGACTTTAAATAATTTTTTTACATGAAAAAATTAATAAAAATTAGTAAAAAAAAATGGTTGCCTGTAAAGTCGGTTTTACGGGCGAAGATTTTACGTGACAACGTAGTGCTGCGCGCNGAATATATAATTTTATAACTCTATTAAATATGTCATTACAATTAGCTTGTTTTATATAGAACTGGACTTTAAATAATTTTTTTACATGAAAAAATTAATAAAAATTAGTAAAAAAAAGTTTGTTCAGTGTTTTATATAAATAATTAAAACTAGGGATATGTGTGTATTGTGACGAGAAAAGTACTCATATTATTTAATTTAACGATAAAAAAATATGTCGTAGGAAAATGTTGTGTACCATAGTATAAAGTTGGGTACCGTAACCAAATTCATGTCACCTTTCATTTACAGTTAATTTGTGTATTATATTTGTTTTTCATTAGTGGTATCCAATTCCTTCTTCATTTACTCTACCGACGTATTCCTGTTTACAGCGATGTAAAGGAATATATCCTATATCTATGCTGACCAAATAGTGAAGAATATATTGCCTATCATCTTGGCTGCTAGGGAATTATTGTCATGACATCGAAATAGCAGGTGACATTTGGTGGAACAAAATTACTGTTTTTGGACGAGGGAGAAGATTTGAAAGAGCCGGGCATTTGAGATCTGGCTTCACTCGAGAAAGTTCTTCTTCAATACGTAAACGTAACCCCCCCCTCCTCCCCAGCTACCTCACACACACACACACACACACACACACTCCGCACACGCTTATTTACCACTGTCGGATGCTGTAAATCCTACTAATATTATAAATGCGAAAGTCTCTCTCCGTGTGTGTATGTTTGTTACCACTCAGCTCCATAACGGCTGAACGGATTTTTATGAAATTTGGTTTGTAGGTACTTTAAGTCCTGGAATAGGACATATGATACTTTTAATCCCGGAAAATTGAACGGTTCTTATGGAATAATAACAAAACGTAATTCTGCAATGGCTGGGAACGTGACCAAAATATTTTTTTCCCTCTGGTGTCAGAGTTTATCAGGCCGCCCAAGGACCTCTGGAATGGCTTAACGACTGCTATCAAACGATAAAAACCGGGATCGAATATTTAACCTGCCCTCCGAAGCCCGGAAGCGCTCAGATGTTATGCCACTAAACGGTCGCCCATTCAAATGTGTGCCGCTGGGATCGTTGCTTAACTTTGGTGATCGATTAAGATCTTCATACAATCGACGCTGGAAAGCGTAAATGTGGTAACTACGCGATAGTTGCACAGATACACTCCAAAAACAATACCCTACTTATTGGCTATCTGTTAAGAAATATTTCCTTCCTTTTGGGTCGCCGTAATCAGTTAAAAATCCTAGGCCAACATAGTACAATTTTATTATTCTCTTTTTACATAAATTAATTGTCTTTTCCCAATTTATTTATTAGTGTATCACTGTAAAACTCAAATGTACCCGGTCGAAGCCGGGCCGGTTCGCTAGTGTGTAATAATTTTGTTAAAAAATAATATCACTGGGTCCAGACTTATAGCGTCTCGCTACTAATGAACTGCCTACTTAGCGCGCGTTGTTGTAAGAATCACACTTTCGTAAACTCGATGAGCAGCATCGTGCATAAATCAGACGTACATCTGTGGAAGACAATGGCTTATTATGTGTACAGTTGTGGTAATAAAACCATTACAACGTGTGCACGATTGTGGACATAAGGACTGGATGTGTTACTCTCACTGGATAGCTGCACACTCACATGCACACACATGCACACACAACTTTTCAACCTGCAGCTATTGCGAGCGATGAGGTTTCCAGCAAATAATTTAACCTGTAGTTTCTGTGTTGTGAAATATGAATTATTAAAAAATCAACAGGCAAAAATAAGGTAGTTTACATCGAAAAAATATCGAACTGCTCCATTGTATCTATGAAAAGTTTGTATAATATGTACCTAATCTATGGTTTTTATTATTATTTTTTTTAAAGTAACATTTGCTTTGGATACCATTTAAAGGGTTACGAATATACTTTCAGATTATTTTGTTTCATTTTCTTGAACTACTCTGGTTAATTTTATTTGTATGTTTCAAAAGAAGAAGAATTGTTGTATCGACGTACGATTATGCCAAAAATTTACGAGAATATTAAAATTTACTGCGAAGTAATTAACAAGAAATTTCGGGCTGAAATATAAAATATATAAAATTTCTCCCTCCCAGTACCTTTGAGAATTTTTTGGGTATAGGTGCAATTCGGAATCTTCCTTCCAGGTTCATGGCTGTACCGTAGTCCCTGGGTGCCTGATGGCGTTCGCCATACGTAAGACGTAGTGAGGGATGAAGTACAATACCGCTTTTACGTAGCCTGGATTATTATTTTATGACGTCGTACGATGATAAGGACAAAGATGAGGGAGACATGTTTTACAACTTGAGTACGAACGTCGACACTTCCGTTATTGCTGTTAAGGATTACACGGCTGCCGCCATAAAGAGGAAGCAGTTAACGCCAAGGCAAAAGGAGAAGGCCAAATTAGACCATCCTCTTCCTATCCTTCCTCCATAAAGCGGTTTAATTATTTCTGTGTTATGGTGTCGAACGGCAGCTAGACGAAAGTGCAATCAAATGGGTAAACTTATAAAAAAAAACACAATTGAACGGAATTTTTAGAATTTTATTTTATACATCGTTGGAAACAAATTTTAAAATACGAAAAAATTAATACGTATGGCTTGGGTTGAAAATGATTATTGAAGTGACCAAAATGGGATAAAGAAATATTTTGTAGATTCACGTGTTACTTTTATATTAAATCTGGCAATGTCTAGAGGTTAAACCTTAATAGCAGGCGCGCGCATTTTATGATTTTAAAGTAAATGTTACCGCTGCGCAAAATTAAAGGTTAAAAATCTTCATTTATAAATAAACTTTAAAATATTTCAAGAAAGTCTCTTTTCCGTTAAGCTTCCAGCCTACTTTACTGATGTTTGATAAACATTTCTACTATATTTTAATTTATATATCGGAAAGTACTGACTGCATTCTGTCTGCTTACTTGTATTATTTCAGACTAATCCATAATGTTGCTCTAGTATCACACAATTGTAAGCAATGTTTGGTCATTGCATCTTAAAAATAGCCAGGAAGGATAAAAAAAAAAAAAAAAAATAAGCACAATTCTCTGGTAACAAGTTACGAAGACTGCTTTTGTTACACAAAATATTGCAGCACATTTTATACTGCGCTGTTGCGGAACGTAAAACGCTAACGTAGAAATTTAACAAGCAAATATTCTAGATACGATTATCATAAATCTGAAATCGCATAATCAAATTTGCATTTTTGTTATACCAAAGTGTAAGTATGAAATATTTCGTTTGTAGTTTTTAATAATAAAATGTTTCGTCAAATATTTTCCGAAGAGTTATTTGTAAAATAGACGAAAAGTTTTTCTCGGTACGAACTTGTTCGAAACTTTCTGAGGGGCATATTTTCAACTATAATTCGAAATTTCCGCAAGTGAAATGAAGGAGTTACCTCTCAGCAGTGTATTTACATCCTGTACGATGAAATCCCTGTGAGTTAGTTCACTGCTTTTAGCGTAAGGATGGTGGGAACGCTTGCCACTGTCGTTCGTAGGTCTCGTTTTCCCGCCTTATATACCACCGATTTTTCGTTAAATATGAAAAATTTGTTCCGGCGATGGTTTAAAAATTTCAATGTACAATTACTAAACCCGTTGTCATATTTATGTATTTTTGACTACGTACGTTTTATTGTAACTAAACTGGATTAATATCAAAAAAACTGAAAAAGGATTTTAATTAAAAAAAAACCCCTAGTAATGGCTAAAACATAAGCTGCTGGAAAGGGAGAACCAAGTCTTATTGTACCATTCAAATTCAATGCGTGACTAACCCGTATTTATATTTCCCGTACCCTGAATGTCCTCGCTTAAGGCGAAGAGCGGCACTCCAAGTTGAAGCTTCATCTTGAGGTCTGTTCTTCTCGTGGGTCCACAGACCTCGTACACAGTGTCGCCAAGTATTACGCAGTTTCTTCGAGACGTAATTGTCCTGGATGCTGTGCCGACGGGAGGGGAGATCCGCTGGCACTTCGGTGCTGTGTTTTACAAGCATTGTTATCTATTTTCGATTCTTCACGTCACTGCAGTTTACATCACTGCAAAAAAAATTTACAATAAAAAAAAAACTCCTGCGATAACGATTTTACTAGCTAGAGTTTCTTAGAAGTTCGGTTAAAAATTAGAGCACAATTTTAAGAACTTCAGCTTCTGAAGATGTTGAGTACAGCNTTAAGAACTTCAGCTTCTGAAGATGTTGAGTACAGCGAAAGCCTTACATCCTCGAGACATAGCGGTTGTATAGAAGGTATAGTAGGCTACGTAAATTGGTTTAGTTTTTTTACTTGTCTGAAGTGACTAGTTAAAGCTCACAGAACGTGAAATCTTATGTCGATATACCGGCTGATTCAAAACAACGCCGACATCGCTTTGCATTTTACGCGGGACGTAAAAACCGATCATTTTCCGAGAGGCGACCCACGTCCGGAGAAGCATGGTTTAGGCACTGTGGGGCCAGTTCCATGGCTATCACGTTCACCAGATCTGACAACTCTTGGCTATGTTTGGGGGAAGGGCATGGTGTATGAAGCTCAAGTGCATGTTTTCCGGAACATGTCCGGCTCTCCGCACCTCCTCCCCTCCTGTACCTGATCCGCCGAGGTATCACATGAGACAACTTCCAGAGCCTAATTTCTTATGGACAGTCCGGTATTACTACCTCGAGCCTCTAGGAAAACATGCCCCTCCACTTGATTGTCACTACAGTCAAGCTTCATAGGTCTGAACGACTTCCACTCTGAGTGGAAGACGGTTGACCTTACAGTGATATCAGTCTCATTTGTTACCATGTCCCGTCAGTCTCGAGTGATTCACCGAACAGAGCCTTGGAGCTACATGCATGTGCTCACAACGTGGCCACATACATAACCCGGCTGACTCCCTAGGATTGCTCCTAAGTGGCAGCTTACAGAGTTTATTCCCGGGCGCTTTCTTCCTTAGGTGTCGAACGACTTACTCACAAGAGACCGCTTGTTAGTCCATGATTTCGTGCGTTCAACCACCGTAAATCAGAAAGTAAAATTACTGGGCCCCGACAAGGGCGAAGCTCATGTACCATCAGAGGGGAACGGGACCTTATGGCAGAAATACAAGCAGTGACTAAACAACTGAGCACGCCAGCCACGTGGGCGTCAATCTCTCCTCCGCCGATGTCGGTTTCTGTAATCAAGTAGCGGGTTGACGATTCGAACCACTTTGGTAATTTGCTTGCACGAGGTGATATTCTTGTCGGGTCGGTGGTGGTTTCTTCGTGACGCGATGTGGGACGTACGCCCATCACCATACCCGAAGCGTTGTCAAACTTTGACACGCCGCAGCGCCCAAACCATGCTTTCTTCCGGTCGTGGGCATCCGCTTGAAAAAATGACCTGTTTTCCGTCCCGCACCATATACACTGAAGAGCAAAAAAAAAAAAAAAAAACTGGTACACCTGCCTAACATCGTGTAGGGCCCCTCTGAGCACGCAGAAGTGCCGCAAGACGACGTGGCATGGACTCGACTAATGTCTGAAGATATGCAGGATGCACTGAAATCTGCGCCAATTTGAGAAAGGGTTGCACGTCTGTCACGTTTAATGATTCTCGTCAGTCGTCGTTTGTCCCGTTCGTTCACGATCTTTTTCCGGCCGCAGCGATGTCGAAGATTTGATGTTTTACCGGATTCCCGATATTCACGGTACATTGGTGAAATGGTCGTACGCGAACATCCAAATGTTATCGCTACCTCGGAGAAGCTATGTCCCATCTCTCGCGCGCCGACTATAACACCACGTTCAAACTCACTTAAATCTTGATAACCTGCCATTGTANTCAGTCGTCGTTTGTCCCGTTCGTTCACGATCTTTTTTCCGGCCGCAGCGATGTCGAAGATTTGATGTTTTACCGCATTCCCGATATTCACGGTGCAATCGTGAAATGGTCGTACGCCAAAATCCAAATTTTATCACTACCTCGGAGATGCTATGTCCCATCTCTCGAACGCCGGCTATAACACCACGTTCAAACTCACTTAAATATTGATATAACCTGCCATTGTAGCAGCAGTAACCGATCTAGCAACTTTGCCAGACGCTTGTTGTCTTATATAAGCGCTGCCGACTGCATCGCATTACTCTGATTGGTTCCATACTTCTGTTATTTGCATACGCACGCCTATAACAGTTTTTTTTTTGGATCTTCAGTGTAATAATAATTGTCGTTGTTTTGAATCATCCAGTATAAAGAGTTAAACATCTTGGTTTAGAAAAATAACGATTAGAAAGACAGGATGTTGTAAATCAAGTTCCGGCAATTTGTAATTTTAGAAAAATATGCCAGGTGATGTTTAAAAAAATTACATTTATTTTTCTATGCTCCTTGCTATTACGACGTTTTATTTGCATTGGAATTAAGATTAAACAAAGTGCTTCGGTGTAGACTGGAAAGAGACAAAATAGCAGAAATACACAGAGCAGAAGAAATGTTTCTTTTCCATCTCTTCGCTGTGTGATAAAATGTTAAAAAAAATTCCCAGTAATAATTAAACTCTTTTAAAACTATGGCTCGCAAACCAAATAGCCCTGGTTTCATTTTCAAAACGAATTAACAAAAATTNAATTAAACTCTTTTAAAACTATGGCTCGCAAACCAAATAGCCCTGGTTTCATTTTCAAAACGAATTAACAAAAATTGTGTGCGTATTTTGCATAAGTATATAGTCATATATTCTTCACCCCTTGTTGCCTTGCGCAGTAGCTACATGAATATTTAAATTAAAATTAATTCAAGGCACAAAACTCTGCGGAGCGGAAAACTGATCTGCAGCATTAGCAAGAAAATGAGTTTTGGAAGCACGGGAGGAAAGGGCAAAGAAAATATGAAATGCGAAGTTGTTTATGTTTTGAAGATGCCCCAAGAACAAAATACAAAGTAAGAATTTTTTTTTCCCGCTGGTGACGAGACAGATCCTACCAGCATTTCTCTCTTTGCTTAACCAAGGCAAAGTAAGTAGGAAATAATTCATAAAATATGGTTTCGANAGATCCTACCAGCATTTCTCTCTTTGCTTAACCAAGGCAAAGTAAGTAGGAAATAATTCATAAAATATGGTTTCGGTTTTCTTGACTGCCATCGAGAAGTTTCCCGTAAGAAACTCGAAAGAAATATAAAAGAAGACCAAGAAAATTTTTATAGACGGCTCACGGTAAATGAGCACTTTTCAAATCAACCGTTGAAAAATGTCACTGTCCCTACCTGCGTATGGCATGCGCCCAGTTAAGTTGGCAACAACGGAGGAAGAGTAGTTCCACGTTTTAACGTTTAATTAAACCTGTTATTTAAACAGTTGTGAATACAAAAATAAATTAAGTAGGTGTAAGAATTAGCAAATCTCTAAAATATTTAATTTTCAAATAATTTTACAGTTTCCCTTGGCGGACGCAGGAATAAAGTGATCAGGCTGATGGCAATATTAATTTTACCTGTGCAAGAATACAAAACGTACATACAAGTAGATCTTAAGCAGGGCTTTCAAAAGATCTCATATTACCGTGAACAGCCATTATCGTCGATGATAATTTCGGCTGTTCAAGGTAAAGTTAGCACTTTTAAAATCAACCTTAGAATAAAAAAAGCACTGCCCGTTAACTGCGTATGTACTGTTGCACGCACACCGGCGTGCCTGCTCCCAGTAAAGCCGGCANAGATCCTACCAGCATTTCTCTCTTTGCTTAACCAAGGCAAAGTAAGTAGGAAATAATTCATAAAATATGGTTTCGATTTTCTTGACTGCCATCGAGAAGTTTCCCGTAAGAAACTCGAAAGAAATATAAAAGAAGACCAAGAAAATTTTTATAGACGGCTCACGGTAAATGAGCACTTTTCAAATCAACCGTTGAAAAATGTCACTGTCCCTACCTGCGTACATTTAAACGGGCAAACTGAATGGCATGCGCCCAGTTAAGTTGGCAACAACGGATGAAGAGTAGTTCCACGTTTTAACGTTTAATTAAACCTGTTATTTAAACAGTTGTGAATACAAAAATAATTTCTTTTGCCTTCTTTTTTTAATGCATATAAGTAGGTGTAAGAATTAGCAAATCTCTAAAATATTTAATTTTCAAATAATTTTACAGTTTCCCTTGGCGGACGCAGGAATAAAGTGATCAGGCTGATGGCAATATTAATTATACCTGTGCAAGAATACAAAACGTACATACAAGTAGATCTTAAGCAGGGCTTTCAAAAGATCTCATATTACCGTGAACAGCCATTATCGTCGATGATAATTTAGGCTGTTCAAGGTAAAGTTAGCACTTTTAAAATCAACCTTAGAATAAAAAAAAGCACTGCCCGTTAACTGCGTATGTACTGTTGCACGCACACCGGCGTGCCTGCTCCCAGTAAAGCCGGCAGCGAACTAAGTCAAAATAGTTCCAAGTTTTGACGTTGCATTGCGAGCGTAATGTTTAAATTTATGACAAATAGAGACGATGTATCTTTAATTGTATATGTTAGAGTATGAAATGACATAATAGTAAAACATTTGTGCCAATAACCATTTCACTTTTTTTCACTTGGCTGGCGCATGGATATAGTATATTCGCGGTTTCTTCACACTTTTTGAAACAAACCTTTGAAAAATCACCCCATATATGAGGTTTTTGGTTGTTTCGTAAATATGCAATAAATCACAAGCGTTTTAATACTTGTGGTAACATAAAATTACTATGTTTTTGGTTAAATTAAATTTTTATTGAGAAAATTAGATCTTAAAGAGGGCTTTCAAAAGGGGTTACTTTGCCATGAACAAACTATAGGAAAATGCATTTTCCTTTCGGGCTTCTCATTCCGTACCTACACACGAATTGTCATGTGATTGTAACAAATCCACCAGCAAATTTTTGCTAATTACGAAAGTTTCCATCTTTTAATATTATAAAAGATTATATGTTTAACTACATTGGTAAAAAAATACACGTTTCTTATTTTTAAATGTTATTATAATTTTGGCAGTGAGAAAACCAATACAATATAAAAGTTAAGTGAATAATTTTTACTACTATATCACACATGCCATATTTTTAATACCTCTGCGTCTGTAGCTATGATCATTATGGCACCCAGTACACGAAATGTTATGAAAAGTTGGGAATGTTATGCAACTCACAAGTGAAATCAATTTTTTTAAAACGTACTTTAATTTGCTAACTTGTAGTTAACTGAGTAGGTGTCAAATCAACCTCTGAAAAGATAGTAACCTTCCCATAAATGTATAATTTAAACATAACACTGACAAGAGTTCTTAATATAGTTACTCACTCACTGCTTCGCATCCTCCGCGAACGAGTGGAAGTGAAGGCAGCAGTTATTTGATAGCGGCGGCGGCAATTCAATGGATTGCTTTGAATGACAGGCGAGCCATAGGCCGGTGGCCACGTATCTGTTGAAGAAAGCGAGCCGACGCGATAATCCTTTTTGCGGCGCGCTGCTGACCCTAGTTGTATTGTACTTCTGCGTCCACCTGAGGAATTTTCTAGTTGTTTACTGCCCTAGATTCTATCCGCATGACTCGGGGTGCGTCGAACTTTCTATATCAAGGCCAGCAGAGTATAAACTGTGTGACGGGCCTCCGGGCAGAGGAGGAGTTGAAGGGACGAGCGGCTGAGTTTCAGCGACAGACGAGGAGCGGCGAGAGAAAAGACCAGAGGAAGGGAAATCTGTGACTGCGAGTATCAAGCAGTGAAGAGTGCGCCTGGCAGTCTGGACTATTGGACTCGATGCGTTAGTGAAAAACATTAAAAATGATGAGTTTTATTTAATTGACTATAACGAAACAGCGACATTGAAAAGGACGTTAATTATTGTGGAAATATACATTAAATACTGCGCTTACTAAGAAATAAAAATATCAAGAGTATATAGATAATTGAATGCTGTAAATAATTACTGTGTGAACAAATTAGAAATCAATATTAGTTATTTCATTTTTTTATTAAGACCTCCATCCCTCACGAACTCAGATACGCCCCTCAGGCGTCCCATGTAACAGTGTTATTATTTGCATTGAAATATTCAACAAAATTTTGTTGGTCGTGTCAAGTTAAAAATTATTGGAAAACAGAATTTGGTTTATATGTTATTAGAGTCCGAATCGATGAAGTAGTACGTTTTTACAGTGTAATTAAGCCTACCATCAACGCATGGATATCATAAACTTGATATGATATATATTTAATTTCAGTTTTCTGCGCAAATTCCGAAACAATGGCTCGAAACTAGCTGAAAAAACTGTCAAATTCACTTTTTTCGACAATAAAGTGATATTTCTTGCATTTTATTTTCATGTCAAATCTGTGGTTTTACGAAAAAATATTGACATTACACGTAACGTAATTGTACAGATTTTGAGTCACAGTTTATTCAAAAGTAGTGTACTAGTATATAAAAGCCTTTCTTCTAGTAAAACGTGTGGTAAGTTTGGCCGAAGCTGCGCGCATATACCAGTTTTGGAGTAATACAAGCAGTTTAAGGGTGTTCAAGGGGTTAAAATCACATTTTACTTTTTTAACTCATTGCATCCTTTTTCGTTGTGATATGACATAATAGGCTGAAAAAAGTATAGCAATGGACGAAAACGACCTTACAAAAAGAATGAAACGAGTTACATGAATTTAAAATTTATACCATTTTTCGTACAAATCTCGAAATGGAACTTATTTACAACATTACGTTACAGTTAAAAATTATAAGTCGTATTAGACAGCCGTGAAGAATTTTTCTTGTAGATTTGTTATACTGTTAGTCAGCATTTTAATCTCAAATTTTTGAGATACAATTTCAAGTGAACCTTTAAAACAAACTTTAGTATGCCACTTTTATGTCTGGGGTGTATATAACGTCTGAGAGGTCACAGAAAGTTAACAGAAAAAAGGAAATAGTTTTTGGTTCAATGTGAGTGAATTCACACTTTATTCATCATTAGGCTGCTGNACTTTAGTATGCCACTTTTATGTCTGGGGTGTATATAACGTCTGAGAGGTCACGGAAAGTTAACAGAAAAAAGGAAATAGTTTTTGGTTCAATGTGAGTGAATTCACACTTTATTCATCATTAGGCTGCTGTGGTTATCCACCTTTTAACTTCTACTCTCAACAATCATGAATGGTATGATTACGGAGACGTAGTGTTGATTAGAGCATGTAGCATAGTAAGTAGAGGTATTCTTTTGATGTTCCAGATGGATACCTAGATGGTATCCTGCTGCTGTTGAAAGATCTACTTGTGTGCAAATTACGTATTCTTTCGCTATGTTCAGTTAACATTACCATGAGCCTGATAACATTATTCATGCGTTGGTCAAGCAAAACTGTGAAATTATTAGAAAAGTGATTGCTTTATAATGTTGCCTATTCCTACACTCATATGCATAAAAAAGTGGAAGCAAAAGAATTTGTTACAGTATTTGCATACGTTAAACCAACTCTTATAATTCATCGTTAAGATATACAACTACTTGGTAGTTTATCGGGGTCACGGGTGGTGGTGTAGTGGTTAGACAAATCGCCTCCCACCTATAGACGAACAGAGTTCGATTTCCGGCGGGGTCACTCCCGGATTTTCGCGCCGGACGATTCCGCTGGCCGGCGGGTTTTCTCGGTGGGATCTCGCATTTCCACCGCCCTTGCATTCTGGCGACGCTTCATACTCAGCTCATTTCACCCTCATCGGCTCTCAAAGACCTCGATGTTCAGAGGCGCCCAAATATCTCCACGACCACAGTTCTACTGGGCGCATGCCTGTGAAACGCGGCCGTTAATACACATGCAGGTGTGGAGGAAGGAAAATTTCTCAGTGCTCACTTTACCGTGGATGGCCTTTACACTGACGCGCATGCGACGAGGGATCAGAACTAGCTCCTAGCGAACGTAGCGCTCTGTAGAGGGAACGGAATTCGGACCCTGTAACACGCCACGTGCTGTGTCCTCGCGATGAGAACAACCCTTGCTCTCTCTCTCCCCCCCCCTCTTTCAAGGGTTGCACCATCCTAGATGACCCGCTACCCTCCTGCCCCCCACATTTACATACTACACGCGCCACTGCCGTCGGGTGGGCGGCTGTAATATCAAGTGAGGCAACCTCCTCCGCTCTTTACTACATTCTTCATCGCCAACCCCCTACCCTTCCTCCCTTCCGCAACATCCCGTGGCCGCTCTTATCTCGAAATTAAATTATAACAAGTTTCTCCGTCTTCACGCCCTACCCCTCACCAACACTTCGTTTCTCCCATAAACCCCCTCATCCCTCCTCGGCCAGACTCACTCATACCTTCGTCCTTTCGCTTATGCATACGTACGCGATGGGGGGAAGATATCACTTTTAAATTTTCTTGCCGTCTCCTTCCCTCCCTCTTTTGCCAGTTTCATCGCCCTTGCGTTTCAACTCCCTCTTTCCCCGGGAACCATCTCTTTGAAATTAAGCGTAATGTAAATATCGTAAGGGTAGCGTGGAAAAAATTTTTTTACGTAATTACATGATGTTTTTTTTTTGCGTCGGAAGAGACGTCTGGTGAATAAAGCTGCGAGAGTAAAGATTCGCATAAAATTATTAAACCGTTAAGCTTCCAGTGGTTAGGGAAGTTTTTTCATTGATATCGTCATGTGTAAAATTTTACTTGATCTCGTTTGGTTTTTATTATTGGCTGGAACTCAAGCGTGGATCAAAGCTCTTAAAAATTTTATCGCAAATTATTTGGCGAGGTTTTGTAAATTATAGAATTTTCCGAAGTACTGTCATGAATTAAGCCCAAAACATTTTATATCCATCGGAGGTATGTAATTAGATTTTTTNCCCAAAACATTTTATATCCATCGGAGGTATGTAATTAGATTTTTTTTTACTATTTTAGGTAGTATAAAATTAATAAATGTAATAATACGGCGTAAAGAAAATAATTTCCCGAGGTNTTTTTTTTTACTATTTTAGGTAGTATAAAATTAATAAATGTAATAATACGGCGTAAAGAAAATAATTTCCCGAGGTTTTAACTCATCTACTGGTAATTAATATGTGAGCATTTAAATCTTATACTCAAAATTATTGTATCTGACGCCCATGATTTATGTCTCGTACACCAAACTATCCTGAAGTTACACCTGTAAATAAGACACAACTTAATGGTTTACAAGGACTGTAGCCCAGATCTTTAGCCCTGATAGTGTCTTCCGACCTTCAACATGGGTATTTTCAGCAGCTCATTGTTCACTAATGTACACTTCACTCTTAAATTACATGGATTCGTTCACCGAAGTACTAGGCAGTAGGTAATTCGGCTTCCAATGGATTGCAGCAAGATCTCACGAAATTCGGGCAATTTTCACTGTATCGAGATTTTAGATCGTGCGTGTGTTGTTAAGCGTGTTTATAACGTCGCCCGTAAAAGTAGCCCGACACCGAACGTCAAAGAATGGAGAAAGGACGTAGCCAGTAACAGACTTCAACGAAGGCACTATATGCGTACTCAAGATAAATTGCACCATCCCATGCGAGCATTCATGTGTTTTTTCATTGAGAATGTGCGATAAGCCAACCTCTGTAGTGCAGTTGGCTAGACACCGGCCTAAGGTGCGTGGGGTTTCAAGTTCGAGTCGCGGGTAAGGCATGGGTATATTTGTGCACGTTTGTGCGGGTCATCCTCTACGATATCATTTCACTAAACTCTGTCAAATATTTCAACACATTTTCAATAAATGTAGGTCGGAAAACGAAGTGGCGCAGTGGTAAGACACTGAAGTCGTATTCGGGAGTAGGTACTGTACCTGGGTTCATTTCCTGGTTTCGGTTTCCCATGGTTTTTCCANGACACTGAAGTCGTATTCGGGAGTAGGTACTGTACCTGGGTTCATTTCCTGGTTTCGGTTTCCCATGGTTTTTCCAAAATCGTCCACGAGAATTTTGGCATGATTCCGTGACATGGAAGATTCCACTATCGTTCCAGATTAACAGAACATTTCCCGTATTTAACTACCCTGCTATTGACAAGACGTAANATGGAAGATTCCACTATCGTTCCAGATTAACAGAACATTTCCCGTATTTAACTACCCTGCTATTGACAAGACGTAAAACTGTGCCTACGTCTTAACCGTTGTATGACGACTTAAATTTTAAATACAGAATGTTCCAAAATATGTGGGAAGTAACCGGGGAGTGGATAGTACACCTTAAAACAACACAAAACATCCCTGTGAACATATGTCGTAAAGTCAATAGTTTCCGAGTTATAGGCCTTCTAACATTGTACCTCACGTATTGTTAATAGTCGATCCTTTAAGCGGAGTGCCTGTTAATGTTTCAGCTGAAATTAAGTGAGTGTTGTTACCTGTCCTATTGCACTGTTGACAGCCGACACGCGTCGACTGCCATGCGCTTAGAACCCCGGATCTCAATCCACTGTGGGGGGGCACCTCAAGGCCATTGTTTATACAACTCAAGTTGCGGACACAGCAGTGCTTCGCTAGCGAGTGGAACAAGGTTGCCAACAGATATGTGCACTCCCTAAGAGTATTTGAACATGCCAGACAATCAATGGCGTGCATTCGGGCACAAGGTGGACATTCAGAGCACTTCTTGTAGAGTGACGCATCACTGCTGGTACACCAACACGGCTACAGGTACTCAAACTGGAATGCTCCAGGGAGACTATTACGAATACATCTAGTACAACATCGGGAGGTATGTAACGTGGAACAATCAACCTNTGGAATGCTCCAGGGAGACTATTACGAATACATCTAGTACAACATCGGGAGGTATGTAACGTGGAACAATCAACCATAGGACATATGTTTATAGGGACATTCTGTGTTGCTTTGGTGTGTACTATTCACTCTCTGATTACTTCTCTCGCATATTTGGGAACATTCTGTATATGCAAATCAAGTTGGTGTTGTAGTCTGGGGTATGCAAATCAGTGTACTNTGGAATGCTCCAGGGAGACTATTACGAATACATCTAGTACAACATCGGGAGGTATGTAACGTGGAACAATCAACCTTAGGACATATGTTTATAGGGACATTCTGTGTTGCTTTGGTGTGTACTATTCACTCTCTGATTACTTCTCGCATATTTGGGAACATTCTGTATATGCAAATCAAGTTGGTGTTGTAGTCTGGGGTATGCAAATCAGTGTACTAATTGGCATATCAGTAACACATTAAGGTTCCTGACATTTACACTTTTTTAATTGACTGACCTACGAATAAAGTCATTACACAATGTAAATTTTACACATTACGGAATGATACAAATGTAAAATAAAGGTAAACCTTAAGCAGATATTTCAAAAGTGTTAAGTTAACAGCTATCGACCCATAACTACCTTCAATTTCCTGCGCAAGCAGAATGATTCTTGATCCACTCGATTCGAGTAGAAAATATCAAGGAGGAAAGCTGGTGTTCTGTATTTTCGAGAAGATAGGTCTCCCGATGTAAAGACGTCGATGCATATGGGCTCCTACAATAAAACACGTACCTAGCGTCAAAAATGAAATTGTTGAGTCCGAATTGTAGCACGTGCCATTCAAAATGAAGAACAATACAAAGTGGTGCGTTTGAGGTATTTTCAACTGGGACATCCTGTAAAACGTTTCACTTAATTGCGCATTGTGTTAGAAGGTGTTAGTAGTAAGGTTGCCGATCATGGGACAAGGAAATAGGGGAGTGGCGCCGTAGCACCGTCCGTTCCAGTTTTTCACTCAAAATTTCCCGTTTTCCCCTCAAGATCGACCATTATCCCTTTGAAATTGGTCTTTCTCACTCAAATTTTCTTTTTTTTTCCCCTCCAAAATTTCATCTTTTTTCCACAAATTTCCAAAAATCCGCCTAAAGGATTTTTTTAATGTTACTAAGTGTCATGGAAATATGTAAAATTTACCTGATTTAACTTTTGTAAACAGATTTTTAATTAAAATATTGATGCTAGGCTGTGTACGCCCCACAGTTGGGAGCCAATTTAACTTGACGCAGCTCGCGTGAGTTTATTCCTGTTATACTGGGCCTCATGATAGGCGGTTAATTGAACTTGAGGTATATTACAGCAGGCTTATCTAGGCCTCACGTTGGGTAGTAAATTAACTTGAAATACGCCCCACAGTTGGGCGCGAAATTAACTCATCTCGCTTTGGTATACTGTTGAAGACATGGTGGCTTATATAGTCAGAGTTAATGTCCCCCAGGCACCGACTATAAAGTGCGTGGGTGTTGTGGGAATTGTAATGAGGTAGACTATCACTGTTGTATTTTGAAGTACGAATATATTGTCTCGTATGTATTCACAAATACACAACATCAAAACTTTCGAGGTGCGGTACTGTCATAGTTTGTTTACTCGTATTCACGGGGCGAATTCGTGGTTGAGTGGGGCTTCTTTGGACGACGAATTCTATACTTAACTCAGCGGTGAGTGTGGGTAGGCTGTCATCTGGGAATGAGTTCCAGCGAAGTGGTAGGCCGTGGAAGCCNGCATGCGACAATATGTTATGAATTTGGGGCATATTAAAAATAATAAATACAATACATTTAAACAAAATAATTGTTATTACTTATAAATGCATCGATTCCTAGATGTCTGATCGTTTTACGATTGATTTGACAAGGTCAGCCAGCTGCCAGACCCGCGAGATAGGTGAGGGGAGATGTGCGGGCAGCGTGTACGGGCATACCTCTTAAATTCAATATGGTTGTCTTGACTGGGTTATATAATTGATATGATATCACGATCGTATGCACCTTGAAAATACGAGTCCGGTGATATATAACACTCAATACTTACGCCTTAAAATCTTTAAGTATAAAAATTTATATAAATTTAAAAATAATTTAAAATAATGTTATTTTATAAGCTTCTCAGACTTCTCATTGTGGCTAACGTGCTAACATTCAGCCACAACGAGGAATCAGTCAGCCACATTGAGGAGCAAACATTTTATTTTTTATTTTTGGAAAAACGAAGAAATTTTGAGGGATTAAAGGGATTTTTCGAGTGAAAAAGACCGATTTCAAAGGGAAAATGGTTAGTTTTGAGGCAAAAACTGGAAATTTGGAATGTAAAACTGTAAATTCCATGATGGCGGATGGTGCTACGGCGCCACTCCCATATCTACACTATCCTACACTCGGCACAACCCTACTACTGGCGTATTGGTAGAACAACAGGTTTTTCTGTAATGGGCGACGCGAAGTGAAGACCCTACGAGACATGCAAGTTTTTTCCAGCGGACGCAGATGCCTTCAACACGCAAAGAGTTGCCCCATTTCTGTCAGCTAGCCTTTGTAAGCAGCGCTGTTTGTTCTGCTGACAAAAAAAAAACGCTGCTAATAATGGTATTAACTACGTTGGGTGTTTATTTATGTTACATTTTTATTTATTTTATGTTGGGTAATTTAGTGGNTTCTGTAATGGGCGACGCGAAGTGAAGACCCTACGAGACATGCAAGTTTTTTCCAGCGGACGCAGATGCCTTCAATACGCAAAGAGTTGCCCCATTTCTGTCAGCTAGCCTTTGTAAGCAGCGCTGTTTGTTCTGCTGACAAAAAAACCGCTACTAATAATGGTATTAACTACGTTGGGTGTTTATTTATGTTACATTTTTATTTATTTTATGTTGGGTAATTTAGTGGNCTAATAATGGTATTAACTACGTTGGGTGTTTATTTATGTTACATTTTTATTTATTTTATGTTGGGTAATTTAGTGGTTTTGAGCGAAAATATTTTGGTTAATATGTCAATTAGCGAATTTCTTCACTGAAAATAATAAACATAACTGTCGCAGTAATTGACAGTAAAGCAAATATTTGCCATGCTTCTTTTTATTTTTCGTTATACAGTAACATGCATCACTTCCACCAACATTGTACACAAATCCATCAATAACCCAGTGTTTACTTATTTACGAAGGAGTCTTGGATGGAACTTTAACTATTGTGTGGGTGTGTTTGTGTGTATGTGTGTGGTTTCAGAAGACATGTGCAGCAAGTTTTTTTTTTTTTACAACAGCTGCGGCATTGCAGCGGTGCGGCTGAATGGCACGAAGCGATAAGCGCTACGTAAGAGCTTTTTCTGATAAATACGAGAATTTTATGCGGGTTGTAGGCGATCCTTCGATCGCTAAGACTTTAGAAGAAAACCACTGGTTTTACTCAATATATCAGTGCTTTGGGACCGCTGTAAATATGAGGTCCCGTTGTCTTTAACGTTTCTTTGCATAATTTTTTTGTATTTAAAATAAACTGTTGTAGGGGCCGCGGTGGTTTAGTGGTCAGACTATTCGCCTCCCACCTAGACGAACCCGGATAAATCCCCGGCCTGTTCACTTCGGATTTTCGCAAGCGGGAATCGTGCCGGACGATGCCGCTGGTTGGCGGGTTTTCTCAGGGATATCCCGTTTTCCCCACCCCTTCACTTCGGTGCTGCTTCATACTGACCGCACTTCATCCTCATCAGTTCCCAAGACCTTGCTGTTAAGAGGGCAAAAGCCGCCCAAATCTCTCCACTCTACGCTCTACCCATTTTCATGCTATGCTTTATCGTACAGTTTTTTGTTTGTAGGAACATATGCACAAACTACTTCTTCTGCTGAAAGATGTAGGTTCGAGTTTGCTCAGTACCATACAGCACCTAACATTAAAGCTAAACTGCCACGTGTTTCACCAACTACTCGCGCCAAAAAAAAAAGTGGCCTTATTGGCTGCAGACAATGGAGTGCCGATGTTTGGGCGACGCTTAACAACGGTGTTTTAAGAGAATGAGAATGAATAAAGATATTTGGGCGGTTCTCAGTATCGCGGCCTTGCGAGCCAACGAGTATGAAGCGAGGCGAGAACGGAGCAGCGCCGGAATGAAAGGGCGGGGGGAAGGGAAACCCCCGAGAAAACCCCCTATCAATGGCATCGTCCGGCACGATCCCCACTTGCGAAGGGAGTGACCCCACCGGGAATCGAACCCGGTCCCCCTAGGTGGGAGGTGAGCAGTCTGACCACTACACCACCGCGGCCCAGGAACTGTCAGAAATGCGAATGTGTTACTTTCTACAGATTCTGTCTTTATTGTGCATAAAACAAGATCCACTAAATTCAGAGGCCATAAATGTAAACATCACACTCGTAATACAACTTCAAGTTTTAAAACTTTTTTTTTTTTTTAGTTTGCTTTCGACAACTGGTAGCTTGCGCGCAAATGTGTACTGTAACATGTATGCAATTATGTACAGTATCATTATTTTTTCTGAAGTTTGACTTCAAACGTGCTCACTATATTGTGAAGAGCCTTTGAAAGGAAATCTCTCATAGTGTACAATAAATAACAAGTCACAAGGCCTGTCGTCGAAGCCTCGCTCAGGTACACCCTAAACCCCGAATCAGTGATATCAACCAGAGAAATATCAATTCACTGAAAGTCAGTTGAGAAGATACTGCCGACTGACGAATCAGGAAAATGAACTGGGAACAAGTGATCTATGGCAGTGAAATTCTCGACATTCAGTGGAGATTTAAAATAAATCAGTGAAATTCAGCCGTCATATTAACAAGTTATCTGGCATTGATTATCAGTCGCTCAACTATCACCGGTGTTCACTGATTTAGCTCAATTCTCACTGTTTCAGGTTTAGAGTGTAACGTGAGTGTGCGCTGCATGAAAGAAACCACATACGCTATTTCGCTTCCGTTTACTTGTTTATTCTGTGACGATACCTTGTGTCAACGCGACGGAGTACGACCATTTTCGTCTCCGGATGGTTGACAATAACGCACCGCCACGTGCAGGGGGTTGATGGACAGACACATTTCCAACCTTACACTAGGCATGAGGCTTTACCTCGGGAAAGTTACGCCCTTTGGGGCTTTAACCAGCACGACCCCCGCGAGTAAAGGAGTGAAATACGCTCATTCAGGATAGCGTATCTTCAGCCTACATGGACCATTCCCTTTGTAAAGATGCGTTTTTTTTTGTGATACGGTATAAAATGGCCAGGCTTGAAGCCCGTACTGTTTAGTAGTATATCGACCGTTTAGTAGTATATCGACTGTTTAGTAGTATATCGACCGTTTAGTAGTATATCGACTGTTTAGTAGTATATCGACGGTTTAGTACTATATCGACTGTTTAGTAGTATATCGACTGTTTAGTAGTATAGCTATATGACTCACAAAAGCATTATAGCAAATATNGTTTAGTAGTATATCGACTGTTTAGTAGTATAGCTATATGACTCACAAAAGCATTATAGCAAATATTGTTATTGTTGTACAGATAAGGTTATCTCACATGGAGTTCAAAAGTAATTTAATATATAAAATGTGTTTTGAAAAAAAAAATATATATATATCCGATTTTTTATGTACGTCCGGAAACTCGCGAGTTGGTCTGCTATATGTCTGCGAGGAGTCGCATCGATATATTTTCGATCACTGAAACAGTGTCTTTAAAAATGTGAAAATTATTTTCTACCAAGGCGTGCGAATTTCTGATGGTGTAAATAACAACAAAATATTGCTCTTTTTAACATCGTAATACTTTGCTTTGGTTAGCGCTTGCTTAGAAAACACTAATCTCGGCCCTCTGACAAAGCCTAACCCGGCCAATGTGGGCGATTTCTTTAACACTATTCGTATTCGTTTGAAATGCTGATTATTATTATTTCAGGTCGATAAGACGTGAAAATATTGAATAGTTTCGTCAAATAATCATGGGTTTCAAACGCGCTGCGAGGAAGTTCAAGGCCATACAAACGAACGCCGCGGGGGAATCCCGGTAGGAAAACAAGACACGCAACGCAAGTTTCCTGCTTGTTAAGTATGTATCTCGCAAGGCGGTTGTAATCGTCCAACAAGCAGGTAAATTGATACCAGTTCCGCGTGGCTTGCGGAATAGCACGGCCCGTTTGACACGCTCAACTTGCAATGTCAACTGACACACGGCCACTTAACATGCCCACGTCCTGAAGTTAAGATAGTGAAATATCATTGCCTTTATTCCTTGCAGGTACGGAGACAGCCAATTTTCGGAAGTCTCGCTGCGTTGAATTCGGCGTTGCAGACCTCCGGATCCACGATAAAGGAGGTTTCTGTTCCTTTCCCGTGTGCTATTATGACGGTGAGAAGGGTGTGTGATACGAACTAAGTGCTATAAATTATATTGAAACTAAGTACATCCATGGATATAACCAGACAGTTACTAATTTTTAAAAATTTTTTAATGCTCAATGATACGATTACAGATGGGAAAATTGTCCTTACATTGTACCGTATCCATTGTTGTTGTCAAGAAAATAAACCAAATTGACTGTTCATTACAACATTTTTGAATTTCTAAAAAGTTCATCTTCGAACCCACTTCTGTTTAAAGTCTATCAAAAGCTTTTGTATGTTGCTTAAATGCATCAAATAAGATAAAATACATACAAAAAAAATCATGAACTTCAGAATTTTCATTTAATATGTATGTGCTTTATTGCAGATTTTATGAATATATGGAAAGCCTTTGTTTATGACATTCCTTACTTTGCTTGTGGCTTCAAGCTATAAGGAAAGATTATTTACAGCAACAGTTTCATTGCTAATGGTTACAATTGTTTCTGGGTTTCGCAACATTCCACTGTTCTGAAATATGAGGAACCGAGGCTCTCCTAGTACATTGCATAAAATTTCAAGATATTATTAATTACTTGAGTTCTGATAGTAACATATGTTGTAATCACGGTGGAAGTAAATGTACAACTGGTTGCTAAATAAAATATTTATGTGTGTAATGTTCAACGTCTCGTCATCTCAGAAGGAATCAGTGTGTCTGAAAATTCCGAGCAGAAAAGGGATCTGCCAAGGTCTGTATCATGGAACAGTCCCAGAATTCGCCACCTGCGATGATTTCGGGAAACCATGAACATCTGAAAGCTGGATGACCCGATCGGGAATCGAACCCGCGTCCTCTAATGTGTAAGTCCAAGGTGAGTTAACATTGTGCAACCTCATTCGATGTTTGGAATCCACCGTCACATCACAGAATTACGAACGCCTATGTACCTGTAGATGCTACACCCGAAAAAGATCTTTCTATATTCACTATAAAATACCAACTATATTCTTTTGCTGCTTTTATATTAGTTATTCAATTTTCATTCCATGGTATTTGCGTTATCAATCTGCACCAAATCTTATTTTAGGACTATATATCTAAGGGCCATAAGTACTCTGAGGAATCCCCCATAGCTCACGAAACTCCCATCTCCCTCCACTTATGAAAGTCCATTGTTTAGGTCAACTAGGATTTTGAACACTGCTAATAACAAAGAACTTCGTAAATGTAAATTTTCAATGTAAGGTGGACGAGTGATTACAAATTTGAAAGGGGGGTTATTGGTTATTCCTATGGAAATTCCTGAGTCCCCAAACCTCCCATTTCCCTTCACTTATGCAATCTTCTGTTGAAGTCAATTTATTGAAATGTTCAACTCTTATCAAAACAAAAACTCTGCGAGTTATCAAGACAAGCAGGAGCCATGTTTTTCTTCTCGACAGTTTGCCGATTTTTTAAAAGGAACACGATCTATTTTCTTTTGCAGAGTCTCATATAATAAATATATAATATATATTTATTATATGTAAAGGTTGCCTACACTGCTCCACAGACGCTCTGCAACCTCGTTGCAACCTTCCCTTCATTTGTCAATGTTGTTATCACATGTTTATCTTATGACTGCTTTGTTTCTTTACTATCTTGAATGTACGTGTAATTTAATTATTTTATAGAGAATAAAATCACGTTCAACAATCCTACAAATTAAATTACAGGATGTCAAATAGTAAGGAGATGACCCAACTTTATGTTCGAGCTGTGAAGCAAGCTGAGAATGACTTTGCGATCTCGTGTATATCTATTAATATGGAGGTATGGTATTTATTACCAGAAGAATACAGAGACCTGCAGCTTAACTCTGCATTAGCAAGTAAGAAATCTATACAAAATGCAATAGCTGCAATAAAAAATGTAAATGGTTATAGAACAATAGCTATTAAGATTGACGATAATATTAAGTCAGTATATTTCGATGAAGAGGACAATATCTGTTTCTAAAAATTTCCATTAGAAGAATACGTTCCCGTGTCAGGATCTCAAACTCATGATCATCTACAACTAGAATTAGAAGATCGAATTAAGCGATTGGAGCTTCAGTTGAAATTAAATTCAACTCAGGACAAAACAAAATTACATCACATTGAAAATAAATTCATTTTAGATAAATTTGAAAAAAGACTATACAATCCAACAGAATGGTTACGTAGATTTTAAGACGAACGCAATCAATCGATTTCAGGTAAGTTCAGATAGACTAAGAATCCAGGTTTTATGTTTCTTTGTCACGGGCTCGGCAAAATACTGGTATGAAACTAATCTGATAAAGTTAGGTCTAATTGCTTCCTGGGAGGTTTGGAAGAGTTCTTTCCGTGTTGATGAAGGCTGGTCTATTGTTAGGAAAGCTTTTTAACTACAAATATTTTGGAAGGTCATTAATCGATTATGCACTTACCAAGACAAACTATGCCTGGAAGTGGAACCTAAAGGTATTGAATTATCTTTTATCAACCAGATAGTGTTTGGTTTACCAAGTGAAGCTCAAGAAGAACTTGATAGGGAAGAGATAACTACTCTTGATGGTCTGTGTACTGTACTTCGAAAGTTGGAAGACGCTTTTGCCGGAAGGAAAAGGAAAAGACTGTTAAGTCCGAAATCTACAAAAAAATTTTTTATTAAGAAAAATGAACTCCAACAGAAAAATGAAGCTCTACGGAAGGAGTGTTCAATTTGTGCTGCCCTTAGTTTTCCGAGTCGTTTCCATCCAGTAGCTGAATGTGTCGCAACAAGAATTCGGTCTCTCAAACACTACGATCAAATATGACAGAACATTCTACAAATCTAAATGATATGGAAATATTGAAAGTNCGCAACAATAATTCGGTCTCTCAAACACTACGATCAAATATGACAGAACATTCTACAAATCTAAATGATATGGAAATATTGAAAGTCGATTTTGATAGAAAGAATTTAAACTGAGTAACCGGACGAAATTAGATCCGCTGATAAAATTAAACATAGTTATTAATGACAATTTAAAAACCAAAGCTGTTTATGATAGCGGCTCAAATCTAACACCAATTAATCAAAGAATTGCTGATTTGCTTAAGTTGAAATTAAAAGAACAAAGAGGTGTACTAAAAACAATCAGCGGACTTGATTTCACTTCAGCCCAGGCTACAATTATGCTTCGTATTGGAAATATTACAGACTACATAACTACCTATGTTGTAAATAATGATAATTTCTCTAATGATCTCTTTCTAGGTATCGATGCTATTCAGAAATTTAAGTTGATTCAAAATGCGGACGAATACGTCACCTCTCTCCCATACAAATGTCCAATCCCTGACGATACAGAAATCATAACTCAGATTAAGAAATTTCTACAAGCCGGGAACATCGAAAAATCTGATTCTCCATTTGCGTCTCCTGTAACGTAAGCATACAAGAGAGAATAAGGAAGAAAATCACGCCTATGCATCGACTTCCGAAAATTAAACAAGTTGGTAGTTCAAGAATGTTTTCCTTTCCCTACAATGAAAAATGTGATCGAAAAAGTTGTAAATTGTGAGTATTTTACAGTATTAGATATTAATTCTGCCTTTTTGTGCATCACACTTAAAGTACAAGATCGAAAAAAACTTTTTTCACTAAGTATGGAAATTTCATGTTTAAAGTTCTTCCCTTTGGTTTAAAGAACGCTCCAGCCACATTCCAGAGGATATTGTCAAATATAATCCGAAGAAATAATTTAGTTGAATTTGCTGTCAATTACATCGATGATATCTTGATTTTCTCCCGAACCTGGGAGGACCATCTCAATAATATTATAAAATTATTACACGTTATCTACTCTGAAGGCTTCAAATCAAAACTATTTAAATTTTTGTTCGCAGCCAAATCAGTCAAGTACTTTGGACACACTATTTCGAGGAACACAGTTTCTCCAGCCCAAAGAAACTTAGTCTCTATCCGAAATCTTCAAAGACCTTCTGATAAGAGTGGTGTGCGGAGTATTCTGGGTTCTATAAACTTCTACTTGAGATACATAGAAAATAGTACGCAGAAACTAGAACCACTACATCAACTACTGAGGAAAGATGTCAAATTTGAATGGTATGATGACTGTGAACAGATCTTCAAGATGATTAAGGATTATTTATGCTATAAAAAGATCCTGGCTATCTACGATATTGAAAAACCCGTCTTCATAGAGACAGATGCCAGCTATAAAGGTATCGGCGTAACACTCAAAAATCCCCAAGAAAACGGAATACTACATCCTGTTGCGTATTTCTCTCGCAAGCTCTCAAATAGAGAAAATCGTTTAGACATTATTCATCTCGAATGCAAGGCTATCAAGGATGCAATAAAGTTTTGGCAGTACTACTTAATTGGACGCCACTTTACGGTCTGCAGTGATCACAAACCGCTAGAGAATTTAAAGACAAAAGCCCGAACTGATGAAATCCTTGGAGACCTAATTCTTTATTTATCTCAATTTGACTTTAATATTATATATAAAAAGGGAAAATAAAATATTCTGGCTGATATCCTTTTAAGAAATCCAGTCCTTGTATACTTCGAGAATAAAGATGCGATCCAAGTGGTAAATTTAATAGATATGTCCACTATACTAAAAAACCAAACAGATCATATTTCTGAGTTGAAAGCAGTTAAACAGATAGAGTATAAACAAGGGATCATACTCAAGAAATTAAGAGAAAAATTAAGAATTTTTGTTTTTCCCCCGTTAGGAAATGAAATAATTGAACTTGTTCATAAACATTATGGTCACATCGGTCCAGCACAGATGATTGCAACCATCAGACAACATTATTACTTCAAGGGTCTGGACAAAGCTATACATACCTTTTATAAAAACGGTAAGATTTGTATTTAAAACAAAGTTCGTCGTAGTCGTGCTATCGGTCTACTCTCACAACTAGGCCCTGCTACAGAGACTTTTCAAATAATTTCACTCGATAGTGTGAGAGGTTTTGCTGGAAACCTATCCACCAAACGATACATGCATATCCTGGTGGATCATTTCACCAGATATGCGTGGATCTCAACTACAAAGGGTCAGAACCCCCAATATTTTATAAATTTTATTAATCCAATCGCCCAACAAAATGCTATCTCAATCCTAATAGCAGATCAATATACGGGCATCAATTCTACTGACTTCAAGAACTATTTAGAAAAAAACAGGAATACAAATCTTCTTTACATGCATTGATCATACCGAATCAAACGGGTTTGATAAGCGATTATGCCAAACATTAGTAAATCGCCTCCGGTGTACAATTAACAACGATAACCATAAATCGTGGCCAACATTGGCACATGAGTGTGTCAACGAGTACAATGATACCATTCATAGGTCCAAACACTTTGGCACCATCATACTTACTACTGGGGAAGAAGTCCACGATATCGCCCCTTCAAGAAGACTACCAAACATCTCTTGAAGAAGACCGCAAAATAGCTCTCCGGAATTCTATGAAGAGTTTTCAAATAAATAAGAAACGTGTAGATAAGAATCGACGACAGCGCACCTTCAATGTTGGCGATTTAGTCTATATCGAGAACGAAAATAGGCTGAATCGTAATAAGTTAGATCCACCTCGGATCGGACCCTATCCAATCATCAATCAGATCTCGCCGACATTATATGAAGTTGCTTGTGAAAATAAAAATAAGAGTTCCAATTTCTTCTATTCCGGGAAACTTCCTTGTTCCCTGCGGCAACCGACTTCAATAAGGGGGGGGGGGGGGGGGGGGGGGTTAAAGGTTGGCTACACTCCTCCATAGATGCTCTGCAACCTCGCTGCAACCTTCCCTTAATTTGTCAATGTTTTTATCACATGTTTATCTTGTGATTTATTTGTTTATTTACTGTGTTAAATGTACGTGTAATTTAATTATTTTATATAGAATAAAATCACGTTCAACAATCCTACATATATATTTCCGATAATAACCTAATCTGGTTGTATTAACGACAGTGTTTGACTAAAGTATGAAATTTAAGTTCTAGTTTGCCACCTTCTGTATTTTAGTATATGTGTTATAGTTTAGTATGTGCACCAGGAAACGTGTAGAAACCAAAATCTATTGTTACTTTTCCACTATCCGCTGAGCATCGAACATGTTAACAGAGTTAAAAACGCCCTGGCAAACATCGTTCTTTGCACATGGGTAATTTGAGATGCGGAACGTGACGTCAGATGGTCCCGTGCGCTAATCAGCACCTGGGGGATGCCTTCGGACACGTCCCAGGTGCTAACCACATACTAAAGATCAGGTAGACCGATCTCGCTGGCTGCGCGCAACCAATCTCCGTGTCGTCCCAACATTGAATCGTTTTTATGGCACTACGACTTGCAAAAACGGCTCTGAGTGGATTTGAGGTTATAGGCCATTCACGGTCACTTCAAACATGATCTGAAGCCCTGCTGAAGTTCTACTTACAGGATATCCCTCCGTCTCATGTAAACAAAGCTTAACAGAGTGTAAAAAAAAAAATACACCAAAGGAACAGCGCACTTCATTCGTGTGCACAAAGTGGAATACAATTTTGCATAAGAACTATTTCATAGTAGGTATTAATTACCAACACACCTATTTTTCCACGGTTTTAATTANAATACAATTTTGCATAAGAACTATTTCATAGTAGGTATTAATTACCAACACACCTATTTTTCCACGGTTTTAATTAATTTTAATTATAAATTAAATATTATTATTCATAGATAAAATATAGGTAAAACTGTAGGTTTTTTAAGAAATACTCCGGATCACTTGAATAAACTATTTATTAGTTTTAAGAAAGAACAATACAATTTCAACAAGGCACATAGCGCCATGACACAACAACGGTAGCTTGGTAGCTAATAATTTGTTTACAGTATTGCCATCTTAAGAATATAAAAACTTTTAATATTGCATTGTATATTATATTACAACAAAAACTTTAATTTAAGCAGCAATATGGTACTTTAACGTTAACACAAGTATAAAACGCTTGTAATACACGCCACTTTGGAAACAACCAAACACACAATACATAAGATTATTTTTCAAAAGTTTGATAAAAAAAAAAGCGTGAAGAAACCCTGAATAGACCATAGAACACTGATTAGTACACAAGTGATTTGAGATATTTTTATGCTTCTCCTAACCAATTTGTAATGCAGTTTGGTTAAATTCAAATTGGTATAAAAGTATTTTACTATAATATAACAGTGCTTGTCATTAAAAAAAAAAAAGGTATGAACTAACCGCGTTTATCATAATTGACAGCGTAACTTCGACAGTTGTGTTACTTTGGGATAGGACAATTTTGAGTGCGTGCGCAAAAAGGCGAACAAGCGGTCCACACCTCATCTTCAGTCCATGGTGCCAATTGCAGACGAAAACGGACCTCCCTCGCGTATTCAGTCACCACTGTGCATAAGTGATGCATAGAGCTCGCGAGGGTTAATTAGCGATCAGTTATTGATAGGTGACAAAAAAAAATATATCGCTAATCCAGCACCGCTCAGCCCTTTCGGCCATACACCTCGCCCCCTCCCCCACCCCCTCATCATGTACCTAGGGCTCCGAGCCTTCCATCATTGATCACAGCGCCGGTCAATTACATATTACACGCCCACTCGCGGCGCGGGGCCGCTGTGCGCCCGCGAGTGGCGTAATTGCGGACCGCGCTCCGGGAAATAAAAGCCAGGCGGCCCCGGCTAATTATTCACGCGGAAAATGGCTCGTTTAAACTGGCGGGCGCGGCGCTGAGCGAACGTCGAGTGGACCGGGGTAATTAATTTATGTGCGGCGCTGCTGCGCGTCGAGTTGCACTGGTTCCTGCACGGCCCGCGTCCGTGAATGACACGTTTTACGGCGCCGTTCGCGGAGGGAGGGGGAGGGACTCGATGGCTGTTCGGGGTTTTCTCGAGGAGGTTCTCCTGCTCCTGGCATTTAACGGCGTTTTGTGACAGGAAAGAAAGGCGAGATGGTGTCCAGTAGGATTTCCCGGAGTTCTCCCGTTTCCCACGCTGGCGAGTCTTCTCACACGAACCAATTCACGCATCTCTTAAAAAAAAAGAAGTCTCATAGCTGATGGGTTTTTTTTAGAGGCACTAAATTTCGCCACTACCAACATTTTTTTTATCGCTTTCTCGCTAAGCTTTTAAGTTGGTGGCCCACCAGACTCACCAGACTGGCCCACAAAAAAAAAAATCTTTAGCTACTAATATTTAAATAGAAACTTTTAAATACAATTATCTAATTTAACGATTAGCGGTTAGCCTGCTCACCTCCCAACAAGGCGAACCGGGTTCAGTCCCCGGCCGGGCCACTCCCGCATTTTCGCATGCAGGGAATCGTGCCGGACGATGCCATTGGTCAGCGGCTTTTCTCGGGGATTTCCCGTTTCCCCCACCTCTTCATTCCGGCGCTGCTCCATATTCACCTCAACCACCGCCACCCAAATCACTTCACTTCATTTTACTCACCTCAAATTTAACGCCTACTGTGACTATCGCTAGCTCTAAGCTTGTAATAAAATAATATAATATTTAATTGTGTTTCAAGATGCCAGGGGCGTATCCAAGTTAATAAGGAATGGAATGGAAGTTTTAACAAAATACAATAACCAAATTAAATTTAAAAATGTATTTATATGGTTAATAATATTCACACAGCTATTATCTACAACATCAGACTACCTATCTCAACTATTAAGTCTCCTATTCTCAGTGAGCGCAATATTAAATGACTACAACAATTCCAATTAAAGTCCTCATCACGGTATTTATATTGATTAGAGTCACTTAATTCATACTTACTATTACCGCATGTTCAGTATGTCTATTGCCATAATTTAAATGTCTGTTACTCATCCAGCTCAGTAGTGTTGACCGTCAGTCTCTCTCTTCCTCTATCGATGCTCGCATTCCACAGACATCATTCTCGCTGGTCCCTGTTGCTACCACTCGTAGCTTTGCTGGTTCGTCGATTCACTGTCTTCGCAAACCTTGGGCTTAAGGTCGTACAATCCTCCAAACTGTTAACTGTTGGCTCGGAGGTCTATCTCAGCTTAAATAGTCTCGCTGGCCCGATCCGGAAAGTTCCCGCACCCCGTGTCATGCTAAGAGAGGCTAGGGCGATGATCAGAACATTCTTCAATGATAACCCGAGACATTTAATTCCCTCGGTGACAGGAGGTGGCCCGAGTCCCGATAGGCTTATCGCAAGAGCGGCACTCCTTCGCGAATCTCCGCTACTCCTCGGGTTACCACTCTGCCTTTGGCACAATGCTTCGCTCACTCGAGCAGGATGGGGCAAAGCAAGCAACGTAAAACATCAAAATGTAACGCTACCCTCTCTTCAAGTCTGTTCGTCCCAAACAGAATCTGCAACATTCGGACATTCGTAGAGTGCCTGTCGGTCTATTTGGAAAACCGTAGGGTTCGCCCAAGAACCATGACGACAAATACGAAAGAATGCATAATTGATCTTCAGAATTCTGTAGGGGGCCTTCCCAACAGTTATGTAGCTTTTGGCTGTACCTTTTTTGCCCTTGTGAACTGTGCAGCCACATAGTTGTCCTTCTTGAAATAATTCACCTGACATTCTACTGCCATACTGGGTTTTCATAATGTAACTATTTATTCTGAGGTGCTGTCCAGCAAAAACATGAAAGCTAACTAGTCATTGATGTAATTCGCTGGTATGATTTGGGACAGCAGCTTCCAGTCGCTTTGGTTGTCTGCCACAAAAATGGACGGGTACTACTCAAGAGTGCGGTTAAGCATCTCAGTTATTCCATTAAACTGCGGGTGTAAGGCTGGTCTTTTTCATTCTCAGAATATTTGTTACATCCTGGAACATAGCATCATCAAAATTTCTTCCCTGATCGGAATGGAATTTTTGTGGCACCCCAAATAGCGAGAAAGCGTGCTCAATGAGTTCATCAGCCTCAGTATGTGCTTCTTTGATTTGGGAGGGGAATAACCTCAGGTCACTACGTAGAGTAAACTTGGGCCACCAGTATATAACAATTGCCTCTCTCTGTGACAGGCAAGGGGCCTAGAATATCTGCTGCCATCATATGGACTGGGGCTGCAACATGGTATTTCTGGAAGTAACCTTATCTCCTGGTCCTTGGTACATTCCTTGCGGCGCAGTTTTCGCACATTCTGCACCTCTTCTCAACATCCTCCCGACGATGAAGCAGGTAGAATCTTAGTCAAACTCTGTTGTGGTACTCATCAACACCAAAGTACCCACTGGCTGCCATATCATGCTGTTCCTATAAGACTTCAGGAACCTTGCATTCTGGAAGGACCAACTGTAAGCGTGAATGTTATCCAACATTAATTTCCCAGATCCAGTAAAGCACGCCATTCTTCGGTGCGAGGGAACTCCATTGTTTCCAGTATACTTTGACTGCTGTGCTCAGGCTAGATATTTCTTCCCATTTTGGACAACAGCCAACTTGTAACGAATCTAGTAATGGAGCAGAGTAGCATAATTTAGCTCATCTTCCTTTATATCCTCATCAGTCCATGTAAGTGACCCATCACAAGATACAGAACCTTGAATACTTTTCCTCTCTACCATCGGTGATTCACCACTCTTTCCATCTTGGCATTCACAGTAATGGCAGTATGGTTCATATGGACTTCTACAAAGTGCTTTTCCATTGCTGTGAAGGCGTCCAGAACTGTGCTGTATTCTAAATATGTATTCTTGAAGATGCGGTATCCAGCAGTCTGTTTGAACTTTAGGGTTCTTCAAATTAAGTAGCCAGTGTAATGAAAAGTGTTCTATTCTTAGAATAAAATGTCTGCCATAAAGATAGGGGTCGAAGTGTGTGGTTGCCTTCACGATGGCCAAAAGCTCCCTGCATGCAACACAGTAATATATCTCGGGCTTGTTAAATAACATACCGAAGTATTCTAGTGGCCTCTCCTAACCATCCTGAATCTGAAATACCATAGCTCCTATGCCTACATAAATAACATCACTTTCCAAAATGAATCTGCCCTCACTGTACGGGAATCCCAGGACAGATGACGATATCAGAATTTCCTTTAGCTTACAAAAACAACTTCGCACTCGGATTAATGAAATTTCCTTCTTGCCTCAGTCATTTTATGTAGTGGCTTTGCTACGGTTGCGAACCCAGGTACAAATCGNCTTTGCTACGGTTGCGAACCCAGGTACAAATCGTCGTTAGTAGGCACACAAGTCCATAAAACACTTCACTTGGGTTTTGTCAGTTGGTGTTGGCCAATTTCTTATTGGTCGCGTCTTCTCGGGTAAAAATAGCTTGGTGTCATTACCGGATACACCTTACAACGGCAACGCATTTATGGCATTGGCTGAAGGAAGCAGTGTGTGGTGGCCAGTGGCCGTGCGTCGGTACGATAGTCGGTACGATAGTCGGTACGATAGTAGGTACGATAGTAGGTACGGTAGTCGGTACGATAGTCAGCTGCACACCCCCACTCCAGGCACCTTGCCTTGTTATGACGCTAAGCCACTGAATTCAGAGAAAAGCCAACTAAATATTAGTTTGTGTGGGGCCAAAAATATATTTGGCCGCCACATCAAAATACATTTTGTCGTGTAAACAAAACATGGAAAGAAACAAATTAATTTGGCTATCTGTGTAGAACCGAAATAAATTAAAACTTTTGCTGTGCACGAACAATTTTGACATGGTATACAGTTAACATCTTTAATTTCTGTAATGCTGTGTTCAACACAAAGCTGTGTGAACAATAAATACCTCACTATTTAACAATAATTATCGAAAAGCGTAAGTTTCTTCACCTTCAAACAATATTCAACCTTTTCCTTTAAAAACAAAAATGAAACAAATTAGTGAGGGGCAATCGTAAGGACCCAAAATCTAAGCCCTCACTACGTAAAACCACGAACAATTTTAAAATATTAGTAATGAGCACGTCGAATTCTCGTATTGAACCTAAACCCAGAACGTTGCACGATGGTCCACGAGTGTTACTTTCATGAAATAAACCAATCTACACACAACCGGGGCGGCTAACAAACACGTTAAAAACTCACACATATTAAAACACAAATCATTAAAACGAATAGGAAAATTATGCCTTAAAACCGCTTAAGTTACTATGAAACCAAATTTTAAACGGCGACCGGAACATAATTTAGGAAAACCGAACTCCTCGATCTAACGCCCCAGAACGAACACGTGACGCCACTATTAATAAAACATCCTGTATAAAACCATTGCACGTTCCAACCTCGGACACATACACTTATGACTCACCGTGATTTGACGCCCCAGAGGAAGTGCTCTACGTCGCAATAACGACGTACACCTTAAGTCGTGCAGAAGGGAAGTAGACAGCCGGCAATCGTTGCCGACGCAAACTTAGTCGATAGTAACAAAAAAATTAATAAATGGCGTGTGGGGAGCGCACCGAGGGCAAGGCAACACCCTCCGAGTGACGGTCTTTCCAGCTGGGACCCGTGGGTGACCGTCATCCCCGGGCATAACAGAAGTGAAACCCTTGAATGGAGCGGCGCTGGAATGCAAGTGTGGGGGAAACGGGAGTGCCCCAAGAAAACCCGCCGGCAAGCGGCATCGTCCAGCACTATTCCCACATGCGAAAATCCGGGAGTGTACCCGCCGGGGATCGAATCCGGATCGCCGTGGTAGGAGGCGAGCGCCCTAGACACTACGCCACCGCTGCCCCTAGTCGATAGTAACAAAATGCGCATGCGTGGAGGAGGAGAAAGGAGGGGAGCCAAGGAGCAACGGGCACAGAGAGGAAACAGGAGGAGGAAGCCAAGCACGCACACGAGCTCGCCGCCGAACAACAGCGCAGATGGCGCCACAGAGTAGAAAGCGCAAGCTAGCGGCGCAAACTCCCAACAAAATATTTGGTTGAATCATCTTCATGTGCAGTATTTGTTTGTCCACTCATTTGATTACCTTCGTTCGAAAATACAGCTCGAGAGTGTGTTTGTAATTTTTTTTTGTGAAAATTAGGATAGTAACCGTGTTTGTTAGAACATTTATTGATACTTAATAATGGTATAAACATCCTAGTAGAACAAGTTCAAAAGGAAACTATAAAGCAAAGCTGTAAAACTTGAAATATATTTTTTCCATGATCTACGTTCTCGTCATGTTCAGACTTAGATTTTTTTATATTAACCGAAACTTTGCAATGTATGCAGAGCCAAAACAAATCTCTGGTTGCACCAACCAAGTCTTTGTTTGGGGTAACCAAATAAGAACACCAAAAAATAATTAGGTTACAACAAAAAATGTAATTTTCCTTACACAAACAATTAATTTCATTGTTTGTTTCAACAAAACCTTTTTCTTAGTGTGCTCAGCTTAGAATCGCGTCCTTATTGCAGCAGATAGTCGTAACAGTCCGTACTTTTTTCGTCTCTTCTATTCCACTACGCAATCGTTGAGAAAAAGTGATCTGACGTCATTGTTGATAACCTAAAAAAAGATCCATTCAGCTACACGCATTCGGATATCTAACTACAGATCACGAAATTGAGTTACACTCTTTAACCTAAAGAATTTGCACACTACTAATACAAAATTGATACCCGTTCCAACTATTTATTTAAATACTTTACACTCATTTATAACTGACTCAGTTACGCATACTTAATTAGACACCTCAAGGAAAATTTTTCATAACACCGCGAAGATACTGAGTTATCGTAGTGAGAGAACCCCCTCCTTCAGAAATAAACAGAGTGCGAATATATAACGTTTGAAAGGGCAGGAATTGTAGTGGTGTATTTTATTGAGGGGTGGAGGGGGAGATAGATGTAACATGCAAGCACAAAGTTAAGAAACAATGGTCACTAGGTCGAACACCAGTTTGGTTACATTTAGATTTTCGGCTACACCCGTTCTGCTGAAAGTCACAGTATATGGAATATGGAGCCGAACTCAGCAACGGTTGCCAATACTGTCTCACGTGCAGTCATGCGTGGGAGCTCGCCAAGCTGCAAACTGTTCTCGTAACATATTTTCTTTAGTTAAAAAATGGCTTTTTTTTTTGGTTATGAATAATGAACACAATGCCTTATAACCAACGGCAATAAATTTTCATGCTCGGCAGATATACGTCTATTTGCCAAACCAAAGGACTACAGAAGTGACGCTTTATGTTAAGCAACAGCTCTTTATGTCGCGTAATGCAAAAGAGTAATGTGTAAGAGAATGTAGATGTCAGTGTTACCGAAAGGTTGAACCTTTCGTCTACCCTTCGAGAACAGTGTCCCAGAAAGCTTTGTTATTACCTACTACGCTGGCCAAGGAACACGGCGGCTGTTACAGATTAAGATAGTAAAACTCTTGGGCCATTACGTCGTAAAGACGAGGGAAGAGTAGACATGTGTNGGGGGTTGGTGTCCGAAGAGCTTTCAGACTGTCGCCAGAACCCCCGCGAAATCGGAAAGTGTCGGTCGAAGTGCGAACCTCTCCACATATCAGCTCCCGACACCTACCTCCGCAGCTACTAACTTCCGCGCCGATAAAACTTTTATTAGCGCAGTCAGCTTTTTCCGCGTGGCACAGACGTCCCTCCCAACTGCAGAGCGAGCTATGTCCGTATCAAAACGACAGTCGCTTTGTATTCTTTGATTTCTCGCTCATTTTAGTGTAATTCACAGTAAAAATCATTAAACGCCTGCAGAGTCGCCAACTTGTAGAGTGAGTGAGTGAGTGAGCAAAGAGATTTGGGTGGTCTTGAGAGCCGAAGATGGTGAATCGAGGCGAGAATGGAGCAGCGCTGGAATGCAAGGGCGGGGAGGGGGAACGGGAGATCCCCGAGAAAACCCGCCAACCAGCGGCATCGTCCGGCACGATTCCCACATGCGAAAATCCGGGGTAACCCCCGCTGGGAATCAAACACGGTTCACCATGGCGTGAGGCGAGTAGTCTAACCACTGCACCCCCGCGGCCCCACATTTACTGGAGAAAAATAAGTATTCCCAGAACATCAATTTACTGAGAACACTGATTTCACAGAGAATATTTCACTAGTGACTCTCCTTAAGGAGGTATTCTCTAGTCTATTCGCAATTTCGTCAAACGTTTTCAATCAAACCTTTGAAAAATCTCACCCCATGTACCTATGGCGTGTTTGGTTGTCTCCTAAATATGCCATGTGCTAAAATCGTTTTATACTTCTGTTAACATAAGAGTGTCTAATTTTTGGTTAAATTGAACTGTTACTTATATTTTACCAGTCAATTATAATATTTCACTTATAATTAATATGTATAAAAAAAAGGGAGAAAATAGCTATGTTGGTAATGCCTAATAAGAAATAGTTCTCGTGCAAAATATTATTAAAATGAATGCGCATGGATTCGGTGCAGTGTCCCTTTGGTGTAATTTTTTAGACTTAGCTAAGCTTTGTTTGCACGAGGCGGAGGAGTATCTTGGAAGTAGAACTTGAGCAGGGCTTCAGAAAAGTTGGAAGTAATCGTGGATAGACAAGGCGCTTGAAAGCGTGTTCTACTATGTTAGAAATATTTTGGTTCTTACGAAACTATTATGGATAAACATGACTCCTGTACATTACCTACAAAAAGAAAACATCGATCAGACGAGGATTGACTGGCACTTTAAAGATATCACGCATGCTATACATATTCTTTTGTAGCCTTCCACCATCGTTAAAGCAGCTTTTTTTTAGGCTACTGCACCTTAAAACATACTATCTGGACACGAGAGAAGTTGCGATATGGGCCTGTATTTAACTTTCTGGAGATTTTCTACAAAATTAATTAACCCTTTCATTCCCACATTAATTTATAATTTTTAGTTTTGCAAATTAGAAATATGTTTGATGTGTGCTGTACTTTTAGCTGGCAAAGGTCTTGTTTCGCTATAACAAACCAATGAGCTGTAGGGCTTTGTGTTCGGTGACAGTGATATGAACCAATCATAACGTTGAACTGAAGCTAGGTTTGCGAACCAGTTACTCAAAGGAAAGGTCACTGAGTCTCGCGGCGTATAGCACTAATCAAATGTAATCTTCCTGTGCGACATGTTAACGATGGTCTGTAAATGTTCGTGAAAGAGTTAATAGGGTTTGTCGCTCAAAGACGGAAAGGCGAACGAAGCACGACGGAAAGAATGCACGTCGCTTCAGAGCCTTGCGCGTAGCGGCGATGGCTCACTTGACGCGTGTGTCAGTGTAGCCCTTATCGCTCCCTTGCTTCCGAGCCTGAAATACGAGAACACGTAGCTCCAGCCAGGACACCGCCTTAAGGAGCTTCGAGAGTAGAATATTTTCAACGCCTTAACGTCACATCCGGCCACAGTAAGCATTGCGGCGGTGATTGAGAACTGCACAAACAAGCCTCCCGGGAGTCCTGTTACTTCAGAACTCTAAGCGATGACAATAGCGTTTTAACACAGCAATGCGTTCAGGAAAAGTACAACATGGTCGCTATAGTTAAAAAAAAAAAAATGTTTCACAGATGAATAAACATAGCAAACTGCGTGCTACATACAGCGATTTTTTAAAAATAAATTTGACACTTTTCAACGAACACATTTGTGATTCACTAACCAAATTCACGAAACTGGTAACAAAACTTACATATTCATTTCTGCCCCGAAAAAAAAATTTCCATTAAAATATTGCGTTTTTTTAAAAATCATTAGAATAGACATACATAACTTCTTATAGTCATACCCAATGACAAAAGAAGGCCCTTAAGAAGGACAAATTGAAAAAAAAATTATCTTTATTTTACCTTGCAATAAAGACATAACCTCGGAGCTATTTACGTGTTACATTTCTTTTCANAAAAAAAAATTATCTTTATTTTACCTTGCAATAAAGACATAACCTCGGAGCTATTTACGTGTTACATTTCTTTTCAGTTTTATATTTCTCTCATTTACGATATAATTACGTATTTAATACCAACATTTAAAAATAAATGTTACCCGACAGAAACTCCGCACGGAATTTTAGTAGCCCGAGCAAATTACAGCCTTAAAGGGAAGACAATTTCAAGTGGTTTTAAATAAACGAACATTTATAAATATTCTCTTACGATAACATTTTTCGAGTCCTTAACAGAAGTTTCTAGACGAAAGACGCTGGCTCCTGATAGCGCGAACATCCATTAGGGACGTATCGTTTTCTCTGGAAGCAAAGCGGCTTTTAAATCGTCGTGAGCTAGAACGCTACACCGGCCGCGGCTTATCAAAAGACAATTTGAAATGAGCCTGGAACCGATACGGTATTTATCTTGGCGCGCCGCGGCTAATGACGTCAGCCAGCTCTCCAGTCACGAGCTTCCATTAGTGGACACGGCCCCAGGGCGTTGACCCTAATTCATAAAAAAAAAAAAAAAAAGAACGTGAAATGTTCTTCGGGGGCTGAAACAGGAAACGAGCTGTCTCGTTAGTAATTGATCACTTTCAAAAAAAAATCCTCCAAATTAATTTGTTTAAAGTGCACACTAATCGGTATGTACCAGTAATGCTGGTATTGATGTGAGAAAAATGGTACGGTATATTGACGTCATATATAAAAAAAAACCAATGTTTTAATTTGTGATCACTGAATTTATTTTCTTTAAATTCTTTTTGTTTTAGGCATATAAGAGAAAAATTTGCCTACCGTATTTAGAAACAATTCGATACTTCCGTATAACATTAATACAGCCAGAAAAATCTGATTATTTTAATTAATTACCTTGCAATTTTCAGTACATTAGTCTTTGTTACTCGTAAAAGTTTTATAACATAAATACTGAGCGTTATATCTTTGCGTGGGATAATGTGGCGTGGCAATGCACCTAGAGTATGGCAGTTTGTTATTAACATAACACCGTTCTTCCTGAAAACCTGCAAATTTTGAACTGTATCACTATTATAGAAAAGTAGTGCGGCCGTAATGTATCATTCCGCCATAGCTGCTCTGTCAGTGACGAAAACGATGTTTGTAAATTAATGTTATTAGTCCAATACAAGCTTACATTTTCCACGTATTTCCTGTGATGGCTGGCACTGAAAGACTGACGTTTGTAAATTAATGTTATTAGTCCAATACAAGCTTACATTTTCCACGTATTTCCTGTGATGGCTGGCACTGAAAGACTGACGTTTGTAAATTAATGTTATTAGTCCAATACAAGCTTACATTTTCCACGTATTTCCTGTGATGGCTGGCACTGAAAGACTGACGTTTGTAAATTAATGTTATTAGTCCAATACAAGCTTACATTTTCCACGTATTTCCTGTGATGGCTGGCACTGAAAGACTGACGTTTGGTAACATCCTTCCAGTAATAATTGTAGGATGTCATAACTAGGGTGGAATTCCAAACTGATTTATTTTTGTAATCGCTAAGTAAGTTTCCTGTGGCTCTGATTTTTTTTTCGAGGGTAAAAAAAGGAGAAAAGGGAGGGAGTGCTTTAGTTTAACGATTTTAGTGAGACTGTATTGTTTTGCTGTTCTTCTTGAGAATGTGTGTCATTTTGAATCGCAGATTGTTTTGATGGTGGAGTGGAAAATTTTCGTCTTACCGAAACAACATTCAGATTATTATAACTTCGATAGCTTTAACTTTATTGAAAGAACAAAACGCGATACATACGTTGCTGTTCGTACAGGCAACAATAAACACACGCTTTTACCGGGGTTAACATTTCACTAGTTGAATTTTAAATATAGGTCAAATATACGAATATAATTTATACACTACGAAAGAGCTCAAAGAGCGACCTTTTTTTTTTAAAGCCACCTGTATCTTTCTCAAAGGAATTTTCAAAAATTATTGTTTAATTTTTTAAAATGTAAATTTTAATTTAAAATTTCNACCTGTATCTTTCTCAAAGGAATTTTCAAAAATTATTGTTTAATTTTTTAAAATGTAAATTTTAATTTAAAATTTCAGGAAAAAAACATATTAAAAATAAAAATTGACAAGTTTCCTCAACGTGCCATTCTTTCTTAAAGAATGTCACGTATAATAAATTTTTCTTTGAAACAGTTATGGTTAGAACTGATGCAATGAGAATTCATTTCTATAACATTAATTCCCTATTTAAACTTTGTGATTGAAGGGTTGGTAGGCAGCACCCTAAATTTGCAAGTTAACATTATTTACTCTTAACGACACGAAACACGAGGGTCTGTCAAGCAATATTTAGCAGCGTTGCCGAACTTCAGCATTTGTGGCGCCACGTTACACTACAACTAGGAGTGGCGATGTTTCGGGAAAAACATTTCGAGACAAGATGTTTTTAAAAGCACCTTAAGAGCCGTATGGCTATTTCTATTGGCTGAAACATGCTCTGGTCCATTTGAACTGTTTGCGTGGGAATCGCGAAGGTTTAGTGCCGACGTTACGGAATCCTGAGTGTGTCGGTCAAATGCGGAAACGTCACCAGCGGCCCATGGAGGCATACCAACAGCTGTTGTGTGTGTGTGTGTGTGTGTATACACTGGAGAGCCAAAGAAACTGGTATAGGCTTGCGTATGCAAATAACAGAGGTATGGAACCAATCAGAGTAACGCGATGTGGTCGGCAGCGCCTATATAAGACAACAAGCGTCTGGCCAAGTTGCTAGATCGGTTACTGCTACCACAATGGCAGGTTATCAAGATTTAAGTTAGTTTGAACGTGGTGTTATAGTCGGCGCACGAGAGATGGGACATAGCATATCTGAGGTAGCGATAAAATTTGGATTTTTGCGTACGACCATTTCACGAGTGTGCCGTGAATATCGGGAATGCGGTAAAACATCCAAATCTTCGACATCGCTGCGGCCGGAAAAAGATCGTGAACGTACGGGACAAACGACGACTGACGAGAATCATTAAAAGTGACAGTCACAAAACACCTGTGTTTGGGCCAAAATAAATTAGACTGGCAACAAAATATTTGGTTGAATAGACTGTATATTTTTTTGGCCACCCATTTGACGTCTTTCGTTATAAAATATATTGTTTGTCATTTCTGTGACATTTAGGATAATAACAATGCTCGTCAGTGCATTTATTGATGCTTAGTAATGGCATAAACATCCTAATAAAACAAGTTCAACAGGATACTAGAAAGTAAAGTTGTAAAACTGATATATTTTATGAGAACGTTATTCAGTATTTTACATGTATTAATTTACAAACATTCTAATGTCATCACAAGTCACTTAGGCTGAGGTTGCAAAGGCCTATATCTCGGATTCAGCTGATCTAGGTTCGGATTTTGGTCTGCCTTCGAATTTTTTTTACATATTAATCGAAACAGTTATACTTACGCAGAACCAAACAAATCTTTAGTTGCTCCGAGTAATTCTTAGTTTGGGGGCAACCATATAACAACAAAATAATTAGATTTCAACAACAACATATTTTGCTGTCCCTGTACAAACATGTAAGTTGGTTGCGCCAAACAAACTTTGCTTGATTCAACAAAAAATTTTTCTCAGTGTAGAAAAGTTTACGTGGATCCACCAGAGCTATACTCCGGTGAAAGATCGGTTGAAGATAGACTCATTGTAGAGGTGGTTTAGTGATTCGCAAAGGCAGAGGAGATCCGAAGGTAAAGAGTCTTCCCAATTTTGCGTCGGTACTGTCTTGAGTCGACAGTAGTGATGAAGGCAACACCTCCAGCTGAACATTGGAGATCTCTGAAAAGCTGAATGACCCGGCACGTTGTCAGAGGATATCAAATGTCCCGCGCCGACTATACCAGATCGAAACTCTTTTGAAAACTGACGACGATCGCGTTACGTCTTCCGAATTCAACACAGTGGCTTCAAAGCAAAGACGCTGAGTTTCTTGTGGGCGCTGATGAAGTAGGCCTGATATTGCATCGCCAGCATTTTTCATGAAGTTAACTGAATAATAATAATAATGGCGTGTGGGGAGTGCACCCAGGGCAAGGCGACACCCTCCGAGTGACGGTCTTTCCAGCTGGGACCCGTAGGTGACCATCATCCCCGGGCATGACAGAAATGAAACCCTAAAATGGAGAGGCGCCGAAATGCAAGAGAGGGGGGAACTGGAGTACCCCGAGAAAACCCGCCGGCAAGCGGCATCGTCCAGCACGATTCCCACATGCGAAGATCCGGGAGTGAACCCGCCGGGGATCGAACCCGGATCGCAGTGGTGGGAGGCGAGCGCCCTGCACACTGCGCCACCGCTGCCCCTAGTTAACTGAGACTCGGTATTATGTGGGAAGTATCCGAAGTGTATATTACTAGGGGAAGGAACATTTCGCGTTTTAAGCGGACTGTGTGCTACACTCCACGGTTCTGTGTATCTTGGAGCCTCAGCTCTCTGCTCATTACTGCCCCAGTGTGTAGTCAATTTCACCTCTAACCAGGATTCAGTACTTGTTTCCTTACAGGTCTTGTATTGGTTCAGAGTTCACCTGGGTGAAGTTGATTCTTCTACAGGCCGGGATGGTCAATGTTAAGAGTTTGGCAGAAGGAAAATTTTCGCCTCTAGGTAAGCGCTAGTGTCGGCAAGATACCAGATTTTCTCTGTTTTCAATGTTAAAAAAGAGGGTAAAAATCGAATGTATAATAACTTCGTAACTAAGTAAAATCTTTCTATTTTATTATTCACGTAACTTAACAATTTGACTAAAAGTTATCTTTTGGAACACTGAGCAGCTATCGGCGGAAATTTTCCCTATGCCACACTCTCCCATAAGAAATCTCGTTTTGTTCCTAAACTGAGTAGAATTATCCTTAACCTGGGCGTATCTGGCAAACTGTGATACAATTGCAAACATAACAGAACTGTATAGGTATGCGTCTGAGGTCTTACTTGTACCCTAAAGCGAATTTGCGAAATTTTTTCCAGTCCCTATAAATTACTGAAATGATCGCAATGAATTGTATACTATGTTACGTACGATAAAACATTTCACCAGGACACCGTCAACCTACCGTCATTGGCATTATCAATGTTGCACAGAGTACAGTGTAATGTACGGTGGATTGCGGACGATAAGACGTTAGTAAGTTGGAATACAGAGACCAACAGAACCTATGTTCGTACTGTAGTGGATATGGACGACTGATTTCGAGGTTTTCTTGAACGTCTGCAAATATGTGCCGCACTTGAATTGTTGAGGCATTGTTGTCTGATCAATTGGCGTTTAAACCGGCCTGCGCTTACTCAACCGCATTTAAATCCCTCGGCCACTGACCAGGTTGGAACAATCGCTTTGGCAAAGAAAATAGCGGTGCGTGTACTTATGCACGCGCGTTAGAAGTTATACTTCTTTGGCGTGACTAAAATAAAACNGCAAAGAAAATAGCGGTGCGTGTACTTATGCACGCGCGTTAGAAGTTATACTTCTTTGGCGTGACTAAAATAAAACATTTTGCGCATAGCCTCAAATACTTGAAAACACTTAAAAAATTTTATTATACAACGATACCCTCATAACCTCAAATACTGGTAGCTAAGTAACAGCATGTATTATCTGCTTGATTGCAATGTTCACTGTCGAATTCCGTTACACTGTGCGCGCGCAACTTCCGTTGCACACTTAACTGTTACCCTCAACGCGCCAAAATAAGTATAACTTAAAAAATCTCGTGTGCTCTGGGTAAGGCGTCACCAATGTCCTAGAAGGATTTTTTCATATTTTTATTTATATATTCTGATTGTTCGCCATTAATGTCTTCACACTCTCTCCTATCTCTCATTAGTACACCTACGTCTTTTCTACATATTGATTTTATTTGTTATCGGGTTTACATTCAAAGTGCATGCATTGGGCCTGCCCTGCTCTAACAAGTACCGATTCACTAAGGTCGTTATTTTCCACTTAGTATACAAGGTAATAACGATCATTATTAATAGTAGTAACAACTATATACAATATGATGTTTCTTCAAAATATATTTCCTGTTGTAAATCCACTTGCCAACTTATCGTGAAGAAGGGGGCAGCGGTGGCGTAGTGGCCAGGGCGCTCGCCTCCCACCACGGCGATCCGGGTTCGATCCCCGGCGGGCTCACTTCCGGGCTTTCGCATGTGGGAATCGTGCTGGACGATGCCGCTTGCCAGCGGGTTTTCTCAGGATATTCCCGTTCCCCCCGCCCTTGCATTCTAGCGCCTCACCATTCTAGGGTTTCGTTTCTGTCATGCCCGGGGATGACGGTCACCTACGGGTCCCAGCTGGAAAGACCGTCACTCGGAGGGTGTCGCCTTGCCCTGGGTGCGCTCCCCGCACGCCATTTATTTGTTCATCGTGAAGATTACGAGATATCACGTTTCGCTGTAAAGGGTTGCACGCCCCCTAACGAAACGCCAGTCTGTAAGACGGGGGACTATGTCCTAAGGACTTATTTCGTCTGGAAAGTTGTCTTCTGCCCCGCTAACGAGCCTCACACTTCCAGGGTTTTGTTTCGGAGTTTCCTCCTCGTAACTTTAGTTGAGAGATGCGAGACAGCACGCACAGTATATGGCAAAGACGTCTATGATCTATGATGATGCTAGAAGCCGCCGTGCTAGTGCACGTTTTAGGTGCACAACTGCCATCACGTGCTTGTTAGTTTAAATACGTTAAGGGCTGCAGCCACCTAGTTGAAGTGGGGTATCAATGTTCAAGAAATTCCTTCTCAATGAATCAGTCTAGAAGATAACTCCTTCGTACAAAAAAACTTCAGCGCAACTTTCTCAGAATATTGCGACCTAGAAATTTTTAAAAAATATTTATTTAAAATTTTTTTAAAATGTAAATGTAAATGCTAAATTCTAGAAAAAATTCAACATAAAAATTTGCATTATTTCTTTCTTAAGAAACGTCACGTAGAATACTTTTTTTTTTAAAACAGTTATCTTTAAAATTCGTTCACTGAGAAGGAATTTCTTTAATATGGATTCCCATTTCGACTCTGGCTGTTAGCTGGTCAGGCAGCGCCCTTTAAGGGCGAGATTCCGTAACGAAACCGCAGCTTTCAGCGCACTACGAGCGAAACGCCATTGTCTTTCGCACGTGGCTTTTGCCTTGTCTGTATTTCTCTCGTCCAATCGGACGAGAGACTTTTTGTGCAAAGTACTCACTTCAGAGATCGAGGTTCAGCCTCTTTCGAAGTGAAATCCTGTTTACTTAACTGGCTGATCTAACAGTATAATTGTTTTTATATATGGCCAAACAAATATGCAGCTGCTAAAACTTGCTTGACAAACGACATTTGAAATGCTGTTTGTCTAGCAATAATTATTTTTGATTGAATAAAGCAAGCAAGAGAGTACGCGAAGATCCTTGGCAATACCATACTCAATATCAGGTTCTAATTTTAATACCAAGAATGTATATCTCGTTCCACTTAACATTTGTTTAATACTCGTGTTGCTTATCCAAAATCAGTTATTATTATATTGACATGTATTACGCTTGTGGGTGAATATTTTAAAATCCTTAAACACACATTTATTTCACCCCTTTCAAATTATGGTGCGTATAATTGCGTGATTACTTGCGCAGTATTCTATTTCCGGTAGGGATAATTTGCGAAAGTGCAAGTATAGCGTATGCCTTTATAAGTTTATTAAGCATTTTTATATTAACCTTTCTGTGTGACAGCCGAGCGAAGGACTGAGGTATGTATGAGTAATTTAATTTAATTTACAAGGTAAATAATTTTCGTCGCCCATCTTTTAATTTGATTTGTAATATTTTTAACTCGATAAGAGCGCGTTAAGTTATTTGCGCTAGCAGATCCAGCTGACACATTTCCTGAATTTTCTTCGTAGCTTTTTATTTTTATTTTTTGTCAGCCAATAGAATCCATCAAGTTGATCCTCGAATCCTGCCAGCCACGAACAATATCTCACAACCGCATATTCCGTGAGCGATGACGCATTAATACGCAAACGCTTCCCCCCTCCCTTCCACTATCTTTTAATTAAACTGCCGGGAAGGGCATTAGGTTGCAGATAATAACACAATAGGCATTACCATAATGTGCCCATTGTTCACGGGGCGGTACAGCGAAGAAGTGATCGCGTGCGATAAACTTGCCCGTCAAATGGCTCAATTTGCTGGCGACGTGCGAGAATTCGAGAGAGCCTGGAACAATTGCTGCCAGCAAACATAGGAGTTGCGATGTTGTGTCGTTAAGTCATCACTAGCGACCAAAAACATTACAGGAATTCATTTCAGGACAAGCTAGATTTCAATCACATATACAGCGTGTTCTCGTAGGCGTGGTTACCGGTTGGATGGTGTTTCCATATGAAAAAATAAAGACGAAAAGATACGTACTTCTTCTTGTGGCCTGAAGTGATCGTTAAGAGAGTAACTGTCCCTGGAAAATGGGAAAATAACAAACATTTAGTTTAAAATATCTGAAACTATTAGATATGAAAAAAAAACAGATCACATTACTATCAATAAACGAGTATTACAAACTTACAAGTGAATTGTTAATAACATCCTAATCGGAAACCAAACATGAGTTCGTTCTCTGGCCTCGCAGTAAATGCCCAGAGCAGAGTATTTACTAAAATTACAAGACGGTTTTATTAATAACAATTTCAAAATGTTAACAATAGGCATCATTTTTGTAACGCTAAAACTAATAAAAAAAAACGGTACAGTAGAAGGTAGCCGTCCAATAACTTACAGGTATGCAAACTGAGTGGCACTCCAGCCACTCAGGTTGCCTACCACCCACCTAGGTACTGGTCTGTTACCCCTCACTTGGGTGACAAGTCGTACTGCAGTATTGCCAACTGGATTTCTGGAGCAATATCACAGACCATTCAAAATTATACTACTTTCAAGGGAATTAAAAAAAAAATTACCATCGAGGAATTATTTTACATGAAACATTTCAGTTACGACAGTGGGACAGTAAGATCAACATATGAACATATTATACAAGAAACTTATACGTTAAAAAAATCACAGAAGTATGACAGTGATACTAATTAGGAACGGCTGACGTGAGGATTTATTTTATAGCTCTTTCCTTACCCATGTTTTGCTACAGAGCCAACTGCCGCTCATAAATGAGGGAGAACGGTAGGGATATGTAATTTATATTAAGTTTGAGAATTATCTGGCAACTCCGACCACGAACGAACAAAAACATTCTGCTCCGTTTTGCTTTCCGCAAATAATTAATTGCAAATGGGAATTTTTCAGTGTCGCCACTCGTCAGTCCGTAGGTATTATTGATTTTATTTTGATATATTTTATGTGTAATAATGCACTGCATTTTAAAATTTTCGTGAAGTTTAATTATATTACTTTCCCGTAGTATAATGAGCTCATTATATTACAAACGACAATTACCGGAATCATACCACAAATACGAAGTATAATTATATTACGATTGGCAAAACTGGCATTACACATTATTTCAACGTGGTTTTCAATATGGAATCACCACTCAACCGTTGTAACACACTTACGAGAACGCTGTAGATTTATGTTATTTTTCCTGTCAGTTATCCATTAATTAACAACAAATTGAAGGATTTCAAAACAACAACAAACCTGCAAGAAAACAAGAACCGAATCCGGTGCAAAACTTAAGCAAAGGTAGAAATTGCTTCATATAATGCAGCAACTGAAAAAAGAAGTGGGAATTACGAGAAAGTAAAGTTTAAAGAATATTCAGCTTACGAAATTTTTCCCTTCATTTATTATTACGGGCTTGAATGTTGATCTGTGAGTTTGACTCCAAAGTCTTCAGTGCACTTTATTTGCCTACCAATTGGTGAAACTGGGTACAATTTCCGGCGGGGTCGCTACCGGATTTTCGCATGTGAGAATCGTGCCGGACGATGCCGTTGGTCGGCGGGTTAACTCGGGGATCTCCCTTTCTCCCCACTCTTACATTCCCACGCTGCTCCATAGTCACATCAATCACTCTCTTCGGCTCTCAAGACCTCTATGTTAAGAGCCGCCCAAATCTCTTCACTCACTCTTTTGTGTACTTTAACTTTAGCTGTAAGGTTTGTGACACACTACAAATAATGGTTTTAGATGTCGCAAGTAAATGTTTCTATGCATAGGCTGATAAAACAATAGTTTTTTCTCGTGCCGGTTGTCAGTTGACAGAGATTTCAATTACTCGTATACTGAGCAGTAGGATTGTTTACTAATTAACCAACTTAACAATCACGGAAGAGGATAGGGTACCGAGCATCACTATGTACAGTGATTAACAGTGTAATATGTGGAGAACTAATCATTTATTCTAATGAATAAACAGCAAGCTGTGCATTTAACTCTCGGGTGGGTTAATTACGTGTTGCCGTGCTGAACAGTAGGGTGAACTACGTTTGTGGAATTAGCTAATGAATTAATGACAACTACTCGAGTTTTCATATCACTTCGAATTCGCAAAGTTGTAATGTTTCTTGTAATACGTACACTTTTGTGCACACTCACTATATAGTCTGTTCATGGTATCTTCACAGCTTTTGAATTAAACCTTTGAATAATAATAATGGCGTGTGAGGAGTGCACTCAGGGCAAGGCAACACCCTCCGAGTGACGGTCTTTCCAGCTGGGACCCGTAGGTGACCGTCATCCCCGGGCATGACAGAAATGAAACCCTAGAATGTAGTGGCGCTGGAATGCAAGGGAGGGGGGAACGGGAGTACCCCGAGAAAACCCGCCGGCAAGTGGCATTGTCCAGCACGATTCCCACATGCGAAAATCTGGGAGTGAACCCGCCGGGGATCGAACCCGGATCGCCGTGGTGGGAGACGAGCGCCCTGGCCACTACGCCACCGCTGCCTTTGAAATAAATTACCCTATGTAAGACGTGATTGGCTGTTTCCTAAATATGTAATGTAGCTGTAGCATTTTATTCTTATGTTTACATATATGTATAATAAGTTTAGTTGGATTGAACTCTAACTTACATTTAATTTATAAATTATAACATCGCTCGGTTTTGTTCAAAAATGAGCTAAACATGACACCTCTTCTTGTTAAACAACAGTTACTCGTAGGTACATACTTGTGAACACATACATTTATACAATGTTTGCAAACAATATCGACAAACTTCACCAGGTTATTTATTCCTTAAGGAAATATAACACGACTAACTATATACGACTTTCCTCATAAGTGATTATCAAGTACCATATGTCACCCCGGAAGTCGAGATTTGAAATGATAGCTAGGAAAATCAGAAAGTAATTGCGATTCATTTACACGTCGGTGAATAGTAACTTGTAAAACGGAGATCTTAAACCTTTAAAAATTGGGCTGGTAACATCATCCCCTTCATTAAATAAATGTTGGTTGCCACTCTATGTTTCCATGAAACTTTGTAACAAGAAGCTATGAACCGTTTGTTAACACAAATTATGAATCAGCGCGTCGAAATTAATAGAAAATGTCTTTGACTCGGAACATTCTCAGCTGAACCGTTTTCGAGAAATCCATGCGGAAATTTCATATGGAAGTTGAGTGGCCTGACCAGTATGCAACTTGCAACACACCGCGTGGGACTGAACGATACGCGAGAGTAAAAAACGAGTATGCCTTACTCTACTAAAAACTTGTAAACAGTCGTGTGCTATCAACAAATTATGAAAGCGCCTTTTTTTTTGTTATTCTGTGTACCACCAAGTGAGCACACTATTAAATAAAGTGGTAACTCACCGTGACTACAGAATGGACAAAAGGCAGATAATACTGTTCAAACGAATGTATTTAAACTTTACAAACGTATAAATTTACAAATGTAAGTGTGCACTAATCAATCAGTTCAGCCACACGCCTAGCCAGACGTCTGATTGCAATACGTATTTACGGAGACTGCTATCAGGCCGTTTCTTTTGTAATCATATGACAAGTGGTGTAGCATTCCTCTGTGTGTGTGAGTTGCCCACCTACCAGGCAACTCACCTCCAGTTTGAAATTTCGACATGGATTTCTTGAAAAAGGTTTACCTAGCTGTGTTCCGAAACGACGATCTTTCATTTTACTAATTTAGACGTGGTGATTAATAATTTTTCTTAACAAATAGTTTACAACTTTTTGTTATAAAGTTGCATGCAAACATAGGGTGGCAAGCCCCATTTACATAATGAAAGAGGATGGTATTAACAATCACGTTTTCAGAGGTTCAATATCTGCGTTATACAAATAACTATTGAACGACTTGTTACTTAAGCACAAGTAATTCCGGATATTTTAAACTAAACGCATTTCAAACTCGACTTTAGAGGTCGCATAGCTTACTTAATTTGTAATCATTAAGAGAAACGTGGTACATAATTGTTCAGCACTTCGTAAGGAATAACCTGTTGAATTCCGTCGGTGTCGTTAACTTACAACATGTGTACGTAATGTACTGCATATACATACATGAATATACACATACATTAATATGTCTAGACATATACACTGTTTGTATACATGTGTGCGATCTAACGTAATTACATGCACATTCCTACATAAATGCTTGAATGCGTACATGCATATATACGTAAGCCTACGTACGATGTAAATACAAATATAATACATATATACCTATTTTTATAAATACACACATACAAACACGCATACACCCACGTACACACTTAAGTTGTTATCGCGTGATATTTATAGTCTAGATTTCATGTAACTTATAAATCTGAATTTTGGAGCTGGAATAGGATTACAGTTGTCCATACGGTGGCATTTTGACACGAAACATGTATGTATTTGTGACGTAAATTATCGTAATGAATTTGGTATCTCAGAATACAAACTGGAAGAACTGAAGGATGGTCTGGAATATGCGCACACTTTGCAACGGATTGCAGTTTTGATTATTTTATGCAAATATGTCAGTAGTTTTCGAGGTAGCGTGGCTGTATTAACTCTGTTTAAATCATACATTCTAAATTAAACATTTTATAATAGTAGCCTATATGTGGTTATCAACCGATAAAATTGTACATGGTTTTTTTAATTTTTAACTTCAGTTGACGTAGATTATGTCTGGTGTGGAACATTGATGTTAACTCACGGTATACAAAATTAAAATTTCCATTGTATATTCTTTACTGGAGGTCGTTGTATGTGCGCGGCTTGTCGTGTGTTTGTTGAACGACAGCTATGCAACACCTCTGCTCCTCTGTACGGAACTGATATTGAATAATTTGCGAGCCTGCGAGCGCCGGTGTTCAAACAGCATTTAGAAGTTGCTATTCACGGATGCCACTCGAGAATCTCTATTTAAATGCTAGTGGGGCAACATGAGAACTCGAGGTTGGGCCTCTGCGGGGTTTCACTGACGATAGCGGTGCGTCGGTGTGGTGACAGTCCTGGGGAGCGGAGGTCAACCACCAGGAGACCTGAATATGGTGGTTATCGTGGTGACGTACACCTTGAACACGAACCAGTGATTTTACTAAGTGAAATACTTGTCACTGAAAGCCAGTTAAGTAGGCGTTCAAAGCTCACGATCAGCCAATGAAACTGCGGTCTTGTTTGAATACATGACACGATGTGTGTTTTTCGTGCACTCATGCTTGAATTGAAGACTTCAATATGAGCTCCTACATTATGTATTGCTTGAAATGCACTTATATTAATTAAAAATATAAATTAACAATTTTCCAAAATTGCGTGGGTGCCACTGGGAGGGAATATTCTACGCAGGAATTCACAGACCTAAAATTCGTTCGCAAAATAGCAGTGCGATGTGTTTTATGTTAATACGCAAAGAGGCTTTGAAAATAAATAACGTATTAGCTAAATATTTCTGAAGATTTTTGGTACAGAGAGTAAATTAAGCGTATTAAATGAAGTCTGCAAGAATCTGGAATCCGATCTAATAAAATTAAAGAATTAATAACTAAAAAATATGTTATAAACTTTTAAGGCAAACCTTTTTCTAAAGTGAAGTGGTGCATTTATTAGCTCTTATTTACGACGCCGAAAGTTAATGGGTGTTAGTTCTGATACTAAGCTTATATAATATATATAAAATACATATTATATATGTAATTCTTCTTCAATATCACCTGTTGTCAAAATTTCCGAAAATATATGACAGCGGCAAATTAATACACTAATAAGCAAAAAAAATTCATCATCATGAACGAATGGCGCGAGTAAAATGAAGATTGCCACACAGTATCATCATAGTCTGGCATATGTTCCATTTGCGCTTAGTGTAGTTTGCTTGCGCAGATGTGCGACTTGGAGACATAAACGTCCTTCCATCATTCATAGCTGCAAGACACCGAATAAGGCCGTAGTAGCAGTATGAGAGACAGAGCCAAGTTCAGTGAACACGCAGCATGCCCCGACGGGACATTCGACTAGTCTCTGCCCAGCTGGATGAGTTTGATAGAGGCCGCATTGTCAGACTCCGAGAGGAAAGTTGGACGTTTCGGCGCACTGCTCGCCACTTGAACCGTTCTGCCTACACTGCGAGTCGGTGTCGGTCACAGTGGGAACAGGAGAGCACACACACCCGTCGAGAAGGCTCGGGTCGACCCCGACGGACCACCAGCAGGGATGATCAGTTCATCGTGCGGCAGGCTGTGAGAACTCCACAGGCGTCGCTGCGCACTATCCAGGGATGTGTCACGGCAACTGGGGATACGCCTGTGTCCATCAGTACCGTATCCAAGCGGCTAGCAGAGCGGGATCTGTCGTCGGCGACCAGTGGTGTTTACTGAAGAATCACACTTCTGTCTAGATACAGACGACCGCCGAATTTGAGTCTGGAGACGTCCTTGCAACCGCCATGATCCACGCTTCATTGTAGAGCGCCTTAACAAGAGGTAGTATCGTGGTGTGGGGTGCCTGACATTTCCTACGATCCCTGCACTCCACTGTCGGTGGAACCCTTGCGGTGTGGCGATACGCCCAGGGGATTCTGCGACCAGTGCGCTCTCCTCCTTGGTGCACCTTGACAACCCCATCTTCCAGCAAGACAATTCCCAGCCTCACACAACCCGGTTATTTCTGTCCTGCCTCCGTGACGTCAACATGCTTCCTCGGCCGGCAGGGTCCCTAGAACTCTCGTCCATCTCGAGAACGTTTGGGACCGTATCGGACGGCAAGTGCGACCAGCTGCAACTACGGCGGGTTTGGAGTGTTAGTTGCGCCAGCTGTGGCAGGATCTTCCTAACGAGAATACCCGACGTCTGTACGTGTCAAAGACCGACGGTATCGCCGCCTGTCTCCACGTTACGGGCGGTCCAGAACCATACTAAATCCCATCCTGCAAGTGTTGCTCCGCTGCAATACATGCTTGACGTGGTTCAATACTACGATGTTTTCTGTATGCATACTACCATGTCCCGTGCCTGTGCCCCACTGACGTGTCCCTGTGACGGCAACTTCAGGGTTGTGAAATTTTTTTTTTGCAAATCAGCGAACATTTATTAATTTTAAAAAAATGTAAACGCAGGCAGTTTTTACTATTGGACATTCACCGTTACTTTACACTTTTCTGAAGCCCTGCTATAGTTCTACTTTTGCTTACCGATAACGTATCCTTCCGCTTCATGTAAACATAAACACCGCCACGTGACTTCTACGTTTTAACTGTCAAATGCTCTGTTTACTGTTTTCAGCTGTTCAAAGATTCCTGTCATATATTTAAAAACCATTTCCTACGAATTTTCACAATTTAAACCTATAACCATATTTAGGTCAGCTTTATGACTTTTTAACAATGCTTGTAATGACGATAGTTCTTACGGTTATTATTTCACATTGTTAACATATTTGTTGTACACGAAATAGCACATTACACGTAATACACTTTAACATTTCGCCGCAACTCTGTTTAACCTTGTTACAACTGTGTCGGAAAGAACTGTAGTATTAAATCGTTTTGTTATTGATATGTGTTAGGTTATTTCGTTAAGAGGATGGCCTCAGTTGGAATACATATTAAAATGAATGAACAACGAGTCAAACGAAAATACAGTAAATTCGAGCACGCGATTCGTGTCGCTTATTTTTTGTACGTAGCAGCGACAAACTTAAAAGAGTGTGGTGAACATGCACACAAATAGGCCTACAGTAACCCTTTTTTCAGCTTATTTATTTGAATAGGCACTTGGTTTATTCCTAGGTTTATTAAATTATTTATTTAAAATTTTTTTGCCTCGGCTTAGTATTTTGTTGAGATTGCGGCAAACATTAAAGTCACACAGGCATAAGCAGGTTATACAATTGTGTTTCAAACACCTGAGAAAAATATACAAATTGTGATAAATAAATAGGCATGACTTTCAAATAATTAATTTCGTCATAAAAAAGTTCACTGTTAAAACGTGTAAATTTCGCACTTCCAATATTTCCAATCTCTCTCACACAC
>NQII01000693.1:86147-139606 GCA_002778355.1 Clitarchus hookeri
CACACACACACACACACACACACACACACACACACACACTGGCCCTGTGTAGTTTTAAGGCAACAACACTCTTTCACACGCAGCAGGTACGACACACGCACAGAATGTTTAGTCCTGCCGCGGAAACACAGATTTATCACAACATCGTAACTTCTTTAGGTTACGTTTAAAAATAAATGTGTACAAACTTGATGTGATAATTTGAAGTTTTTTTTCGCAGGAATAAAATTTAACGCTTCTCTCGGGAACAAGCAATACGCCATTTCATGTCGCCAGTCGCCACTTCTGCCAACTTCGGATTTGTAACCGTCCCGCCATCAAGTCTAAATATATTATAATGTTTTCAAAAATTAATATATAATTTTAGTTTTAAATTGCAAATTTAGAAATCACTTTTTTTTGCTGTAATAGGTATGAAATATGCTAAAATTAAAAACGTATAAATTTCCTGCTACTACTAGTGGTGCGAAATTTCCTGAGAGAGAGAGAGAGAGAGAGAGATAAGGGAGTGTGAGAGTGTGTGCGAGAGGGATAAAGATAGATATATAGAGACAGATAGAGGGAGTGCGTGAGTGTGTGTGAGAGAGAGAGATAAAGAGAGAGATAGAGAGAGATAGAGGGAGTGAGAGAGAGAGAGAGAGAGAGAGAGAGAGAGAGAGAGCGCGACAAACTCTTCTCCGCTTATTAAAGTATCTTCCACGGACAAAAAAAAAACTCCATATCGCTAGGACCCACGCACCGTAATTTGCGTTGATATTTTTAACTGTAGCAATGAAATACGTTTCCATCAGTGCTATCTAAAAGCTTAAATATTTCAATAAGCATCGTTTAATTTACAAATAGCATACCAAAAAGCTAGATTAAAACAATATTTTAACTGTCAACTATTTCTTTCTAGCCGGTGCCAATAAATCGCTGCTCTCGCTGTTTTTAATTCGTATTGAATACGAAATAAATATTACAAGGTATAGAAAATACTAATTTAAAGTTTCATTTATTCCAGAATACAATACTTTATAGTTAATCACAGTGTTATATATTTGTGGTATACAAGTTATTTAAAAAAACAGGTTGACATGTTACTCCTAGGGTTATTTTTCAAAGGTTTGTTTCAAAACACCCGAAGAAACTGTGAACGGACAATAAAAATTTTGAACAGTTTTTAAATAAACCTCTCCAATAATGGACTGCAAGTCGTTTAACAACCTAACTAGATCGAATTATTTCCGAAACTCCAAATAACCGAAAGGCTTGAATAGGCGCGGGCAATTATTTTGTTTAATTTCAAACAGCTCTACACAAAATCACAAACAAATTAAAGTTCACGATGGTGTTAACTTTCAGACCGTTGTACAATGACTAATTAAAATTCCGAGCAGTTAAAGGTATACTTCGTTTACTTTGAGTCTACCAGACGCTAAAATTCAACAGAACTTTCACATTCTCTTTCACATGAAAGTACGTGCCTGAATAAGCCATGCATTCAGACATATACAATATTGCAGGTTTTTTTGTATGCCTCAGAAAATCCGCAGTAATTAATTAAAAGCAAGACACGAAAATCGATAAAATAAAATTCTAAACGAGCCAAAGTTAGCTATTGTCAACAGACTTGTAAATTACTTAATAAAAATTCCGCGGAAGCGGTTAGTCTGGCATCACAAAGGAAACGAGACCACGACACCAGAACGAGTTGTTCGACTAACGAACAAATAGGATAGTATATGTAGATACACTGAAGAGCAAAAAAAACGGGTACACCTGCCTAATATCGTGTAGGGTACCCGCGAGCACGCAGAAGTGCCGCAAGACGACGTGGCATAGACTTGACTAATGTCTAAAGGTATGCAGGAGGCAATTCACACCATGAATCCTGCAGGGCAGTCCACAAATCCATAGGAGTGCGAGGCGGTGGAGATCTATTCTAAACAGCAGGTTGCAAGGCATCCCAGATATGCTCAATAATGTTCATATCTTGTGATTTAGGTGGCCAAAGGATGTGTCTAAAGTCAGATGAGTGTTCCTGGAGCCACTCGGTAGCATCTCTCGATGTGTGGAGTATCGCATTGTCCTGCTGGAATTGTCCACGTCCGTCAGAATACACAATGGACATGAATGAGTGCAGGTGATCGGACAGGATGCTTACGTATCTGTCCCCTGTCAGAGTCGTATCTAGATGTATCAGGGGTCTCATTTCACACCAACTACACACGCCCCATACCATGACAGAGCCTCTACCAGATTGAACAGTCCCCTGCTGATATGTAGGGTCCATGGATTCATGAGGATGTCTCCATACCCGTACACGTCCATCCGCCCAATACAATTGGAAACTAGACTCGTCAGAACAGGCAACGTGTTTCCAGTCATCAACAGGCCAATGGTGGTATTGGTGGGCCCAGAAGAGGCGTAAAGCTTTGTGTCCTGCAGTCAACAACGGTACACGAGTGGGCCTTCGGCTCCGAAAGCCCATATCATTGATGGTCCGTTGAATAGTTCGCACGCTAGCACATGTTAATGCCACAGCATTGAAATCTTCGTCAATTTGAGAAAGGGTTGCACTTCTGTCATGTTTAATGATTATCGTCAGTCGTCGTTTGTCCCGTTCGTTCACGATCTTTTTTCGGCCGCAGCAATGTCAAAGATTTGATGTTTTACCGGATTCACGATATTCACGGTACACTCGTGAAATGGTCGTACGGGAAAATCCAAACTGTATCGCTACCTCGGAGATGCTATGTCCCATCTCTCGTGCGCCGACTATAACACCACGTTCAATCTCACTTAAATCTTGATAACCTGCCATTGTAGCAGCAGTAACCGATCTAGCAACTTTGCCAGACGCTTGTTGTCTTATATAGGCGCTGCCTACCGCATCGAGTTACTCTGATTGGTTCCATACCTCTGTTATTTGCATACGCACGCTTATACTAGTTTTTTGGCTCGTCAGTGTATGTCCAAATAAATGTTAATAACAAAAAAAAAAAAACACACGAAATAATAAAAATAATTTGTACGAAAATAAATGTACACAATACTTATATATGTACTCTATACTTATATTGTGTAGTATGTATACCTACAGTATATATTATAGCAGTCTTATCGTGGGTGACTATTATTGACCACTCCCCTTTAAGTACAGAAACTATATCGTGATTTCCGACATAGCCAATTGTTATACAGAGAGTAGGAGAAGCATATTTTCTTTGGTGTGAAATTTTTTCATAATTATAACATTATTTTACAACAAATAAACCCTTGGTAAATGCACAAAATAAGGGAAAGATCACATTTCCTACAAACTTACAGGAATAATACAAATGTTGAAGTCTAAATAAAATAAAAATTGCATAACAAATAAATGTGTATTATTCCATAAATCAATATACTGCATCAACGTTGTTACATTAAAAAGTTGCTTAGTGTCACTTAATAAACACGCAGAGAAGTTTCTTCTTAAAAGTAGATAATCGTTAGTGTTTTGTTCTATTCCTTCACCTTCCCGGTCATAAGCACCAATGAAGCATAGGATTTGAGTGGAAGTTCCGCCAGGGAAACAGTATCTCTGTAAACATACAGTAAAAATCAATTAATTATTAATAATTCAAGTTTCTGCAAAATATAATAAAAGGAAGAGAGCATTAATACAAGAAAAGATAATTTGGTAAATGTAGTCTGAAGGGTTCTTGAAAACAATTAGTAATCTGAGCCTTAACGGTAAAAGAGGTGGTTTTTCAATGTTCGTTTTTGGTTATGATTAAATACGTTTAAAAATTTGGTATTCACCATATTTAAGTGCCTACATTTAAGTATACTTATTAATTGTCCTTCGCGTTAAAAATCATTTCCTTATTCCCTATTTTAAGGGACTGTCTTAAGTAAATATCGTTAAAGAACATTTCTTCAACAATAAACTTGTATTTCCGAAATATAAAAAAAAACAGCAATTTTTTGGTGAACATGGTAGTTTTTACCCCCCGCATAGTATGGAAACAGTAACTCAAATCAGGTTGCAGGTATAGGAATGGTGAGTGTCGGTAGTACCTTTACAAATATAGGTAATGTAGGAACGTTACCATGGATATATGGGAAAAATTTACCACTCGCACGTTACCACTCACTCACCGTCGTGGTAAATCTGCGAACAATTTATACGCATGTAGGCACTGCCCAGCTTCGCCACTTCAGAAAGATGCAATCCCTCAAAGTGCTCAAACTACCGCCGACAACATATTGTAGTAAATCGTCTGTTGTAACACATCACAGTTTCAAAAATTCTAGTCCACTCATGTTTTTTTTTTTTTTTTTTTTTCGAAATTTTCTGAAGCCTTGCTAAGGTACTACTTTCATTCTATTTGTCCGCCTCATGTAAACAAAGCTTAACCAAGTCTACAAAATTACACCAAAGGGACAACCCGCTGCGTTTGTGCGCACTCAATTTTATAACATTTTGCATGATGACAATTACGTAATAGGTATTACCAACACTCCTATTTTATCTTTATTCAATAATATTAATTACAAATGAAATATTTACATTTATTAAAAAATATTAGTCAATTAAAATTTAATAAAAAAAATGAGAAACTTTCAAGTTTACAGAAGTATAACAAGTTTGTGATACGTGATATACTTAGGGAACAACCAAAAACGTCATGGATGGGAGAAATTTTTTAAAGATTTGATTAAAAAAGTGAGAAGAAACCGCGAACAGACTATATATAGTACCAGAGGTAGAAATGAATACAGTAAACATTACTGGGGAAGTCCCTTCTGAAAACGGCGATACGTAAGCATTTCAGTTCTCGGAAATTCTTCTTCCAAGAAATATGTCTGGCAGCATCGCCGTACTAACTTTATTGACAAAGAATCAAATACTTGAATAAGGTCGCAGCGATGGTCGATACGGCAAGTCGATGTCTTTCTTGGAAGATAAATGTCAATGTTGACATTCCACGGGGCATACAGCCCTAGAGGGTCGTTCTTGGTAAATTACGAGATGTTGAAATGTTTCATGATCTCTAAATCAAAGGGCCACTAAGGTAAATTCAGATTGCGAAGTTCTTGGTTCGAATACCTGGGACGTAATAGTACTTGGTTTTCAAGTGAAATATTTTGAACAAACAGCATTGCTTCACTATGTCGTCTAAAAAAAAAAAAAAAGCCATGTCTGAGACACGAAACATAATGAAGTAATGGCAAGTGTTCAAAGTATTTCACTTGATTATGCACATCAACCGCAATAACTTTTTTAACAACCTCTCTCGTTTTTTGAATGAAAAATTAAGTTAGCACAGTATTCAAGCCGTCAACCGATTAGCTTACCGTCATAAAGTAGGGATATAAAAAAAAACGAATATTTAGTCTATTGATGGTTACTTCCAATTTTTCTGAAAATCTGCTTATATTATACCTCCGCCTCATGCAAAAAAAGCTTAACCGAGTCTATAAAATTACACCAAAGAGATAACGCACCGAATTCGCGTGCAATCAGTGTAATAATAACTTGCATAAGAACTATTTTGTAGGCATTACCAACATATCTATTTTCTCTCGGTTTTTATTAGTAATAATTATAAATAAAATATTATAATTTATAGATAACATATATGTAAAAGTAAAATTTCACCAAAAATAAGACACTTTTATGTTAACAGATATGTAAATCGCTTGTGATAAACGACATATTTTAGGAAACAATCAAACACGTAATACATAGTGTGATTTTTTTAAAATGTTTGACTTAAAAAGTGTGAAGAAACCGCGAATACATTATAATTAATAATTGGGGCGTGGCTGAGTCTGGAACCCGTCGTTGGTTTTACGTGAATACGTACACGTTAGCGGATAATATTATATTTGATAAATAACAATGAGATGAAAAGTCACGAAATGGAGGCTTGGCTTATATGGTTGAAATCGTCAACTCTAGATGAGATATTTCGTTCGACACCACCACAAGTGTTCTAGCATATCGGAATCGCGAGATTCACTGCCCCGGAAATTTTCGCCCACGCGCAAAATTACCGCTCGTCGCCGCGGGGCCCCACCCGAACCTCGCGCATGTGCGCCGCCAACTCAAGGTCATACTTGTATCGTAGTCTTACATGCGATCGAACGTGACCACATTTATTTAAATTGTGTTATTGATCACGAAGTTATGGTGTCGGAACGGATCACCTTGCAATCATTACATCGCTTCTTCCATCTTGGTAAAGGCTGATGGTAAACTGAACGCTCATAAAGACACTGCTTAAGACCTACTTGTATGCACGTTGTGTATCATTCCGCCATATATAAAATTAACATCGACATGGTCCTGATCACTTTATTCATGCGTCGATCAAGTGAAAAAGTGAAATTATTAGATAAGTTAATATTTAACCAACTTGATTATTCTTACACACATTATGCATTTAAAAAATTCAAATATATCACTTCAGTATTCACAAATGCCCCCCGAACACTTTTAATTGAACGTAAAATATATGGAACTACTTTCTTTCCCTCGTTACCAACTTTACTTTGCGCGTGCCAGTCAATGTACCCGTTATATGCAGGTAGGGGCAGCGTTATCAAAGGATTATTTCATTCAAAAGTGCTTAATTAACCGTGACTAGCCTACACCTCATCTGTAGGTCTGGCTTTAAAGACGTTTCCACGTCAAACCACGCCACGTCTTTCACTGATTGACTAACCGACGAAGAGGAAGTTTGCAAACTTAACTAAACTTAAGTATACAATTTAAAACGCCGTCCATATTTTTGTTTTTCCTTTTTTTGTATTACTTTGCTGAGGTTGATACTACTTGAATGAGTGTATTTTTTTTCTTCTGTTTAAACTAACCTAGGATAGTTGGTGAATAAGTGACTAGTTCTCACACGCATATGCGCAGTAGCCACTGCGAATGTTCAATTTTTGTATTTTATTTTTCTAAACTTCCTTTGGGGCCGCGATTGCCGCAGCGGGTAGAACACTCGCTTCCCACCACGGCGATCCTGGTTTGATTCCCGGCGGGGTCGCTCCTGGATTTTCGCAGATCAGAATCGTGCTGGACTATTTCGCCGGGCGGAGGGTTTTCTCGGCGATCTCCCGTTTCCCCCGCCCCGTCATTCCGGCGATACTCCATACTCAACTCAATTCACCCTCATCGGCTCTCAAGACCTCGATGTCAAGAACCGCCCAAAACTCCTCACTCTGCGCGGAAAAATGCCGCGAGAATCTCTCTGATTGGCTGTCGGTGTCACCTGCTCTGTTTGTCTGGCGTGATCTACGAACATGCGAATCCACATTTACTACTCGACCTAGCCAAGTGTGCATCCGGAAAATACGGGAACTCCACAAGGTCACGCCGTTATCTCTCATCTCTCTTCTCTTACTCACCCCTTCCTCCTCCAGGATAAGATAAAGAGCTCGGCTGAGGGTGTCAGGTGATGAAGTGACCATAAGTTGTGACACAGTGTTGACTACCTCGCGTTGCCTTGACAATGCTTCCTTGTGGGCTGGTGTCTGTAGAAGTTGCATAAATTCGTGTCGACATGTGTACATGCGCTCGCTCAGACAGATAGCGGTATTGAATTTCCACAGTACTCGCCGCCGCTCTTCCCCTCTCAACAGACACACTAGCGCTCCAGTGCCACCCCTCTCCGGCTTCACACTTTGCTTGGTCGGGTAGTACGTTTGGTTACGCTGGGTGAGAAAAGCCGAGCGTAGCAGAATGCTGCCGAGCATGGCCGACTTTTGCCGAACTCGCATCGCGCTCTTAGTGGCTAATGGTGGGTTCACAATAAAAAAAAAAAGTAATGCTCAGAGAATAGGACATAACAGTAGAATATAAACACGATCTGAAATATTGTGCGGAAATGATTCACAATTGAATACTTATGAATTATGTTTGACCAATAAAATTCTGCCACTAGTCTGACGCCAGTCATGTGCAGGAAGAAATGTTTTAACTACTTGATTGTTTTTACACATATGAAATGCATTTAAGTGACAGGACAGTAATTAAAGGAATTTTTTCCTTTTCTTTGAACTTATTGCTTTCGCGATCGTAAATATATCGATCACCTTAAAAACATTTCTGCTAGTACACTGTAGCCTGTTATTACCTCTAAATTAATATTTTTTTTAGACATATCTTCGTTTCTGCAGAATAACTGTTCCTCAATTTTAAACAAACAGCTTTGTCGAGAATGATATACTCTGCTGTGATTGGCTGTTGCTCGATGCGCCTGCGTGAGAAATGAACTACGGCAACCGCCTTTGTGGTTCGAAGACATGGCGGTCAATTCTAGTTGCACACGACTCACGTTCTGCGCTAACTGTTACGTCATCAATTGTGAACCGAAACTAAGGCAGGGACGGGGGGAGGGGGAGGGGACTTACCCAATGCTGTATCCGGAGTCGACGCCGGCCACTTGCACATGGGCCGTGGATGGAAGGTGCGGGAAGACAGCGGCGAGGTCGACCGTGTCTTTGGCCGTGCCGACGTTCATGACGACCATGTACGTGTCCTCTCCTTCCAGCTCCCTGCAACCAACGTGCTCACGTTTGTCGTAGTCATAAACATAACCTCAACTTCACCAACACCTTCGGCAAGTTTCGCGAGGTTAAATGCGAATTACGGAAGGAAAAAAAAAAAACTTTAGGTTGTGTGTTCCGGCCAAGAAAATGTTTATTTCTATATTGCCAAAGATATATTTTAGTTGCTGCAAAAAAACTGTTTTGTTGATTAAACAAAAAACTGAAAATTCAAAACAATTAATTTGGTTCAGCTAACAAAATACACGTTTGAACAAACCAAACCTCTGTTTTGTGCCAAAATAAATTAGAATGCCAACAAAATAGCTAGTTTCATCAACTGTGTACATTTGTTTGGCCACTCATTTGATAGCCTTCTTTCGAAAATACAAGTCGAGAGTTTTTAACTTATATGACAATTAGGATAGTAACAGCGTTTTTTAGTGCATTTATTGATGATTAATAATATCATAAAAACTTAATAAATCAATTTCAACAGTATACTTAAATGTGAAGCTGTAAAATTTGAAACGTTTATTTGCGCATGCGGTCGAGTATTTGAAATATATGTATTTAAATACATAACAATTTCAGCAGTAGTCACCCTAGGTGAAGTCGCAGCGCTCGGCCGCTAATGATCTGGGTTCAAATCTCGGTCGGGCTGCAAATTTTATTTATATTAACCGAAACTGTTAATGTGCATTGAGCCAAATAAATCTTTACTTGCACCAACGAAATGTTTTTTTTTTTTTTTTTGGGAAACCAAACAAGAACAGGAAAATAATATAAATATTTCGTTGTCCGTATACAAACACTTAATTTGGTTGCAACAAACCAACTCTGTTTGATTCAGCAAAACCTTTTCACTGTAGGCCCTCTACTTTACGAGTACAAATTGCGATAGCTGAATGTACATAGTCTCGTGTTACTGCAGTTCTGGTTCGGATTCAAATCTAACCCAAGTGCAAATTTTCTTGCATTTATTATATTCTTTACATGCAGTTTAAATTTCGAATAATTAAACTAGATCCTTTTTGTAATAACACTTGGTATAGGCTACCACAAGAAAGACGGGAAAGTAATACCATAAATTACAGGAAGCTACAATTTCTCATAAAATTCCGTGAAATTAAATTTTTTTTTGCAAACTAAACAAAGTTGCGTAATTTTATGAATGTCTCTGCAATTTTTTTTTTACAAATACGTCTTACATATTGGCAATATTCAGCACATTTTGAAAAGTATATTGAACATTTAACAATAAGGGGTGTAAATGGGAAAATGTTACTCAGATCGGGGGCTGGTTCGTGATTCAAATTTATGTTTTCTTATCATATATACTTCAAGAATCACTTCCTCTGAGTTCTTATCTGATTAACATTATCTTACTTGCATTCCTTATAATGAAATGCTTTTTATGTTGATGTAACCGTTCACAAAGTGGTCCAGCACTGGCATTTATTTGGTTGGCTGAAGGGTAATGGGGACATGTTATTGCCTTAATTTGAATATACAGCTGAAGAGTTTTTTTTAAATAGTTTTTTGATAATTATTGTGATAGCAGTGCTTGTGTATTTATTGATGTTTAATAATGGCAAAAACAGTCCTCATGAAAAAAGTTTAACAAGGGAAAAACAGTACAACTTTAAAGATTTAAATTATTTATTTATTTACGTACGTATCATGTATAAGGAAAATATTTACTTCAAAACACTCCTATTTCGTTAGTAGTCACTTTAACCGAGGTAGCTAAGGAGTAATATTCTAAAGAAAACGTAATGGGTTTGAATGCCGGAGCTAATTCCATTTTAAGCCTACTTTCCTAAGGAAAGAAAGGCATGTGAGTTTTTTTTCCTGTATGTGTGTGTATGTGTGTGTCAACGATTATTAAACTTCAATAAGCACACTAACACTGCTATTGCGATCGCTATCACGAAACTATAAACAACAAATTGTATAGTTTAATGAAGTAACAACTCGCCTGGTGAACGCGAAGACGTAATCGGAAACCACTTGGTTGTCGACGTCCCCTCTCTGGATGGTCCTCGTCTTCCTCAGGTTGGACAGTCTCCTGTAGACCTTCAGGTGGCTGTTGTCTGCATTTTCCTGCGCGGCGACGTTCAAGGTCACGTAGTTCTTGTTGACGGGCAGCCACGTCTTGTTCGCTGACGAGAATCCTGTGCCACAGAATATCGCGAGTGCGATAACACTTCCGAGGTCTGCGAACATTTGCCACTTTAATTGCGGTAGTTGAGCTGAGAGATCTGGGCGGCTCTTAACATCGAGGCCTTGAGAGCCGGCGAGGGTGAAGCGAGATGAGTATGGAGTATCGCCGGAACGAAGGTGCGGGGGAAACGGTATATTACCGAGGAAAAACCCTCCGCCCAGCGACATGGTCCAGCACGATTCCCAATTTTGAAAATCCGGCAGTGACCCAGCCGGGGATTGAACCCGGTTCGCCTTGGTGCGAGGTGAGCTGCGATAGAGTTATTCCAAGCTATAAGTGAGTCGCTTGTATTTACGACTGCGTGGACATCAGTTCTTTTGATCTCTGTACTCCCATTTTCAAAATTTCTTTTTGATTCACACAACACCGGACACACCTACAATAGGCCTACCGCGGAACGTCATAACTGGCCGATATACAAGCCATCGTGTAAATTTGAGTAATCTGCGCTTTGAGAAATACTGACGTAATATTACGTTGCAGCGAACTGTACGAAAACTGCTGGCGAAGCAACATTTCTTCACCCCGTGTTTTCGAAGAACACGGAAAACCGCATGCAGCCCAGTGAAACCCACGCGACGTAAAGTTGCTTCGGTACCACTCAAAGTGTTAATGGCATTCAAGATAGAAATGAATCGCCCGTGTCTGCCGTTACAGGAACGCAGGTTCTGATGGTTTGTGTATTTCCACTCACCACTATGCTACCATCACTTACCCCACCGGACACCACACTGTACCGTACCAAGTCCATTACTGGCTAGTCATTAGCCAATGGGGTCACCGAGTTCATTTTCCCCAGCAAATTGCCCTTTTGTGTCTAAAAAGGTTTACAATCTATTTATTGTTCATTCTCGCGGTTACTTGCAACTCTTATGAAGCTCTGCTTACGCAATACTTCCAAGATATTCCTCCGCCTTATGCAAACAAAGCTTAACCAAGTCCAGAAAATTTCACCAAAAGAACAGCGCACTGCATTAGCGCGCGGTTAGCGTAAAAAAAAATTGCATAAGAACAATTTCATACTAGGTATTAACAACACATATTTTTTCTCCCTGTTTTATTCATGTTAATAATAAAATAAAATTTTTAACTTATAGATAAAATATTAGTATAAGTTAAATGTAACCAAACATTAGGTATTTTTATGTTAACGGAAGTGCAAATCGCTTGTGTCACGTGACGTATTCAGGAAACAACTAAACACGACATTCATGGGGTGATTTTTCAAAGGTTTGATTCAAAAAGTGTGAAGAAACCGCGAATAGACTAGTCGTTTGAAAAATCACCGCACGTATAACGTGTCTGGTTATTTACTAAATATGTGATGTATCACAACCGTTTTACCCATCTGCGAACATAAAAGTATTTAATTTTTGGTTAAATTGAACCTTAAATTGTACTTAATCTATACATTTTAATATTTCTTTTATAATTTATATTAATAAAAACAGGGGAAAAATACGTGTGTTGGTAATGCCTAGTAAGAAATAGTTCTCTGCAAAATATTATTGAACTGAATGCTTACGAATGCGACGCCCTGTGCCTCTGGTGTAATTTTATAAACTTAGTTAACATTTGTTTGCACGAGGAAGTAGAATTTTAGCAGGGCTTCAAAAAAGCTGGAAGTAACTGTGAATGGACTATAGTTTCATTTTGAGAGTTTACAAAAATTTTTTTTTTTTTTTTTTCCAGTAAGGAAGATGTATTGTTTCTGGGTTGTATGTGTTCCTGTAAGAAGAATAATCGGTCTACCTCATTTTTGGTTTTATCTTTGATATTTAATGACAATGGTGAGTTTATGTTATTATAAAGGTATGATTGGACTGCGTCCATTGCTGACCATGACACTAAATAAAAATCTCTCACAGACACACAGATCTCAACAAGGTAAAGACGAAAAAAAAAAAAAACCATTTTAACAACACTGCTGACAGACTATTAGGAAAAGCTGTTTCCTTAAAAAAAAAAAAAAAAAAAAAAAAAAACCATGTATATAATTAAAACTACAAAAAATGGACGAACAAATCATTGTTACAAAACAGGACAGAAAACAAAAACAAACCAGAAGAAAAGACATCCCAACGACAAAAACGAAAACACTACACAGTGAAAAAATCAATATCAGTGGGCACAGCTAAACAATAAAACTCAAAAAACACACACAAAAACACGACAGAAACCACATGAAAATTATTCCTTGTCATATTATAAAACAACATAGATCAACACTACGAAGAATAGATAAACCAACAGAGAGGACACAGAACGACGAGAAATGATAACACGAACAAATAATAACAAGTCTTCGCGTCTCGTCTTTAGTCGACGTCGCCGACCTGCGTTCTTGGAGTCGTCCCACTGCACGGGCGTCCTCTCCGGGTCCTGGCTCTTGGACTTGTAGCCGCCGGGGCCCGCGAGACAGCCGGCGGCGTCCACGCCGGTCGTGAAGTTGAGGTCACCGTTGCTCGTCATGCCGATCTCCTCGCCCATGTAGGTGAACGCCGTCCCAGGCAGCAGCAGGACCAGCATGTTGACGGCGTCCACTCTCCCAGGCACGCGCGACGCTATGCGGCCGGTGTCGTGGTTGCCACTCTGCAAACGTCATCCAGCATCTCATATCTCGTACGTCAATCTGGTTAGTATAACTAACAGCAACGCCAGGATTATCATGAGTACGACGACAGAAAAACATCTCTAAGAGTCCACTACCCGGATTATCTGTCATACCTAGAATACTGAATCCATGTAAAAATGAAAGCTTGAGCAACTGACTTAACGAACATATCACCAGATTTAGCAATATCAGTGGAGCAGCAAGGGACCCATTACAAGCGTCCTGTGGCGTCAGCTGCCGAGCTACGTTTTAATGGTGGACGTGTAAACTAACAAGCGACGTGGTACAGCACACAGCTAACGCCAGCCTACCGCACTACAGTTCGCCACACGCCACTGCTGTATATAGCAATTTCCCACCAACAACACCGACTGCTCTGTTCTGATTGGTCGCCGCCTCACAAGTTTGCACATTTACGTTCATGTCAGAAAATAAATACCCTGGTTATTACACTTTCTGCCAAAAAATAAAAATAAATAATTGCCTAACCCCACAAATTTTTGTTTTTATAATTCTAATTATATTTTGAAAGAAAAAAAAATGTGGAAATGGGAAAAAAGTTGCATTTTATTAGAACTTGCCTGCACAGTTTTCTCGAGAGGTGGGAGGGGAAAAAAGGCACAGTCATATCCTAATCTATGAACTTTCATGGCGTGTAATAAAATCCCACTGCTTCAGATCTAACTTGCGCAGGAAAGCGTGACGACGGAAGCTCCGCACGCAGGTTCAGAACCTTGCGCGTAGGAGCGATGGGGCGCTGGGCGCGCGTGTTATTGTCGCCCTTATCGCTGAGCCTCAAAGGCGGAGAAAGAAAATCTTGGAGCCGTACACTCTTAAGGGTGCCTCCTACCTGGCGCAGGAACTACGTTGCAGAGTGTTTGAAGTCCTGTTTTTTTTTTAATGAAACTATTAGAAGTCCCCCCAGTAAGTTTACGTACGAAAATACATTATACCCCAAACGAGGAAGGAATGGTACTTTTAAGTTACCACGCATGCTGTAAATATTATTTTGGAGTCCTCCAATACAGTTTAAAAAAAACTGCTCTTGCAGACTGCCGTATCTTAAAACGTACTAGCCGGACACGAGCCAAACTGCGATAGGAGCCTGTACTGAACTTTGCTACAGACATTCGATCAATAAAATAATAGGGTACCCCTCAAAGTACCATAGATACTCGCAGCACTACGAGAACACTGCACGATAGTTCAGAGCCCTGCTTTAGGGTTTTGGTTATTTCCCCCAGCTGGTTATTTGCTGTGTTATTCTGTTTGTTTCATTTATAATTCTTGGTGCCATAAATAAACCTTTTCACAGAAGAGCGTAATTGCAAGCTGGAATGTTGCTTTTATCACACGGTTCGTGTCTGCATCTCTGTATCCATATTTTTTTTGTAAGTGTTCAAGTTTTTTAATAAACACTTTATCTATCAATCAATAAATCAGTCAATTCGCGAGCCCTGCGCGTAACGGCGATGGGGTGCTTGTAGCACGTGCGATTGTAGCTCTCATAGCTCCCGCGTTTCTCGGTCAAAAAAAGTAGAAAAACGATGGAGGTAGGCGAGCGCCTTAACAGCCCCAGGTATTCACAAAGACTTGAGTGCACGGGCCGCGCTTGCGCAGACAAGTCGTTGGCGTGCGAGTTGTTATGGTTTGATCAGGCCTTAGCTGAACGGCTTGCCTGATCACACCTTCAAACATTAAACCTGGAAACGAGTGGGATTGCAACGCCACCATTTGTTCGTCGATCCTTGCGAAAGAAGACAGTTGCAGAAATCCCCTCCACCGGTCTCTGAGCGGGGCCGCAGAACCACGCGCTTGATATAGGCCAGCGTAACACCCGGAACGAGCGTCTTTCGTCTTTAGTCTTTTGGGCGACCCGACCAGCGAAGCAGACCAGGAAGATGGGTGTGTCCGGCCGGCGTTAACCGTCTCGTAGAATCAGCCTCCGGCTGCAACAAGATGATGTCTTTCCAGTTAGGTTTAATTAAAATGGCGTGAATCATCATGTAATTAAATAATGAATCATCTTAAATGCAATTTAAAGCTCCCCCGATCAATAGTAATTTAAATAGCAACTGTATAAATCTTCATGAAATAAAACCTCATCTGATACTGTTGTGCTCTACTGAATCATGAGTCATTATTGAGCTACGCCCCTAAATACTTTCAAGTACGAGCTAGCTGAAAAGCTTAGTTCGTAACAGAGTGAATCACGGACGGGATGGCTGGTCTGTGCTGCGCTCTGCCTTCAGACTGACGAAGCGCGAACTACGGCAGACCACGCGCAGACAAGTCCGAGCCTGCGAAGGCCGACCAGGCCTTGCCGCAGACATGCAGCTCAGTCTAACTACGTGAAGTTGTGCTGCGATGTTTGTTTGCAATTGGGATACAGCTGTGGGTACTCTTCGCAGGATTCGCGTTATCGCACGCGTGAACTTATCGTTGAATTCGTAGAACTGTAAAAATCACTGCCTTGCGTGTTGGAAAGTTAAAAACGACGAATATGGTGACCGGAATAAAATAAAAGATACGTACGATAAATTAGTTTCCAAACTTAAATAAGTCCGTGATAAATGGTTGTAGAGAAAATTAACAAACTCCAGAGCGCGCAACGAAGTGAACTGACGAGATTCAGCAGTCAAAGTGTTCAGGAGCTAGAAGTGATCTGGTGTAAACGAGCCAAAATGTTCAAATTTTAACTTATTCCAAAGATAATCATGCGAAAGCAATACACGTTTCAAAATACAGTCTTTTGTTCTATATTCTCTGTTTATAACTCTTTCATTTTTAACTTCCCAAAAAAAAGTACTAGATACAAGAATGGTGCTATACACTGTTCACGGTTAGCTGAGCACTTTTGAAGCCCTAGTTACGGTTTCCTTTCTGCCATTTTTATCCTTTAACCACATTTAAAAATAAATATTGCCATATAAATAATAAACACAGTTTGTATATTCCACCGCACTTGGAAGTTAACGTCTAAGGCTAAAATATAATATATTTATAGGCTATTATTGAATTTGAGAAGGCCTTAAAAAGTGCTCACTTTACCATGAATAGCATATACATTCAAGCATGCGTGCATACATTGAGCATGTTTGATGCCCCCAATTATGTGTATTAACATAAGATATGTTTTATATAGTTGCATGTTTATAAATTTATATATACTTATATATACAGGTTGGAATGGAAATGGTGAATTATCTCGCGGCTCATGGCAGCGAGTCCTGATTCAATAATAATTGGCATAGGAACCACCCCCCCCCTTCCCCCCAATATAACGAAGACTGGGGGCGTACAACCCCCATGAAAGTGGAGTCAAGATACAAGTTAAGTGACTATAAATAAAAAACTATTCCATTATGGCCGCTGGCTGGCCGGAACGACAGAGCATGATCAGCTCTGACGCTGCGGTCCCAGGTCCCGTTGTGCTATAGTCCCCATAATCCCTCTACTGACATGAAGTCCTCTGTCACGAGTTACATGCGGATTGCCGTGATGATATTGATGGTTGTTGTGCCAATTAAATACACCTTCACGGGTAAAATGTGCTTCGTCCGTCCAAACGATGTGAACCACGACGTGTGGGTATTGTTGCAGTCATGTCAGCATTCCGTGAGTGACAGTAATCTAGGTGGCGAGGCCAATCCCCTTCCATAAAGTGTCGTACGGCACTGTAGCGATTGGGATGCAGCCCATCGTCCTGCAATGTGGTTTGCACGAGGGTATGTTTCAAACTGACGCGCCGTTCAGCAGTGCACAAGACCGAGGTGGGATCCGTTGCGAAGATCTCAAGAACCCTCTCTATTGAACCCGCAGCGTGCGTGGATATGGTTGCCTTCCGTGATTGACATTCCAACGAGGATGTGTTTGCCCCATTTATCATGCTCGTTGATGCAACCTTTGGAAGACATTCGCAGTGAGGTGACGACTACGGCGATTCATCTCTCTGGACTGTGGCATGGGCGTTTTCACGACACTCGCCAAGTGTGCGATGCATGTCGCAGTATTCCTGTGTGCTGTGCTCCACGCGGTTGCCTACGATGTCGCGCTAGCCGATTTTTGCCTTCCTCCATCGCCCGCTGTGCATGTTGCATCTCTCTATGGCTGCACACCGCTAGGGGTTCCCAGGCCACGTGTATTGCGTTGAACATTTTGGAAAGGTTGCCTACTTATAGGCACTGTCACGGCGCTCAGAATTAGAATGCTAGTATCGCTAAAACTGTTATTCTGAGCTAGTTCGGACAAGAATACCCTTTTGGTTAATAATGACTTGCCGATTAGTATGTCGCCTAGATGGGACTCTTGCAGCCCACAGCTACAGACGTGCGTGCTTAATAACGGTGGTAGCCCCTAAATTTTTACTGACGGGGTTGGATGGCAGTCACAATTTGTTCGCTGCATGCGTATCTTCATGCACATGAACGGAATCCAGAAGGTGAATATTCCATTCGGAACAGTTTTTGATTTATTTTCCCTTAATTTGTATCTACACTGCACTTTCATGGGGGTTGTACGCCCCCACTCTTCAAGATATAGGGGTGGTTCCTATGCTAATTATTATTGATTTAGGCCTGGATACCATTCGCCGCGAGCTAATTCACCATTTCCATTCCATCATGTATATGCATATTTATAAATATGTTTATTTATATATGCACATTAATTTTTATACTTATATGTTTATATGAGTATGTATTGTTATGCGTATATATATGTATATTTATATATATTTGTAGGTATATATATATTCATATGTAGAATATGCATGACTCACCAGCCAGTTGTACCACATCCCAGCAGGAACAGATTCTAGGACGGAGTTAACAATCCAGTTATAAACAGATGCGTTCGCGTAACGATTTGCGTTCTGTTTCAGTTGCCAGTTGAACGGCAGGTGGCCTCCTGGTTTCGCTGTGGTGCCATAGTATCGCACAATCGCTGGTAAATGACCCATAGTTTCCAGGATCAAAACCCTGGAATTCAAGCCAACAACAAAGCTAAGGACATTTTAGTTTAGAATCTGTGCAAACATTTTTGTGCAGAGGCTATCTGTCTATACTTAAATTAAATGATAAATTCAAAATATTTTTTTAATGATGTACTACTGTTAACAAGATTGAAGTTTTGAAACTGTGGTTGACATAGTCTCTACAAAAAGGTAAAACCTATCATTGAAATACTTTTTGGAAGGAAAAACGTAGCGTAGTTTGACTTAATTTGAGTAATGGTGTTATGGGGCGTTGAGCGCAATTTAATTTTTAATGAGGCTGCGTGCGGGTGGAGCTCTTCGGCTTGACTCAGACAAACTCGGCTAGTGATGGACGAAATTGAATGGAAAGAATTCGAATTTTCGATTGTTGCAGTATAATTGGTTTTCTCAGGGTACCCTCGGATCAGTGCCCGCCCTGAGTTGAAAAAAAAACTCCCTCCAGTAAGTGGCAAATATTGAAGGTGTAACTAGCCAGTGAACTTTAACGAGTGAGAGACCTTGTTCCTTAGTAGCTTGTTACTCTGGGGCAAAGTCTCAGTAGTGTGAACACTGAGTGCTCCGCCTCAAAGCGACCGGATGGTGAAAAGGATTGTGAGGTCATCGGTCTGCTGGACCAAGTGATGTGTCTGTAAGCAGCCATAATTCTGCACTGTGCAGCTACCTTCACAAACGGTGAAGGGAGCACAAAGAAAACAGTGTCTGTCCTGGGCTTCGGCATATGGCCCTGTGAGGTTTAAAGCCTCTTAAGTGTGTAGGGGGAAACTTGTACTTTGGTAAAGTCAAGTCTCAGTGACATTATTGTGACTATAGTGTTATAACTTTTTGTAAAAGTCTAGTGTTACAGGTCAATATGGTAGATTCAAACTGGCGGGACATCATGGGGGAAACCCCGAAGACATCTGAACCATAGGTTGACCGGAAGCGTCAACTGGCGACGCTTCTGAACAGGGAATTGCCCAAGAACATCATGCTTTGGGCAATTACAAGAATGTTAGATGTGGATGCAGCATGGGATGAACAGCCAGAACCAGACGAGGACAGGACCAGATGGATGAAATCTGTCTGGTCGCTTATATATGGAGTTGACAGATATATGGTTGTCTCCTTTGTTAAGGTGGCAATGCACAAAAGGCTCAGTTCAACTTCTGAAGAGGTAAAAGAAGAAAACGAAAATGAAAAGACCTCGGAACAACAAGTAGGGGTGGCAACACCATCCAGAAAATAAATTGGATATGATCATGAAGGCGTAAGCCAAGAGGCAAACGACTTGATGGAGGTCTTGATGGTGTGTGTCAAAGTTAATTGAAGTGCTGTTGCCAAGTGACTCCCGGGAATATGAAACAGTGATGCACGCTTGGAAGAGAAGAGTGATAGGAAAGCTACTTCAGATTGACAACAGTCCTGAATATGATATACAAGAGCTTGACCAGGTTATTATGGTCAGCATGAAAAACAAGAAAGCTCCTGGGCTGGACAATCTAATGTTAGAGTTTGTAAAGGAGACATTTCCAAGATTATGGTACCTATTGCTGGAACTAAACAAGTACATATACAAGTAGTATTCCCTGATACTTGGACAACAAGACTACTGAAAGTACTATATCAAAGATCAGGGAAAGATCCCACATCACCAAAATCGTACATACCCTTAATCTTGTTGCCTCTGCTAGGCAAGATGTAGGATAAATTAATCAACAGAAGATTAATGCAGTATATAGAAGGAATGGGGCTACTACATAACAGGCAATATGGCTTCGGGAGGAATATGAGTACAGAACTGGCAGTCAAGGTAGTAGTTGAAACAGTTCAAATGACACCATACGACTATGCAATGGGAATATTCTTGGGTATTGCTGTAGCATTCGACAATGCTTGGTGGCCAGAAATAATGTGGCAGCTCAAAGAGAAGGAGAGACCAGCTAACATCTGCTCAGTGTTTGCTGGACTACTTCAGAAATCGGAAGAGTTTCTACTTAGATGGAAAGTCAAGTGTAGAAAAGGCACTGACCAAGGAATGTGCACAGGGCTCTGTCCTGGGCCCGCTGTTGTGGAATGTGTTGTTTGACGGGCTCCTCCAAGTACAACTGCCCGAAGACTGCGAGATGTATGGGTATGCCGATGACTGGCTAATTAATACTCATTCCTGCATGGCCCAGAAGAGAACTAAAAGGCAGGGCAGAGCAAGTTCTCTGAAGAGTGGAAGCATGGGCAGACTCCATGAAGCTAAAATTTGCTGCAGACAAGACCAACTGCATGATGCTCAAGGGGAACCTCCAGAAGAGATATCAGTAGTGAGGTTTCAGGGCAGACCCTTTAAGTTCCTCAGATGTGTTAAATACCTTGGTCTCATGTTGGATTCGAAACGGACATTCAGTGACCATGTGAAAAGCTGTGTTCCTGTTCGGAAAGCTCCGAGCGGTTGCACCCGCCAACTGGGGACTTGACTTTCACACGCCGAAAGTTATAAATATAGGGGTCTTTGAGTCGATAATATCGTATGTGTGTGCAGTATGGTATAAGAAGATACTAAAAGTCTTCATAAGGCGAAGACTTAAAAAGGCTCAAAGATCCGCTTTGATAGCAGTGACTATAGCATACCATACCACATCCAATGATGCCTTGCCGGTGTTAGCAGGCGTTTTACCGGTGGACCTTCTAGTAACAGACAGAGAGAGAGAGAGAGGGGTGGTTTAAAGGATATCCTACTCCCGAAGAACGAAAATAAACCAGAATGCAAATTCTCTGGGTCTGGCAGGACAGATGGAACAACTCGACCAAGGGAGAGAAACACATCTGGTGTTTCCAGATAAAGCTGACAGGCTCAAGAGATAATGGGTCAATGTAAACCACTATGTGGCACAAATGCTAACCAGCCACAGAAACTACAATGTAAAATTAAATGGATTCAACCTGGTTACATCTCCATTGTGCGTAGTGTGTGATCAACTGGACATGGTACGTTATGTTATTTACGAACGTGCTAGGATCGAGGACATCAGGATCAAAACTAAGTAACTGCTTACAGAGTAGAATATGACAGAAATTGGCAGGAGAAAAGTCCACAGATAGCCAGGTACCACGAAGATATATGAAAAATATTTATGGGTCAAAATATTTACGTAGTCGGTGAAAACTACTCTGTCGCGCTTTGATATTTGCTGTAAGTTTAACTCTTTGAGGACGGCACATATTTACTGACACTGAGGACTAGATTGAAGTGAGCTGCCTATCTTCTCCATTTCTGCAATATAAGTTGTGTTGGTATCGGTATTTCCACTTATCATTGTTCTATTGGTCCTACTACACTCTTCAGAATTTATTATTGGCTGGTCGTCGACCAATGAAGTCGCAATTTGACTGTATGTCAATTGATGTGTCGTGTCAGAAGTGACAGTTTTTACACTTCAACGTGTCCTTTTGAAAAATATTAAGGAGGACAGTTTTATTCTTACGAATTGATATGTTGACTAGTTGTAATTTTTTTTAGTTCGATTACGATAAAGTCCAGCGAAAAAGTAAAACTATAAAGGTCTGAGTTTTATATTCAAGACCAATAACATTTCCACATAAACATAGTACCGAGTATATACATGTATACTTCTCAAAGGGTTTATGGTAGTATTTAATATGTATACAGGGTTGATTCAGTCCATCAGCAAGCAGCACTGAGTAAAAATTGAATCACTTATACATTCTTTTTACCTTTTGACTGTGTCACTCGTTTTCTGACACTCCTTGTAGGATTGTGAACCAGTGATAAACGAGCAGAAATAAAGCGAGCGAATCATGTTGAAGCTCGTAATAGGCTGAAGTGCATATCATGAACAAATGACAGTGCTTAGAACATACACAGAACTGTCAAGTTTAGCCTGACCGTCAAACAAACTCGCGAACTTTCGGTGTCGTAATTATATGTAGAGGTTCTATTATCCCTCATAATATTTAATTATCAGGCTAAACTCCAATCTGTAGTACCCCACCTCCCTGACGAGTGTCATTTAGTCATTGTTAATGTGACACGGGCCCAGAGGACTACGAGCCAATTGCGTATGGCCGCGCAAGAAGCAAAAGTGACTCCTAACAGATGTTTAACATAATTATGATTATACCGATTCTCCAGGAGGGTGAAGTCTAGCTACTGCGGGACTGGTAGGCAGATAGGTAGGACTTAGAAGTCTCGTCGACAGCGAGGTCATTAGATCCGGGGAAAGCTGCTCAAAGAAGCAGGAGCGGGGAAGGAATCGGTCATGACCTTTAGTAAGAAATCATCCCAGCATTCGCTTGGAGTGATTTCGGGAAACCATGTAAACCCGAAAACAGTATGACCGAACCAGATCCTTCTGAAAGCGACTCCGAAGGCATACCCCTGCAACACTTAGCTCAGTTACCACGGAATACTAGGGCCTCTAATTACAATCTGGAATTTTTGTGATATGTAAACCTGGTGTGATTGTCCTTGGTCTTGTACTCGTCGAGGAAAGTCCTGTATTTCGTGACCCACTCGTACGTCTCGGGTCTGTTGTGAATGGGGTCGAACGTTGAAGTAAGATTCCTGAATTGTGCATCCTCGACCAACCGACTGACGGAGTCCATCCTGAATCCATCGACTCCCCTGTCCAACCAGAAGCGTAACACATCCTGCAAGGAAAACACACACATGAATGCCTTCAACGAAAATGAAATTCAAATTATTTAGACAATTTAAGTAGTCATGCGCAATACATGAGCAGGTCAACGTGCCAACACTATTCCCAATACAAGATCAAAAATACGTGGGCATTTCATTGGCAAAGTACGCCAAAGTATAATAATTATGGGAAGCAAAGGATTAAGGAGTAGGAGCCAGGCACCGACCTGCCGCCATGTTGTGATGTAACCCAACCACCATATTGGGTCTGCATGACCTTTACCTTTACCTTGACCCTGTGCCCATAATCTTGGATGAACTTGAACACAAAAAATCCAAAAAATACAATCCCAAAATATTAAAAAATTTAAAAATTATTTAAAGATACACATACTTCATGTGCATCTTTAAATATTTTTAAATTATTAATTTTTTAATAGTTTATAATTTTTGGGGAATTTTAATTTCTCTGCAATTATTCTTCATTTTTGTGTTTAAGGTAATCCGAGGTAATGGGCACGGAGTCAAGGTCAATGTCAAAAATCAAGACTAATTTCACTCACGCCAAACATGGCAGTTGGGTGACGTCAGAGCATAGCGACCTGCGCCTGGCTCCTACTCGTGAATCCTTTCTCCAGACTTCCCATAAGTATTCTACTCACCAACCATAGATTTACGGTTACTGATCCCCGAATCGTCGATCTCAGTTTCACACCTATGGTTCTAGAGAAATGTGAAACAACTTCTTTGGAATCTGTAAGCAATTTATGACGTCATAGAGGAATTCGTTTTCAAACTGAATTCCTGATCACTTAAGTTGGTACAGTATTAAGTATGTTAAAAAGTAGAAATTTGTTAATCTGGACTATATGAGACTGAACGTCATCAAAATAAACAAAAAATGTGATAATCCTGAAGTTATGGGGACAAAACTGAATGCAGTACTTTCGCGCAATATTACATACTGTAGGTATACTTAATATTTAATGTTTTATTTTTTACATTAATATAAATGAAAAACAGCATACTCCTACCACTGTTATTTAAAAGTAATGTGCTAAATAAGTTAGTCATCGTTAAGTTATTTTATTCCAAATTTGTATAACTATTTCTTGCAACACGATTATGCTGGCGTTACAGTTCACTTATTTAAAATATGAAGCAAAGTACACGGTTTTATAGTAAAACTAATTGTGATAACACCTCGTTTCTGAATATTGTATCTGGACCTGTGGATAGACAATAGTTGTGTCTATTCACAATATTTTTACACGCGTTGGATCAAACCTTTTGAAAAATCACTCCATGTAGGACGAGTTTTGTTTCCTAAATATGCCATGTGTAACAAGCGTTTTGTACTTCCGTTAACATAAAAGTGTGTTATTTTTGGTTAAGTTGAACTTTTACATACATTTTATCTAAAAAATGATAATATTTTATTTAACATTAATATGAATAATGACGAAGAGAATATAAGTATTATGGTGATGCCTAGTAAGAAATAGTGATCATGCAATATACTATTAAACCGAATACTCATAACTGTGGTGCGTTGTCGCTACTTTTGTGTAATATTACATGAATAGTTTTGCTTGGTTTGCATGAGTCAGAAAGATAACCTGAGAGTAGAACTTCAGCAGGGCTTCAGAGAAATTAGAAGTAACCATGAATGGACCATAAATACTTGGCAGTGTAAATTTTCGCATGTGAAGGATAGGATGAACAAAATAATTTTCTTTTTTTCCTTAAGAGCTATGGTCGCTGTTAATAGTCACCTACCATCATTTCGTCGGCGAGTTCCTTGCATCGCCAGTTAAGCGCTGGAACGGATTTGATGGTGGTGCGCCAGGAGTACATCTGTCGAGTGTCTGACCAGAACCACGACTGGTTTCCATACAGCGGCGGCTGCAACAGTCACCAGTACACCACTCCACGTCACCTATGTACACTCTGAACCAGTGATTTTCATTAGTACAATTATTTTACTGGATCTTCAGCTGGTGAGATGATATCTATTGGCGAATCAGTGCAACTCACTGAGGATTTTGCAAGGCGGGCAGAGTGCGCTCCCCTTAGCGATCGATACTAGTTCGTCACTCGTTCGACCTTGGTTTCCCTGCGGTTCCTTTCTCCTTCCCTGCTCTTTGGCTCCCCCCTCCTCACACCTTCCCGCGCATGCGCGGTAGACAGCTACGCCGTGTTGGCTACCGGCCTTCTGCTTGGCCCTCAGCTCTGTCACTTCAACCTCGCTCCTAGTCCTGTTCGGTCACTCGCTGCTCCTGACCGCCTCGACGGTTGGGCGTCGTCGACCTGGGTCATCGCCACGTCTGTCAGCACAGTAGCGTCATAATGTTCACGTAAATTTTCTACGACAGCAGTAGGGCAATTCGCGGGAGGGTTGCTGTCTCTGTGTTTTTAATGTGTTTATTGAATGGTATTATGTTGGGCTAGTTCACAGTAAATAGGGTTGCGCAATTTTCCGTTTGCATTCTAGATTTGGCTGTGGTCACCCAGTCGAAATTTTGTTCAGTGTAACATTGCACGGTAAATGTGTGTGGATCCCAGTAGAGTAACACGTGTGTATTTAGTATATGTTAATCATTTGTAATTGTAATGTTAAAGTTACCGTGGCTTGTGTGCGAGTCGCCAGATAGTTGTCCGTTTGAATTGGTAAATGGGACCGCACCTGATCACGCAGTTTAATTACTAAGGTTTACGGTAACCCACCTGCAAACACTTTGATTTTTGCTGAGCCTCTTTGATATTTAATTAATGTTTTAACGCGTTAGTACATTTATTTTCGTGAAGCTTCGATAGACTCCATTTGAGTGCCCCCACGACTATTCACTACATATTTATGGAAATGTTTTGGTCTGTGAATGAGACGTAATATTGAAAATGTAATCTCAGTTTTCATTTGCATTCCAAGTCTCTTAATGCTTTTTATATGTATTGCCAGCCTGTGTTTAAGGAGCCGTTTTGGTTTTCTATAAAAGCTTTAATGTGTTTGTGTAATTTATTTTTATGAGGCTTTACTAGACTCCATCCGAGTGCCTTTGTGGATACTCTTTGCGTAATTTTGAGTCACTATTTTAAATTTAATTTGAGCATTAAATGAGACGTGAGATATTGGGTCTCAGTTTGTACATGTATGCCAAGCCTATTAGTACTCTTAAATTTTGCCAGGTATATTATAAATGCATTTTAGATTTAAATATTTTCTATTCAGTATTATAGTGTGTAAAAGGGCTCAGTTCTTATAAAGATTTTTGAGGCGCCAGTTAAATTTTTTTGTATCATATTTCCAAGTCGATTGGATTGTTTACAAGGAATTTGTCTTTGTTCGTGACTTGTGATTGAAAATCCGCAGTTTCACTGCCAGGCCAGTGCGATTCACTAAGAATCAGTAGCAATCACTCTTTCGTCAGTGAATTCCAGCAACTGAAATTATTAGTAGAATTTTATTGATTCACGCGGAGGCACTTTCAACAGATCTACAGTCAAAATCTCAGATTTGCAGCAGTTTTCACTGTTTTGACGTGCTGATTCGGGAGAGGGGGAAAATTTCTTCCAATTTGGTAGAAATGCACACATCAAAGTTTTCCTCCCAAGTCAGCTACCTAATTTGTTTAGTCTAAAATACGCTTCTGGTTACTAAACTTTGGATGAAAAATTGTCCCTGTATATGATGCTAGTTTTGAGTAAAAGCCAAGCTGTGCTGTTAATTACTGAGAGTATTCGGATATGCGACAAAACACCCGACTCATATTCCAGTTGAGTTTTCTATTTCGGTTGCTGCACTTGAGTGTATTTCCACAAAAGCTTTCACATCTCCACTCCAGTAAAATTACGATGAATTGCCATAATATGTAAACCCATAACTCTGCATCCACACGATTCATATGTCATATACCTCGGCGCCATAAAAAAATGTAATACTGCAATTTTTCTCATGTTTTACTAGACCAATACGGTTTAAATAATTTCCTCGAAAACAAGGTAAAGCAATAAAAATAAAAAATAGTCGGTTTCATGCATGAATCTAATGATGGTTCATTTACAATGGTATGACTGATTTCGTAAATGTGGCGATATATGGCTAACTTCCTGGATACTTACCTAGTGTCATAATCTGAACTTCGTAAATTCACGAAAATTTCTATCAATTAGCGATTATTATTATTATTATTATTAATATTATTATTATTATTATTATATCACTACTTTTGGTTACTAGAAAAGTTGGATGGAAATATTTATGTTACGATATTTTCGTTATGAAGTCTTTATGCTTAGTAAAACAGTTAATATAAATAATGAATTAAATAGTTCCTCTCCGGTAAAATTTGGAACACGAGGAAAATTGTGGCCAGGCACTGTGTAACCTATCTAAGCAGCGACGAACGTTGAGTGTTGCTTCAGCAACGTTTATGTCTTAAGTGAGGAGGTTCGGTATTTTCGTGAACATTAGCCCTCTGTTCCGATTTTACGGACTCCGTTGTTTCTGTAAAAGACTCCGTAAATATATGAAATATTATATCAGTGTACACAAATAGTTGAACTGTCTGAATACTGACTTCAAAATATTATTTTTGCGAAAGAAAGAATTATGTGTTTTGTTGCAAATACGCATGCAAGTGTAATACAACCCTTCGCGGTTGCCCGAGTTTTTTTTGAAAGACTTGATTAAGATCTACTTTCTCCTAGTTTTGTATTCTTCCACCATATGTAAGATTTGCATTACCACGTACCTAATGACTTTATTGGTGCTTCAGTAAAGAGAAAAAATGAAATTGTTAGAAGAATAAACGTGTGAGTTATATGTAAATTTGTATTTTAATGTGCATAAAGGAGAAACCAGTCTTCGTTTGTCATAAATCAACACATTTCACTCGCGATACAACTTCAAGGAAATTTTTCTCTTAGTTCGTTGCCAACTTAACTGAAAACCTGCATGCCGGTGTGTAAGATAGCATACACGCAGTAAACAGACAATAATTTTCTTCAAATGCTGATTTCAAAAGTTCTCACTTTACCGCGGATAGCATGCACAAATATCTCTCTGTGAGTGTGGGCCAGGACTGTTCATCGTTGCTCGTGGCACTTCCAGCTCTTATCAGAGTTTATGAACTTTCAGCGGACTCCTACCGAAATATTCATGTCTGCTCATTTTCCCAGGGCGTCACGTTTCATCTCGATCTCCAGGGACCACTTCCGGGTGCGACGGGCCACGCATTTGTGCGTAGCGTGGCCCGCGAGAACTCGCTGTAACCTCCGAAACAAAAGTTATTCTTCTCTTCGCTGCCTCTCCGCCTATTTTCCACGGTCCTCAAGTGCCAGAAATGAACATTGATTTTTTGGAGATATTTTATAATTCTGTTTTATTACTTCAACTACTACATTGTAAAATTATAAAAAACTATGGCAAATCAATTTTCAGATATTAATAAAGGAAATTACAGAAATTTTAAATTTATATGTACTGGCATACAAATTAAAATTTTTGAACGATTATCATGTTTGGCTACATTTCAAATTAGTGGTTAATGTCATTAGAATAAGATTAAGAAATTTCGTGGAATTTCTTCCAGTGGTTTGGCCATAATATTATTTTAAGTTAAACAGTAAAATTTAAAATAAAAAATTGCCAGAAGTTTAACCCTAATGGCAGCTAAACAAAATGCCAGATTTTAAATAAATTTCTCCGTGGCGTTCATAAGTCTAAAAAAAAAAAAAAACATTTTAGCTGAAATCAAACCTTGTGCTTGTATAAATTTTTTTAATTTGTTTGGCACAAAACTCGAGGTTAAAATTCTGATATTTCTACTAAGAAATCATGCGAGAGTTTTTCTTAACTGATATGACATATTTATGAAATGGTTATCGATATTGTATCTGAAAACGGAAAAATATCTTAAATGCATTACAAAAATTGTGAACAGCATACACCAGATACAATTTTATTGGTTAAAATGGCAATCTTGTAATAGAATTGCAGTCAGTGTTTACAGGAAAATTATACAGTGCCTAGTTTGGCCACAAAGTGGGATGAAAATTAATTATATAAAAATACGGCAGACAGTTTTTAAAACTAAAATACACACACAAAACCTTTTTATTTCGCTATTGTATTTTGGCTAGTTTTAATTTATATTGGTAAAAGGATTCTATTTAGTATATTGAACCTGTCCTCCGTACTTGTATAGTTATATTTTAATTTTTATTACTTTAATTTTATTTCTTAAATGGTTGGGCTACTAACATCCTGATTTTTATCTGTGCATATAACATTTTGTTTTTCAATTAATTTTTTTTTCTATGAATGACTATTTTGTTTCTAAACATGTTATTTTTTTAAGTTGTACTTATTTTGGCAGGTTGAGGGTGAAAGTTTAGTGTGCAACGGAAGTTGCGCGCGCACAGTGTAACGAAATTCGACAGCGAAGATTGCAATCAAGCATATAATACATACTGTTACTTAGCAACCAGCATTTGAGGTTATGCGCGTATCAAATTTTATTTTAGTCACGCCAAAGAAGTATAACATCTAACGCGCGTACATAAGTACACGCACCCGCATTTTTTATTATATGTTACTTCTACATTTCTATTTCCCTGCAATTTCGCAATAAACGTTAGTATTATAGACATTCAAATTCAATTCTGAATATAAATATGATATACTGCTAACGGAACAAAACCCGCAGAACAAGAAAACTGCGTTTATTCCGCTAGCAAGTTCTAAAGTTTGAACTCTTTTGTTTAGGCGAGAAAGTGCGTTCAGACAAATATTATTCCTGTGAAATCGCTGTTTTAAGTTAGGCTGCTGCCATTTGAACACAAGTGACATGGTTTAAAGAAATCTTAATTTTAGAAAGGACGCATTCAAAGTGGCATCCTATTTCACAGACGAAACGGAGCTGTTCCATTTTCTATCACTTGTTTAGAATCGGCCATGCAGCGGCCCAGTGCCAAGATACCATTTAACCAAGGCAGTTTCTCTATACTCTGCATAGCTTTGTCATAAATAGAACGCGCCACTCGTAGGTAGAGTACGTAATTTAAAGTACCGTACTCCAACGAACGTGTCAGGTTAAATTCAGCAATAAAAAAATTTACTTTCTCCAACACGCAGACACTGAACAGGATCTCTATCAAACTATCTAGAAATTTGAAAGGTTCAGCTTGAGTCTGTAAGTAGAGATATTATGGCGACTTTGGCACATTGGGACCTGGGACCGGAGCGTCGGAGCAGTTCGTGCTGTCTCATTCCGATCTTCTGGCGGCCATATTGGATACAGGTGACTATGAACTTGACCTTTGAACTTGACCCCGGTGACATTTAACCTTTACCCCGGTGATCTTTGACTTCGAAAACCCGAAAAAATTCCAAAAAAATTATAAAATATTTGTAAAAAAATTAATGAGAATTAATACAAAATTATTACTTAATTATAACATTTTTTTACCAACAATTTAATATTTAAAAATATGCTCTTCAAAATGTATTATTAAAAAAATTACTATTACAAATTTTTTTTAAAATTTACATTTACAGAGGTCTACCTCACCCCCACCACCTCTCACCAATACCCATTCTATCGTATGCGGACATCTTGATTTTTTCGTTAGTCATTTGTTTATACATTGCTGGAGGCCACCGTCTTGGTTTTTTCATTTGTCATTTGTTAATACATTTCTGGGGCCACAAAATTTATTTTTTGCTTTGTCATTTGTTTAAACATTTGTGGAAGCCAAAATCTTGGGTTTTCGTTTGTCATTTGTTTATAAACTGCCGGATGACGCCATTTTGGTTTTCATTGGTTTTTAATACCTAGGTGGCGCTAGTGTATTAATTTACCCACCAGGCCAGTTATCGATTTAGCTACAATGTGGCTAACATATTTGTTTATGAATTTAAAGTAAAGGTTGCGCTGTCGGCTCCCTCCATGTTGGATTCTATTTTGAACCCATAGGTGGCGTTAAAGTCACGATTCACCCACCAGGCGAGATGTTGACACTTATATTTATAGGCATAAGAAAATATGTAATTTTTCATTCCTATTTAAAAATAATATATTTTTCAATCAACAGTATACCTACATGCATGACGTGGGACATTGATTACATATATAATGTGTTACATATATATAAATTTTTTTACTTAAAACTTTAATACTGATTATAAAAAAGTAATTTTTAATTTTTATGCTAATTAAAGTACCATTGCAGTTGAGTATTTATTCTGTAATCCCTCACCCCATCACTTAAGTCCAACCAATTATTCACCCTCGCTTAATCGTTTACCACTACGGCTCTTGGTTTCAGTATTGTCCGCCAGAGCGTGCTGGTGTGGGAAAAGTATATAATGGGAACAATGTCGACCGTCAGCACAGCTGTTATGGGTGCCGGGGCGACTTGGATAGTCTTAAAAACCGCTGCGAGCTTAGCACATGCTAACAATTCTATGGGTGCGGAGGGGGTAGGGGGTGATCTTCTCTTAACCCATCGCAATCTAATGGAATACAACTGGGTGTACAAGAGCACACACCTACAGGCCTAAAGGGGCGAATACTAACACCCCGCTGAGGAGCTTGCTCCATTGAATATGAGTGGCGTCTCGGTACAGTTTATCGTCTGATGCCAGAGGTGACAGATAGCTCTCTCACCCCTCGTCTTCTAACATTCTGACTGGTAAGTTCAGATGTTTAATTACACCATGTCGCACGATATTATCTAGCGTGCACGCAATACGCATATATTTTCCCGCAAAATTTCAAATCTGCTCACATTTGGAGTATCGTTTTGGGCCAACTAGTCTCTGGAGGAATATGTAACCTCATAAAATACGGCACTAGAACTCAGTTTTTTTAATTTATATATTTACCACGGATCTAGTTTGCATACATTTTATTATTCTGACGCCACTATAACTGTGTCTACACTTTCTTTTTAAACTGTAAGAACTGTACACATAATATGAAAATATAGATATGGTTGCTTGAGAAATACTTAATATCTGGGGTGAGATTAAATACAGCGAAGAAAATCTGTAATAGAATCAAAATAATTTGTTTTATTCTCAGAAGCTGTTTTCGTTCTGTTTATTTAAGGTAAACGGTTATAAAAGTGACACAGCTTACTTGAGTTAAACGCGTAGGCTATTTAATGTCAATTTTGTGGACCTAGTCTCGTAATTTTTTGTAACGTCCATCTCAGCCATTAGAAAAAAATGGGAAGGGCAAATATAAAAGTAAGATCATCAGTGATAAACATTTCTGAAAACATGCATTTTAGTGTTTCTAAAGTAAAAATTAAGGTGCTATTTAACTTAAACTGTTAGGCTTATGAAAGCTAACTAGAGACAAATCAAAACAACTTAAATTTATTATAAATTGCTATGTTTGAAAAATACTCTATTATATATGTATATATATATATATACATATATATATATATATATATATATATATATATACCATANGAGACACTCTGAGCCCCACTCAAATAATGTAATGTTTAATTTTCATGGCTTAACATCATGGCTTAACATCATGGCATGTTATTATTTAGGCATACAATGTGAATGTAGCCTAAATATCGTAGCTGTGCTTTTGAAACGAATGTTAGAAGTTATATTAAATTAATAAAAAAATATATGTACCAAAGTCTGTCTGTTAGGCCTAACGCGGAATGTATACACTTACAAAATGTAAAATTTACATTGTTTGGCTAGATTTTTTGTAAACTTATTTTTACGGCTCTATTATTATGAAATACATTAACATATTTTTTTATGCTTACATCTACATCACATGCGAATTGCTAAACGCGTTGTGGTGCGTATTAAACAATACCATAGTACTGTAATGAAGGTTAGGTCAGCTGTAAATAGTAGACATTAAGACAAATACACTATCATCCTTAGCAACGTCACAATCGAAAGAACCAATATTCCTGAAAACAGGTCTTGAAAAATATCTCTTCTTATGACAACGTGCTAGCCTCATGGCTCTGTGAATGGTAATGTACATGTATTATGTAACAGGTAGTTTTATTTCCCCACTCCAGATCCCTTTAACATGTCCTAAAACAGGATTGACCTGGAACGTCAGTTGCAAGAGGGACGTGCTACACTGTTTCCGGAAGCTCTCCCGGAAGTAGTTATCAGTAGGAGCGGATATACATATCTTAAATATAATTACGTACGTCAAAATGGTCTTCGAAAACAAAAATAACTGATTTTGGATAAACATCTTCAATGTCTAGCCTAACTGCGTTAAACCGTGTCTTCCTGTTTGATTAGTTTTTTGCAACTAACAAAAATTTTATCAGGTTTTTTGCGGAGATGTACTGCAATGCAATAAACCATTTAGATGATTTTGGTATACTTGACAGTTTATTTTCTCTTTCCACTACTTCAAACAATTTCTATTTAACCAAATACGCATCACCGCTGAAGTAAACAAACGTGGCGACCGAGGTTGTATCTGACTTGTGACGTCAGGGCGTGAGCAGGCGCGACAGGAACGTTTTGGCGGGAGTTTCAAAAGTAAAACTTTCATTCAGTCATAACTTTTTCAAAACTAATTTTTACATCGTAATAATTCGTAAATACATTTCTAACACACAAATGAATGAAAACCAAGTGCCAGCAAAAAAATATGCATGTTGCTTTTTGTCGTTTAATTGCAGAAGGTAACATAAATATTTATACAATATTTGGGTTAACCTTTAAAGTTAATTTGTGAGTTTTTTTTATTTCCAATGCTATGGATATATGGACAATATTTTTGAAAATGGTCGTTTTCACGACATTTCATACTTAATTAGACGCATTAAATTTTACAGTGCAATCAATTGAGTTTAATTTCAAGTTTTCTTTGGTGGCTTCAGAATATTGTATTGTTTCGTAATAAAAGATATAGAGTCTGTACTAGCACACGTTATAAAATTCATTATCATTTTGATTACTGAAATGCAGATATTTCGTAAGAAAAAACTGGGACATGTTTTAATTTTATTTAAAGATAGTTTTAACTAAATCGAGATGTTCCTATTTACAGAATTTCCTTTTGCATTAAGTGTGTTATCGCAAGGAAAATGAGATGGAAAAGCCAGAAGGAGTGGTCAAGCAAATGAATAACAAGGAAGGTAGACAGCTGTCCTCTTAGGGCGTTTGTTGGATTATTCGGCTTGTAGGATTGGATTATTAATTCCCTTACAAGACTTAATAATTTCTTCAGAATTTCCTATGTGTTATTTACTCATCTCTTGTCAACAGCTCACCTTGCCCCCCTCCCCTTTTTTTTTCCATGTTTATAATTTTTTGGTTTAATATTTTGGGGTTTTCCGATGGAAACAGAACTTCGAAATGACGTATGTACGAAGTATTAATTAATTCTCTCACTCACTTAAATTAAGGATCTTTAACCGACCTAAACAATGGAAAAATCTTCACTTCATTTCCAGATGTTTACTATCGTGCCTTGCCAAAAAGAGAAAAATGTAAGCACCGCACATATGTAGGAATTTATAAAATAAGACCATTACGTAAGAAAACTATTACCAGTACTTTAGGAAGAAGTTGATGCTAATGGATATAAAACTTATTTAACATAATGCAGATAAATTCTTCCTTTGTACTGGCGTCTGACAAAGAAGACAAATAAAAGGATTCTTTATTTAGTCTCCATAAATGTTCGTTAGATTCTGATGCCTTCAAGGGATCCTTTCAAACGCGTCTCTTGATTGTTAATACACCAAAAATAATGAGCCAACTAGTCTCTATTCAGGACAAAAATATTAATTGATCAGAATTTTTATAGAGTCATTACTAGAAACAACATGTTTTCTCGAAAATGTTTCTTGAATAATTGTATTTAAAACGCATTTGCTAAGATCCACTTTCGTAATTGGTTAATTTCAGTTTGTCCTGGGACTTGTGACCACTCGCGAATCACAAAAGTATGTACGGGAGTAACGTATTTCTAACTGCCCCAGTTAAGCAGGAAAACGTCTTCTTCAAAAGCCACGCTACTAACAACCAAATAATAATAATGGCGTGTGGGGAGTGCACCCAGGGCAAGGCGACACCCTCCGAGTGACGGTCATTCCAGCTGGGACCCGTAGGTGACCGTCATCCCCGGGTATGACAGAAATGAGACCCTAGAATAGAGCGGCGCCGGAATGCAAGTGCGGGGGAAACGGGAGTACTCCGAGAAAACCCGCCAGGAAACGGCATCGTCCAGCACGATTCCCACATGCGAAAATCCGGGAGTGAGCCCGCCGGGGACCGAACCCGGATCGCCGTGGTGGGAGGCGAGCGCCCTGGCCACTACGCTACCGTTGCCCCTAGCAACCAAAGAGGAGGCGCAGTCGTGCATGGAAAATGTTGAAAACTACATACGCGTAAATTTTTTCCCCCAAACTTGAGTGTCTTTAGTCATAACTGTTTTGCAGTTTTTTTTTAATGAATTAATGAAAAGGGAATTGGATAGGCGCTAATCAAACTACACTTCATCCGCCTTTCATCGCAGTAAAAAATTGAAAACCACATTTGAATACAGCCATTCGCATTGCAGAAAGCCCAACTGAACCTACAAGGTATGTCGATTTCATAACAACACAATTATAGTGGTAGAACAATAAATTGACTAAGGAGATATCTACCTGAGCGATGAGGTACTGTGCATTACGTTTATAGTCAAACCACATACTTACCGGTAAGCATTAAGTTTCGATGTTACATATAAACGTCAGTATCTAGTGTATGTGCTATATAAATGTTTTTGAGTGTATCTATTAATACTGATTTATTAACAGTAAACTTAGTTTCAAGAATTGTCACCTTATATACAGTATAAAACTCAAGCTCCGAAATGGTAAAGGGAAAGGGTAAGAAATAATTTATGCTACGTGATTTCTCACCATGCTCTCGTATCTTTACAGCCTACACTTATAACTAGTGATTAAATGATGGCAAATAGTAAGAAAAGATTTGATCTAGCGTTAGTTGTGAACCCACTAGCATGCCTGTTTATAGTATTATATGTCACTTACCCAGTTGTTAGGTACATATCTGATTCCGGTCTTGTTGTCGTAATGACCAGGGTGCCATATGAAATAATCGGTGTACGGTTTTATTCCCGCTTCAGATTTCTTAAACCATTCTATCTGGTCACTTGAATGGTCGCCCACGTAGTCCAGAATGAATTTCAGGTCTGTAAAGGAACATAAATAGTGAGTACGAAGGCCTCGGTAAGTAAAATGAGATATTTAACATTACAATTATCTTGATTTTGGATAGTCGTGAATCGAGGATGTGTTGAAAAGTAAACAGTTTTTGACCTTATATTACGTGAGAAATTTCCCACCTTTACGTGTTTGCGGGAACAACTGGCGAGTATGTGACGTAGTGTTCAAGATTTTTTCCCCGCACAATTCGTCCCTTGTTTCTTGCGCGAAACTAGGAGAATAGTTTACCACAGGGAACTGCCCGTGAAATTCCAACAGTACAACAGGCAACTTGAATCTGTGTAAGTTCATCGTCATGTTGTTTTGCTTTCCTTGCAGCGAGTATATCCACGCTTCACTGCTTCTCTGTAATACGATGCTGTGCGTTCACACACGTGCTTCGTCTTTCCGACAGATATCCTGTCAAATGGGGAACGATGCTGAGCTATAAAACTGGTGTTCGGACTTGTAACATACACTGAAGAGCCAAGAAAAACTGGTATAGGCGTGCGTATGCAAATAACAGAAGTATGGAACCAATCTGAGTAACGCGATGCGATAGGCAGCTAGATCTGTTACTGCTGTTACATTGGGAAGTTATCAAGATTTAAGTGAGATTGAACGTGTTGTTACAGTCGGCGCACGAGAGATGGGACATAGAATCTCCGAGATAGCGATAACATTTGGATGTTAGCATACGACCATTTCACGAGTGTACAGTGAATATCGGGAATCCGGTAAAACATCACATCTTCGACATCGCTGCGGCCGGAAAAAGATCGCGAAAGATGGGGACAAACGACGACTGACGAGAATCATTCAACGTGAGTGACATACGTGCAACCCTTTCTCAAAGTGGCGTAGATTGGATTTGTGGACTGCCCTGCAGGATTCATGGTGTGAATTGCCTCCTGCATACCTTCACATTTTAGTCGAGTCCATGCCACGTCATCGTGTGGCACTTGTGCGTGCTCGGGGGGCCCTACACGATATTAGGCAGATGTACCAGTTTTTTTGGCTCTTTAGTGTACAATCACCGCTGTGGGCAAAAATCTGTACAATTTTAAATACATTTAGAAACCGTGCATGATACGTCACAATTTAAACTACTTTTATAACGAAACTTAAGAAGGTATTGAAAATACTTACCAAGTTCTTTCATCCTTTTCATAAGTTTGTAGAAATCTTCAAATGTACCTAAGATTGGGTTGATAGAGGTGTAGTTCGAGACATCGTAACCAAAGTTTTTCATTGGAGACTCGTGAATAGGATTGAACCATATCGCATTCGCTCCAAGCTCTTTTATGTAATCAAGTTTTTCTATTACACCTGTAAAAATAATTGTATTACTTTGGAAACTATTCAACAAGAAACTGTAAGTAAAATACATCCCAGAAAAGTAAACATTTTTTCGGTTCCATAGTTTTTGCATAATTATTATCAAAATCGTGACTTAATTAATGCCGGTAACAAAAAAATAAAATAAACCAAAATACCTGAAAGACTGTCATAATTCATCTTACATGTGCTTATTTAGTTATTTAAAAAAAAAACTCAAGAAGTGCCAGCAATTAAATGTATGCAAGATCTTCTTTTAAAATAAATAATGTGTGACTTTTAATAATTGTGTATTTCCATGAATGAATTGTGGCATTTAATGACATCTATTTCAATGTAAATTAACTATATATGTGTTTAATTAATGCGTGAGATGTTATTATTGGTATAACACAATAATTACAACACTGAGATTTTGAGTTGTGATTATGCGAAAACCAAGGTAAAAACTAAAACCCCTTTAATATTTACGACTATAAATATTATATCCGCAAGTTGTTCAGTGTTTGGCCCAACTACTATTTTTTTTTTTTTTGTTGGCAGCCTTAAATTGTTGTCACCTTGTAAGTCGCCGTAGCCGTCGCCGTCGGTGTCCTTGAAAGACAAGGGGTAGATCTGGTAGACGAGCGCCGTCTGCCACCACTCGAGCTCCGAGGAGTGCGGCACGGGCAGGTTGGGACTTGTCGCCGACGCGCCTAGAGCCGCGCACAGCAGGGCCAGCGTCCACGTCGCCATCGCTGGACACGATCCGGATCCGGCAGCCTGCAACGCATCCGTATGTGTGTACTGTGTACGTGAAGAATTGTCGCATAGGGGTTCCCCGATACAGCGATGCGGTGCGTCGCGGTACAAGAAGAAGAAGAGGGGGGGGGGGNTTGAACGATGGTCTTCCTGCGACTGATTAGTAATTATTTTCAAGAACCCTTCAGACTACATTTGCCAAATGATCTTGTGTTGTATTAATACTCTCTTCCTTTTATTACATTTTGCAGAAACTTGAATTGTTAATCATTAATTGATTTTTACCGTATGTTTACAGAGAGACTGTTACCCTGGCGGAACTTCTACTCAAATACTATCCTTCATTGACGCTGCTATCTATTTTAGAGGGGGGGGGGGATTTCTTTTTTTCCCCTCACGAATGTGACACAAACATACGGAAAAACATTGACGCCGTCACACTCACATGTTCTGCGTGAAGTGAGTAAACAAAGCATTAACACGCGTGTCGTCTTTGAAACGTAGACCAGTAGCAGTTCTTCCTACTCTCAATGTATACAACTACTTGCACTCCATATTCACCGTCGCAAGGCTTTCGTCGACAATCGCGACGCAAGAATTACGCGCAACGCACTAGTCGCCGACGAACTGCGACGGACTGCCGCTTCATCCTGATTCGCTACAGCTCATCGCGACGCATCGCATCGCAACGCGCCGTTGTATTGTGGAACCAGCTATAAAATTAACGAAACTATTAAAAATAATTTTTCTTCCTTTGAATAAAGTAGAGGTAAGATATATGTTCGTCTTCTTCGCATGCCAAAACAGGAAGGAATGTTAAGAATTTTGTGAATCTTTCTCGCTTCTCAACAAATGTTTTTTTTATCGTAGTTGCATGCACGTGTTTAAGAAAATTACTTTAGCGAAATGTCATTCTTCAGATTGAAACATTGTCACTATGATACACATGGGGTCGCGGTGGTGTAGTGGTCAGACTACTCGCCTCCTACATAGGCGAAACCGGGTTTGAATCCCGGCGGGGTCACTCCCTCCTTTGGTCGGCGGGTTTTCTCTGGGATCTTCCGTTTCCCCCGCCCTTGCATTCCGGCACTGCTCCGTACTCACCTCGCTTCACCCTCACCGGCTCTCCAGACCTCGATGTTAAGAGCCGCCCAATTCTCCCCACTCGACTGTGATACACACAGATATTTTGTGTTGTGGGACTTACGGAATGAGCTTATAGCGCCTTGATAAACACAGTTTTAAGTACATGCAAAATATTTGTGTGGGTTGCGAACGAAAGGTATTTTTAATTGTATTCCGTTTTTTTTAAGAAATTATTTTATTTTTATTTTTTAACAACTGTTAACGTTTACAGTGCGGTTCTTTTAAATCTTATTTAGTTTATACATTTACCAGTGTAGAAGAACAGGACAGTCTACATGCTTAACTGATACACACAAGATTAGAACAGAAAAACAATGATACGTACGGAACTGTTACAATAATACGTACGGAACTGTTACAAATAATACGTACGGAACTTTTACAATAATACGTACGGAACTGTTACAATAATACGTTCGGAACTGTTACAATAATACGTTCGGAACTGTTACAATAATACGTTCGGAACTGTTACAATAATACGTACGGAACTGTTACAATTAATACGTACGGAACTTTTACAATAATACGTACGGAACTGTTACAATAATACGTTCGGAACTGTTACAATAATACGTTCGGAACTGTTACAATAATACGTTCGGAACTGTTACAATAATACGTACGGAACTGTTACAATAATACGTACGGAACTGTTACAATAATACGTACGGAACTGTTACAATTTCCACCGTCTTACGGTAACACGCACGACGAGCTTGCTATCCAGTTTCCTACAGATAGAGAGAGCGGGATCATTTTCTCGACGTTTGTTCGTACGCTTATTTTGTTGTCGATCGTTTGACGCACGAAAACAATTGCAAAGATAAGCTTCCCGTGATAAAGGATCGTGTACATGTTATCTCAACCTCAAGAAAAAAAATGTTCAATATAAAACTTATCATTTGAAGCGAGTGAAAGCTGTGGGCGGGCGCTTAACAGTTGAAAACTTCAGCGGCGATAAGAGGGAAACTATTTGAGAGATGGAGCAGCGATAAGGAAAAAGAGATCACTCGAGAAAGAAACCGACATGTCAAAGGCCAAGTCAGCCACTTTACTCACGTGCGAAAATACGTGGTGACGTCGCCTTGGCGGGAGAACAGCAATCTGACCACTGCACTACAGAATCTACAACACCGACAAAATTATTACTTAATGGGCCTAGTCAGATTTTTATTTTTAAGTACTGTACTTTTTTAAAGAGGGGCACTAATGTTGTATAAGCTATTCAGGGTAAAGTGAGCACTCCCAAACGTATACATAATAGCCTAAAAAATATATCATTTTATGGCCTTGGATTTCAATTGAGAGCTAAAAATGTATACACCGTGTTTATTAGTCACACGGATAATTTTGTATTAATAATTGCTGAAATGATACAAATAAGCTGACAGTAACTTTTAAGCACTGTCTTAAAAAGTGCTCACTTTACTGTGGACAGCCTGTTGTGGATTATTTTCACTTCTAAACTAATTTTACTTTCGTTATCATTCATTATAGTTTTGCGACGAAATTAATTGGCTTTGAACATTTAATGTACTTATACAATGGACACTTCAAACAGCATTCATGTTCTGACTGATATTACGTAAATTAGTTATCTCCAAAACCTTATTTTGTTTTTAGTAGTTCTTCTTCGCCATTTTGAAGTTTAAACTGATCTGAAATGTCCGTTATTGATTGGCTGAACTCGTCGAACATCAAATAGTTTTAGAGCCGATCCTGTGCATAAAATATTTGAAGAAAACTGGAGCTATAGTTCATTCATGGACACCTCCAAATTTTCTGAAGCCCCGCTAAAGTTATATTTTACCGATTTTACTCCGCCTCGTGCAAACAAAGCTTCATTAAGTCTACAAAATTACCCCACAGGGCCAAATTACTGCATTCGTGCGCGCCCAGTGTAATACTATTTTGCATAAGAACTATTTCTTACTGGGCATTACCAACACACCCAGTTTCTCCCTATTTTTATTCATATTAATTACGTACGAAATATTGTAATTTAGAGATGAAATATAATTAAAGTTCAATTTATCCATATAAGGTACTTTTATGCTAACATATGGATAACACGTCGATGATAGATAACATATTTAGGAAATAACCAAGCACGTCATACGTGGGGTGATATTTCAAAGGTTTGATTTCAAAAGTGTGAAGAAACAGCGAACCGACATTATTTCCCTTTTTCAGACTAATATGGCGGCGTTCATGACGTTTCGGTGACGTCACAACCGTCCAATTTTCTTTCGCCAAATTTGCTGGAAGCAGTCAATAAATAAATACTTTTAAGCACTTCGAATAAAATACATGTAATTAGACCCCGCTAGTGGAAGACTGGTAAAATAAAGTTACAATTTAATCTAATTATTACGCTTCAGCCTTTCAATTTCTGGTCAAACGGAACTTTAGTAAAAACGGGAATAATACTCTACGCCGAAAGTTGTGAGAGTGAAGGAAATATGGTACAACGAGGCCCACTATACAACGTGTAACTACAAATCGCTGACAAACTCCGGAAGATGACTCCTGACGCAATTAAAGACGAAAATGTATGTACTGATTGTCCCTAAAGTGGGTATTAGGAAAGCTATGCGCCCCCAAAAATCTAATTTTTTAAATGATTATCGTTACAAATATCAGGAATAATCGCGATTAAGCAACGAGTCGATGAATCTTATTTTGTAGAATGGAGATCTCACAACAGCGAAAAAGGTGATTGGTAATATAATCCCCTTTCATCTGGCAAAAAAGGGTTGCCACTGTGTATTTTGTTACGAATCAGTACCACTATTTTTCTGAAGAAGGGAGATGATATTACCAACCACATTTTCACAGGTGTAAGATCTCCGTTCTACAAAACACTGTTCACCGATTAATTGCTTAATCGCAAGTTGTTGCTGATATTTGTAACGAAAATCTTCTCGAAAATTAGATTTTTTTGGGGTCGCATAGCTTCCCTAATAATCACTTAAGGGTCAAATAGTACATACATTTTCTTCTTATATATTCGTCAGGAATAACCCCCTGATGTTTGTCGGTGACCTCTAGTTAAACGTTATATGTAAACAAACAATTATTTTATAGGAATATATAAGTGGAAGCGACGCGTTGAGGCACAAACACAGAAACGTAACACATTAACGGAAACATAAAATGTTCATTAGCAGCATACTTAACGAGTGATTCCGTACAGAAAATGTTAAAACAGTTGCTGGAAATGCATTCACCAACAGTCACGCATGCTTGGCGACCTCTACATATGGCGTGATTGGCTGGCGATGGTGGCGATAGTTGAGGGCAGTCAAACGGTGCGCCAGTGACCTGCTGCATCAGCATCAGCATCACTCCACCGATGCTACCAAGCTTGCATTACTGTCAGCGGTAGCAATTTTGAGCAATTATTATAAACATTGCTGTAAAAAGGCATTTAGCGACGACGTTGTAAATAAACACTGTGTTGCATTTCATGTGTTATTTTTGTGTTTGTGCCACAATGCGTCACTTCCGCCCATATGTTCCTTTACANACAATGCGTCACTTCCGCCCATATGTTCCTTTACAATAATTGTTTGTTTTAGTGAGCTCTACCACCCCTCAATGTTTGTGCCATGATTTTAGAATAATCCTGCCTGTATAGCGTGGGATACAATGTAAAGCCTAAGACATTTTGAGTAAGGATTCGCACACCTGCCCCCTTCCCAAAATAATTTTGGAATACGTTCTTTATACTTAGCGCCATGGAAAATTTTGCCGAGATCTCTTGGTTGAGAGTACACTCTTAATATCGTGACATGTTTGAGAATGGCAGTCATTGAAATTTAATGTGAAGGCATGACAATTGAGCTATTGTTAAACTTATAAGATACAACATTAGATAAGTGCACTTTGATACCTGTATTAACCTCAGGCTTACCAGCTATTTTTTCTGCTTTATCTCTTATGTAATTTGGAATTTCAAAGTTTATGAAAGTTGGTGGACTGTTGCTCGCGACGGCATAGCGTAACCTGTTGGTTTTGAAATTTTTACTAGGAAGTCACCTTTAGGCTGTTGCCTGGTTGAGAATTTGTATTGAGGAAATACATGTTAATGAAATTGGTTTTTTTTTTGGCGTTTCCTGTTAAAGATAGATATATACAACCCGGGACTTTGAGCAGAAAAATACGCCCTTCTTTGCCATCGAAGCTTTTTTGTAACATTAATGTATAGCGTATTTCCTGGAAAAATTGAGAAAAAAAATTTTTAATAAAGAATTAATGAAAAACAAATTGTTATATTTCCCATACAGAGCTTGAGAGTATGATTTATCACACTTAGGTTTTTATTTCAAGTTTATATATTCAAAACTGGCTTCGAAAAACCTAATTTTTTCATTATAATCCATTCACGGTATCTTCGATACTTTTGAAAAGAACCTTTGAAAAATCAACCTAGGAGTTACATGTTCAATTGGTTATAAAAATATGGTATATGGAAAAAGGTTTTGTCTTGCTTTTAGCACTAAAGCACTATATTAATTGGTTGTTTTAAGTTTTAAGTATATTTTTTCAATAAATTTTAATAATTTGTTAAAAGTCCGTACGAATTAACAACGGATTTTGAAGGGACATGTTGGTTATAGCTGAAAAGAAATAGTTCGTAGGTTAAATATTAATATGTATAAATTTAATGCCGTAATTGTAAAGTTAATATTGCTAAACTATATATTTACATTTTTACGTAGCACTCATGGGTAAAGATTTCACCGTTATTAATTGAAATTAAATAAATTTCAGTTGTTGTCCAGCGGACTCGTACACTCCATCTTGTTCGTTTGGGCACGTTTTTTTCAGAAGTATAACCACGCCATATTGGAGACGCTGAATTGTGGTTATAAAACTAACGTAACACATTCTTTCTACTTACAAGATAATTCTAGGTTAAGATGTAATTTTAGTATTAGCGTTGTTATTTCTGCAGTTTATCAAATAAACGTGCAAAATATAGAAAGGCATTTGAATATTTCCGTTACGCTATTCCCTTTGCAAAGAATGCAAAGCTTAGCTTAAAACCAGCGGCGGTTGACTATTAGCTAATAAAAGCTTTCGATTTTGTGGAGACCAAGAGATGGCAGTACATTAGCTTTGGTTCTTCAGTGCCAAATGTTAGCCGTGACTCGTCTTTCCGCCGCATAGTGTTGTTTTTATGTTGCAGTGAAGAAGCGCGACAGTTCTTGATGGAACAGAGATGTACCTACACCGCAGGTTTCAAAATGAAAGTGATTTTGTTCGCTGAAGAGTTTGGAAATCGAGCCGCGGGCCGTGAATTCGTAGTAAATGAAACGTTAGTGCGGGGCTGGAGGAATTTTTCTCACTTATAAGTCGCACCCCAAGTTTTCAATAAATTTTTTTTTTAATAAAATGTGCCACTTATATGCGATAAAATACGGTACCATTTATCACAGTGAAATCTTTAACCTGAGTGCTACTTCCAAAAGTTTATTATGTAAAATTTAACTTTTTCCTTACAGCAAATATGTAAATAAATCTTAATACAATAAGTAAACTTTAATTAAATTATATAATTAACAGTTCCGATATATACTTCAATCTACCTTTTTGTATGTATTACAACATTTCGCTAAATTGATTAGCATTTTTTAGACATTTAGAGAATTTTATTAAAGTATATGACAGTTGAGATTACATGGCATTGTTTCTCTTCAAAAATAAATTTTGGTAGTTCCCACATGGACACTGTTAATAAAATATTTGACAGTTCCCACAAGGCACTGTTTGTTTACAAAATATTTGACAGTTCCCACATGGCACTGTTTACAAAACGTTTGACAGGTGTCACATGGCAATGTTTTGTTTACATACTGCGGAAGGATACATAATCGGCTCCCTGAAAGTAGATATTTAGCAGGGTTTCAGAAAATCTTGAAGTTACCGTGAATACATTATAACATGTATTTCCATATACCAAATTCTCGACCAGGCAACAGCCTTAAGTACTGCTTGCCAATTATCTCAAATATAACTATCTGAATACGGTAGTGCGAAATAGTTTAATGTCACTCACATTAGAAATTGTCTTTCTGCGATAAACACATTGTGTTACAGCCTATGGACCTACCCAGGGAGGTAATATCCGCTACCTCACTCGGTGGTGTCTCATTAAAAATAAACTGATATCGTTAATATTCAACACTGTGAACTTTTTTTTTTGTACTTTTACAAGAAACATTCCTGAAAACCTAGTTGCCAAGAAAATCCTTTGGGGAACTACAAACAGTTATATTGTTAAATCTGCAAAACACATATTTGTAATATTACAAATACAACTTACATTATAGAAGAGTGGACATAAAATTAAATTTTTTTTTCCTTCTAGAAAACACATGTGATGAACTTATAAGAAATAATAGGTAACAAAATTATTTATAAATGTAATTCACGACAAAAAACCTTACAACTTGCCAGCACAGAAATAAGAACCGACGTACATTACGTTATTATCCAACACCCTTCTTAACCACAAGACCAACTCGACTTACGAAGTTAATAGATATTTATGCGTCCAATGTACCATGAAATACCTATAAAATATACATTAGTGAAGTTATTCGATTAAGTAGAACGCATATATTAATTTCATTTTAAGAGTTCTTGTAGATAATGAAAAGTTAACATTAACAGTTAATAACTAATACTGCCACGTGTTTTAAAAATTGTAGTAGTTTTATTATGTTTGTCTGAGTCTTGTTAAGTGTTTTACTTTATTCGAACTTGCAATACATTTATTTTCGCAAACAAATACATTTTACATCAGCCCTAGTTTTTACACAAACAGCTAAATACGGTTTTACGTTGCCGGGTGTCCGCCATTTTGCTTGAGATCGTAGATATGGGTCAGTATATTACAAAGAATTCTTGAGGTCTACTAAAAAACGCTGTTCTTGTAATTTTACAAAAGAGTAATTTTACAAGAAATATTTTTGTACAAATATTTTTTTTTCAGTCTAGGCACTCGTACACTTTCTAGAAGACCAGACGTTACCGCAACACGTAACTTTAAGGCGGTGTTAAGTTGCAGCGAAACATATCTGGTGTTCAATTGATGTCAACAAGTTGTTAAAATTTTTCTTGTAATTGCATTTATTTAAAACAACATTCCGATGAAAAATATATCAAGTACGGTTATTATGTCGCAATAAGAAATATTATCCACGAAGAAAAAGTTAAGGCGAAGAGGAGAAGGGAACCCGTGCCTTGTATGCACGACGATTTCAACTTCATGAAAAGCTAACGTCCTTCAAATTACTCTGTTTTAACATGTCTGATTGCGTTTAATGTTGTAGGCATTCTAAAACATATATAGTCAAACTGCAGTATCCTTTCATTAAGTACAAATACTTCACGCTCTAGAACTATATGCATATTTGGCACCTGTAAACTGCTTTGCAAGGTTTGAAAACTGATCTAAGTTACCTTTAGTTCTCATTCTGTTCTTTTGAAATGCATGTACGGTGATCTCATTTTACGAAGTTAGTGCGGTTCACTAGTATGCGCCATTTTTACAACGTCGAGTCAGTCGACCATCCCAAGATGCTTCATTATCTAAGAATGGGAGTGGCACGAGTACCGATAGCCTTATCGCGGCACGCGGCGCGTGTTAGGCGGCCGCTCGTTTGTAAATGCGTGAGCTTCCCTGGTGGCCGGTGATGCCCTTGAAGTACTGCGCTTCGCAAAAACAAGGGGGTGGGCAAGGGAAGTTACACTGAGCGGCTGCGAATAGCAATACCACCACTTTGGCGAACTGTGTAATAAACCGAATTTAGGTTTTTATTCAGTTGCTCTTTTGCACGTGAACGTCAACTCTATCGTTAAAAGTACGGTGAGCTACACAATTGTAATTTATAAAGGGGACGGTCCTAGGCTGCTTTGAGTCCCATCTAAAGGACGCCCATAGGGGTAAACCATGAGTGTTCGTGCGTTTTGCTGGCATAAGTTCACATTTTAGTTCGGAATCCGCTGCTCCAACCCCCCAGTTAGCCTTATGGTTTAAAAGAGTGGACATTAAGGAGGTAGTATCCCTTCCACTTTGGATTAATTTTTGTTTCACCACAGCTTACTTTTCAGATAAAATATTTGAAAACGAATGCTGCTAGGACAGAGGGTATATCTAAACAGATATTTTTATGTCCATCATATTTTTCTCTTGTTGGTTTTGTTGCACCTTTAATCTTATATACACTGAAGAGCCAAAAAAAAACTGGTATAGGCGTGCGTATGCAAATAACAGAGGTATAGAACCAATCAGAGTAACGTGATGCGGTCGGCAGCGCCTATATAAGACAACAAGCGTCTGGCAAAGTTGCTAGATTGGTTACTGCTGTTACAATGGCAGGTTATCAAGATTTAAGTGAGTTTGAACGTAGTTTTATAGTCGACGCACGAGAGATGGGACATAGCATCTCCGAGGTAGCGATAAAATATGGATTTTCGCGTACGACTTTTTCACGAGTGTACCGTGAATATCGGGAATCCGGTAAAACATCAAATCTTCGACATCGCCGCGGCCGAAAAAAGATCGTGAACGAACGGGACAAACGACGACTGACGAGAATCACTAAACGTGACATACGTGCAACCCTTTCTCAAATTGGCGCAGATTTCAATGCCTCCTGCATACCTTCAGACGTTAGTCGAGTCCATGCCACGTCGTCTTGTGGCACTTCTACGTGCTCGGAGGGCCCTACACGATATTAGGCAGGTGTACCAGTTTTTTGGCTCTTCAGTGTACGTTAATTCATTATTTACTTAGTTTTGAGTCGCTCATGAAAGAATGCATACTGAAATCAGTCCATTCTCGTTTGAGGAATTCTGCAAAGTAGCTCTGTGTCTGATGTTAAGGTTTGAATTATAATATTAAATATTAAAAGTAAATTATGGAGAGTTATGAATAAACGCACGATGACAAGGATACAGCTATCTTAACGTAACCAAATAAAATATAATACAATTCATTGCAAGGAGAGGTATAGTGTATTCGTGATTTCTTCACGCTTTTTGAACCAAACCTTTGAAAAATCAACCCATATATGACGTGTTTGTTGTTTTATAAATATGTTACGTATCCTAACCATTTTAGACTTCTGTTAACATAAAAGTACCTCACTGTTGGTTGAATTTTAACTTTTAATTCTGCGTTATATATAAATTATAATATTTCATTTATTATTAACATCAGTGAAAACATTGACAGAATATGTGTGCTGGTAGTGCCTAGCAATAAATAGTTTTCCCTTTGATGTAATTTTTTTAGACTCGGTTAATCTTTGTTTGCATGATGCTAGAGGATTATCCTAGAAGTACAACTTAAGCAGGTCTTCAGCAAGGTTGGAAGTAACCGTGAATGTACTACACTGGACATTTTGTACATTAACTATCAGACAGTTCCATTGCAAGTGCACACAAAACCGGCCAATTGCTTTTTATTTTTTCACCTTGGTGGTATTCCTATAAGCCCCGAAACACACAGATGACATGCGGGTTGTCTATAGGCAACGGGGCAACCCGTCGCTTACACACACGCGGCCGGCTCCAGTGTCAATAATTTCCGCACCAAAGTTGGTTGGTGGCTGGAGAGGTGGCAAGGGGGAGCGAACAGTCACGTTTCAGCACAAAAACAACAGCATTCGCACCCCCCGACATAACACGCTCTGTAGTTACACGACCCCTCCCGCCGGGCAGGCCACCCCCAAAACGACACCCCCACGGCCGCCCGACTGGTCGACTCCTGCGTCCGCGCCACCAGAGAACGACAGTATTTTGTTTCAAATGAGGAGAGGGTACTTGCGCGGTCCGGTTGGAAAACTGGAGAGTAGGGTTAGGGGTGGTGAGGGGTTGGGGTTTAACACGAGCCCCTGTCCGTTGAAACCCCGCTGTATTCGGCGCTCTCGCACGTGTTTTGATGACAAGGCTCTTGCTCCGGCCGCAAGAGCCACCCCCTTCGCTTGTCCCCCAGGAAGCGCTTCGTTGTCCGAATCAACCTGCGCCCGGAGGTCTGACCTCGGGGGCACCCTGTATAACCGTCGGAGGTAATTATCGAATCCGAACGAGTTCGCCACAGGGCTATTTGATTCGTCTGCTATCCAAAAGAAAAGAAAATCCTGCCGATTTCGCTTGTAATTAAAAGGTCGATGCGTTTCATTTTTCAGACATATTTCTTTATTTACATGTTACCCAGATTAAAAAAAAATCACTATTTATAAACTGCATGGGCCAAATTGTTGTACCCCGTGTAAACAGTAAACGTGATCAAATTTCTGGAAGATGATATTATTATAACTCCTTATTTTCTGGATAATCACACGACAAAGCAAAAAACAACCTGGATACAGTCGCTTACCAAGGAATCGCGTCGGACTGTGTTGAAGCTGAAGGATGAGGGCCTCGCGTGCAATGCAGATGATTCAAGTGATGTTTTGCGGCAGTTGCTGCAAGGACTTGCCCGCGTTGCTGCAGTTTCTGGGGGCGAGTTCACTCCTTTTTTGAAATCTCTTAAATATGTTCCCCGAAGTATAGAAAAAATACTAACATATTTAGCAGTAGTAAATGCAGAAAACGTTGTTTCTCTTCTAGTAGAATTTTCCCCGGGTGTTAGCTCTAAATATGTATGTGCTATTAGTTTAATATATGCTCTGTCCCTATTCTGAGTTCCCGAGATTTTTGCAACCTGCTGTGAGTCGGGCTATGACAGAAAAATGGGCGTTTTCACAGTTTAGCCAGAAAATGTTAAAGTCTAGTAGGATCTCCTTTAGCTGTTGCTAGATATCCGATGAAAATTTTTAGAAAGAGTACAAAAACCGTATGTTTCCATGAAAGAGTGCGTATCGGAAACAATCAGGTTGGTATAGGTGCTAGGGTTGTCCTGCGACGAGTCACGTGCAGTTGAGGTTATATTTAACAGTTTGCTTCCAGAAAAAAATAAGTTGTCTACTTTTGCACGCAAACCCACTGCATTTCGGGAATGGTTTAGCTTGGTTACCGAGGTAGAATTGACAGCAGGAGAACGTAACCGAAAGGTAGAAGCACAGATAAAATGGCAATGTGGCATTTGTTTTCGTACAAATTATACAGCCAAAAAATGGGTTTATAGAGAAGTTGAAGGAGAGATAAAGCTGGTTAAATAAAAACGTCAGTGGCGTATTTGTTTTCGCACAAATCACATTACTGAAAACTGTTTCTATAAAAATAAAGGTAAAATTGTGGAAGTCCACGTATTTCGGTGAGAACCTAATAAAGGACAGGAGAATCAAAAGGATACTGTAGGAAATGTCGAAGAAGGCACTTCATTAAAAGAACAAATAGTTATGTGTTTAAGATGTAAAAATACGGGACATAAATACTTTCAGTGACCTTTACGGAAAAAACCTTTTTGGAATAGGTTGTGTAAATAGCGTATTTCGGCAAAGGGAAAGTTTATTTTTTTATTCCGGTTATAATAGGAATCCTTGAAGTATCAGATTTAATTGATTCAGGTTCTTCCGTGTCACTTATGAGCCGTGAGTTTTGTAATACGTTGATGCGAGAAAATCCTGTGAGAACTCTTGCTATAAAAAAGGGGGGGGGGNCACTGGCTGACGGGTGTTTGAGTCGTTCGAATTCCGTAGTTTTCGTGAAAATAAAGATTGGAAATTTCTCGTGGAAATTATAATCCCGCAATTAGAATTCTGCATAACTCTTTCTCTATAGCTTTAAATATAAAATTTGCCCACACTTCATCCAGAAGTAGAGATCTAATACATCTACCTAAATATTTTATAAATCTGAGAAGGCGAGGCAATAAAATATATTTGCCGATAAATGGAGTAGAACCAAGTGAATATATATTTTTTTTGGACATTGAATAATATTTTTCCGAGTGTGAAAAGACTATCTTAGCTGCCAAATGTCAAAAAATTATAATCATATTCTAGTTGAGCGTTTAAATTTGATCTGCATGCATTCTTATATCTAAACATTGATTGCGCTTGTTTTTTTCACAAAAGTTTCAATCGTAATAATTAAACGCTCATCTACGTTTGAACGGCTTTAATGATTGATAGTTTGCTCAGTAGTAGTATATATTTTTAATTATATATATAGTGTGGATTATTATTGACCTCTTGTTAATATGGTCGTTTTACTACTATTTATTTCACTATTAGTTTCACTCCAAGATACAAGTTACTTATATGAAAACTTGATTCTTTAACAACTATTCCCTAGTTATCACACATACCCTACTACACACTAAAATTGTTTCATCGTAGTCGTTTTCAAAACTTTACACCATCGGAATAAATTAAAATTTGAGACCCGAGCTGTACGGAAGGCTAGCATAATAGCGATGGCAAGCATTTACATTGTGAGTATCGATTGTTCACCCGCACGAAAAATCATGATTATATTATATATATATGCGGTTTCTTCGAGCGTTTTGGATCAGATCTTCAAATATTCGCCCCATATATGATGTGTTTGGTGGTTTCTTAAACATGTCATCTATCAAAAGCGTTTTATAATCGTGTTAACATAAAAGTACCTTATTTTTTTTAGTAAAACTAAACTTTTACTTACATAGAAATTAGAATATTTCAATTATAATAAATGCGAATAAAACAGGGATAAAAAAGGTGTGTTGGTAATGCCAAGTAAGGAATAGTCCTTATGCCAAATTTTATTACACTGAGTACTCACGAATGCTGTTAGCTGACCCTTTGATGTAGTTTTATAGAATCTGTTAAGCTAAGTTCGCATGAAGCAGAGGAATATCCTGGAAGTCGAACTTAAGCAGTGCTTCAAAAAAGTTGGAAGTAACCGTGAATGGACTATAATATGCTAACGGGACCTCTCGTAACATCACGTGAGTTCGAGCACTAGGTCTGCGAACACCGTTGGCCCGTCCCAAAGCTCGAGTCCTGCAACTCTTCGCTGCCGAGGGACAGCGGACTACACCAGAAACTGCGGTGCCCCGGCGTTACATGTCAATAAACGGCTCAGTGATGGTTCGGGGAGTGGGGGAGAGACTGAAGTGTTTTATGCAACGGGGGGCGTGTGTGAGCGGGTTTAAATGGNACATCTCTCGATATTGCCGTCGCGCGGGCTGCTGTTCCCTGTAGCGGTGTCACGTGTCACGCGGGCTGAAGACCCTACACCAGTCACCGTCCTCCCAACCCCCGCCCCTGCAACACTCTCCTCCTGAAGAGACTGCCTGCTCGCGTCGCACCGCCATTATTCACGCCGCGGAGACTGTCTTCGCTGCAGCCCGTGTCCGCATGACGCGCGAAGACGGGGGAGAACAACAACTCGCCTCCCGCCTAGGTGAACCAGGTTCCGTTCCACGACGGGGTCACCCCCCGGACCTTCGCAATTGGGAATCGTGCCGGACGTTGCCACTAGTAGACGGGTTTTCTCGGGGATCTCCCGTTTCCTCCGCTGTTGCATTACGGCGCTACTCCGTACTTACCTCTCCTCGACCTCAGCGGCTCTAACGACCTCGATGTCAAGAGCCTCCTAAAATATCTCCACTCCATCCTGTTATTGGGTGGAGTTTTCTCCGCTCCAACGTCCAATATACAGAATATTCGGAAACTCTGTTCCCAAACTCTAGACATAGTTCCTTTTTCGACCAATGGTTACGCAAAATACTCTTACACTTATATCAGTGAACGTATTTTCATATCAAATAATTGTGCTCAGAGTTGCTATGTACAACGCCTGGAGAACCAGGCGGCGCGATCATGCGCGTACGACAAGTTGCATAGGCCGTAGGCGCTTGGCGCTGCGTATGTAATAATGCAGTGTCGCGCGGCTAGGACCTATGCGACTGGTCCTACATGCATAATCACACCTCCTTGTTCTGCATGTGTTGTACCCCGCAACTTTGAACACAACTATCTGATATAAAAATACGTGTCCGGTTATAAGTGTTTAGAGCTTTTGTGTTACTTTTGGTAAAAAAAAAAAAAAAAAA
>NQII01000693.1:152071-186789 GCA_002778355.1 Clitarchus hookeri
GGGGCGGGGGTGGGAGGAACTGTGGACACGCGCGGGCCTTTCGTACCCGACACACAGAAGCTTTTAGACGAACACGTCATTAAGCCGGCTCGCGCGAAACCGAGAGATGACTCCGCGTTTCTGGCAATCAGGTTTATGTTTCAAGTTCCCAACATGCCAGCAATGAAAATGCACGGGGAAAAGAAAGTTCCACCACACAAAATGTTTTGTTAGTGTACCTACTGCCTCGTGTATGGCGATAAAAATTTTTCAGGTGCCACTGGTCAAGTGAACTGAAATTGTTTAGTTCTTGACTCAACACGAGNTCACCCCACCACAACAACTGTCGTCCTCTACATGCAAACAAAACTTTGTCTTGCACCATGACTAGCAGACACTGTGAAATAGTTGCAACTATCTTTTGCTCTAACACGCAAGAATAGATAATTTCATGATTAGCAAGTTAAACACAGAGTAAACATTTTAGGTTGAAAGTGTGTGAAGTCACAGCATGAGAGGAGGTTACCCACGAGGGTAGAAGGCAAAGCAGTCGCGTGTATTGAAAAATTGCACCCACCGATGTCCGATAATTGCTACAGTTTTCATCAATGTAGTGAAACGGTAGCTCGCCAGACACAGTGCCAGCTTCTAGAGCCTGACCCAGGTATCGAGCGACGGAGTTTGCTTACCACATAAAAGGACGCGCCCCGCCATTTTCCTTGTGTTTACTTACCTCTTCTCTACCAGAAGTTTATTTTCATAGGTTGATTTATAAATTGTTACCCTAACCGTTAACCGTTTACGACAAACTCCGTTATACGTTTACTTCGACGAAGAAAGATAATTATGTGTTTTACTGATAACGTGACCATGATATTATTAGCTGATTAATGATATATTACTTACTTTCTAATCAGTAAAGACCACATTTCATTACTTGAAAATCTACTGAACGCCTATGCGTTTACCACAAAATGTGGTAAAGTGACATTCAATTTTTTATACTCCAGGGAAAGATGTTTGTAACCTTAATTTCCTTGGAAATGAAATCTCGTAAAATCTTTCTAGAGTCTGTGTCTTTGAGTAAGCGTATCTCTGTTTAGTTTAAGAAATTATATACTTAAACAATTTCAACCAACATTCGACAACATTATTTGCGTTCATTCAAATTTTAAGTTTTATGCAAATGTTTATTACGATTTTATGTATTATGTAGTAATGTTGGAACTTATTGTTTGCACCATTTCGATAATATACGGTTTATAATGCTTGCTTTTAACGTGTAAGTGTACATAAAAAATGACATGTGACTTTACAGGAGTTTGAACCCGGAACCTCCTGATCCGAATAAAGCGTCCTACTTATCTCAGACCACAGTGGGTCCCAAAATAAATCGCAACTCTCACTTCTAGAAAATACAAAATACTTTAAAAATTATTATTTAGTTAATAGCCGTATCTAATAATGATACTGCCTTTTTCGAATGAAACGTTTGCCATTAAAACGGTGGAGTATTTCCTGTATTACTGGTTAGTATTTCACTGCAGTCATAAGGCCCTCATGTTTCTTAATAGAAACTGCTATAGTCCATTCACGGTTACTTCAAACTTTATTGAAGCTCTGTTAAATATCTACTTCATGGATATACATCCACCTCATGCGAACAAAGCTTAACCAAGTCTAGAAAATCACAACAAACGGACAACGCATCGCATTCGTGCCACTCACAATAATAGTATTTTGCATAAGAACTATTTTGTACTAGGCATTACCAACACATATATTTTCTGTCTGTTTTTATTAATATTAAAAATGAATGAAATATTATTATTTATAAATAAAATATATGTTACAGTTCACTTTAACCAAAAATAAGATATGTTTATGTTGACTTGAGTACAAGAAGTTCGTGGAACACGATATATTAAGGAAATAACTAAGAACGTAATACATAGGATGATTTTTCAAAGGTTTGTTTTAAAAAGTGTTAAGAAACCGCGAATTTACTATGAGGTGTTTCCTTGTTGAAAGACTTTAAAATCCTCAATTTAATTACTTGTCACTAGGAGGCATTGCGGCACTCCCAAGGCCGCAATATGCATTCTCGAGAAGCTGAATTTCTCGCATATTAAGCAAATTGAATATGTAACAGCAGAATATTATTACACGCGATGTAAAGACCCTGTCACACTGTCAAATTTGAGTCTTAAACTATATTTGACAATAAAATTTGAAGACAAAATACGGCCATAAATTTTTTTTCCTTCCAAAAAATTTTATAAAATAATCTTGAATATGTTTTAAAATGTGTCTCACTGTAAAATCTTATACTGGGAGAATCTAATTTGAATTTTTATATTAAAAATTATTTTGTTAGCAAGAAATTGCTATTGTTTTTCCATGCAGTCAATTCCAGGAAGAAATGTAAGGAATGTTGTAATTAATTTTAGCTTCTTTAATAAATTCGAATTTATATTTATCAGAGATATTTCCTGTACAATGAAATTTAGTTCCTCTGAGTTCGTGATATTATGTGCAATATTCATTTAAAATAGCACTCACGCCCAGGCAGCTTCTACATAAATTAATTATCTTCATAACCTACTCAGTTTCCAGCAATGGTTCGTTATTCTAAAGTTTCGTGAGGCCAATGTTTTAAAACAACAGACGTCACATAGTAACTGTCTTGTTACTTTTAAGCAGAATGCTCAGGGAAGCTTTAAAAATTCTATTTTGAACAATTTCCACAATTTTTAGTCTCTTTGAACATATTTAACAGGATGAAAGTAAATAGTGGCAGTTGTAGATAAATGTTTTACACTTTTAATAGAGAAAAGATATATCCCCAGAACATTTAATTACTGAGATAGGCATATACTCAACAAACACTGATTTTTCGGGCAATAATTTACCAGGGGAATTCCCTTAAGTAATGAGCGTCATTTTACTAATGCATAGAGGAGCGCAACGTTATCGTTTTACGAAGGGGAACGCGCTGTGAAACGAGTTAGTTAACTAACAACGCATGATGCTAATTCTGTTATTTGTATTTCCGCGGAGCAACGCGAGGGTTGCTCATCATCATTAATTCATTGCTATTAGCAGCACGCGAGCAGCGAACATGCCTGCTTTTCTTTTCTCTCCCNCCCCCCTCCGCAGCTAGGGACGCTCGCCGGGTTGTCCTTTCCACATTTTGAGTACTATTTCTGCACATTATAAAGCCTGATTCGCATACATACTATGTTCGCGGTATCCTCGCACTTATTGAATCAAACGTTTGAAAAATCACCCCAAGCGTGACGGGGTTTTTGTTGCTTCCTAAATACGTTACGTATTACAAGCGTTTCAAACTCCTGTCAGCACAAAATAATCTTATTTTTCGTTAAATATAACTCCCAATTTTATTTTGTCTATAATTAACAATATTTAGATCATAATTGATTCGAATAAAAGCAGAGACAACATAGGCATGTTGGTAATGCCTGGTAAGGAAATAGTTCCCATAGAAAATGTTATTAAACTGAGTGCGCACGAATACGGCACGTCGTCCCTTCGGTGTAATTTTGTAGACTTAGTTCAACTTTGTTTGCATCAGGCGGAAGAATAGTCTGAAAATAGATCTTAAGCAGGGTTTCAGGATATTTGGAAGTAACCGTGAGTGGACTATACGTTGACACCAGCGTACAGAAAGCGCAGAAAGACGAACAGCCAATCGGAACGCTTTTATGTTTCCCGCACGACATTGGCCGAAAAATTCACTTAATCTCGACATTTCAGTGCTTGAAAAGAGCATACTTCGGATACATTTCCTCAACGTCTACATTTTCACTTGATTTATAACACCTTTTTAAACCATTGTCTTGTGTGTAATATAGTCTACTATTTTGAGATTTACGCACTTTTAAAGTGTATATATGATACATTATGAAAAATATACTTAAATATATGGCAAAATAAATATTTTTTGAAATACGCCGATATATAGCAGCAGTAAACAATAAAATGTTTTGAAAACATTAATTAATTGGTTACATTTTAAAATCATGTAGAAAAAAATTTGTACGTGCCTAAACTGCCGGAATATAGTAATACAGCCACCGAGTCTACTTTTTGTCCAGCATTTACTTAATTTGCATTTCATTAAATGGAATACGACTCGGTACGGACGTAACTTTTGCCGCCAAACAAACACCGAAACGGTAAGGCAGAAAACTCGGCTTCCGTGTGTACACGCAGGTTATTCTGGCAGGCTTGTTTCCGCGGTCTCTCGTGTCGCGGGGTACGTTCGCATAGTGACTCTCCTCGCCTCGTGAACACAGAGGATCAGCCCGGCCAAACCGCGGCGGAGAGCAAGCAGAATGTCCGGCGTGTGGTCGGGCGCCGAGGCGACGGGCATTAGCGACCCCGCGACATGTCGCCGTCGCTGGCTGATGCGCATGTCCGCTGGCAGGGCCGCGCCGCCGTAAATAACGGCACCCAGCTCGCTGGAAAACCGCCGCCGTGCACGGGTGAGCCAGGCAACCCGCACAACACTTCCGCTCTGCAGGCGGCATACACAACACTCGCCAGGCGTTACCCTGTGTGGGGGGACATCGCGCAGGACGGAGACCTAAAGCACAGAATAGGTAGTATACAGAAGTAAAGCGAAATGTCGTGGCGGTTCTTTTGATGCAAGCCAACCTCGGTCGTTCTTTGGTCGCGCGATACTGTGAGCAAGGGCACTGAGTCTGATTGGCTACTGAACGTCGTGAAATATTCCTCATCGGCCGGGCTGCAATCTGGCAAGTTATTCTGCAGGAGCTTATAGGCAAACGACGATCCACCACATTACTGGAGTGTGTGACTGGAGTTTGCATTACACGCTACCATTTCATCTCTGTATTCTTAAGATCGTTGTGCCTAAATTCTGCACACTGTAATATGAGCACTTTCGTAATCAACATTTGAAAATAGTCACTGCCCATAACTATACACACTTTGAAGCAGACATGCTGGCATACATGCTCAGAGTTAAATTGGCAGCCAATTATTGAACTTTGTTGTGGAACACCACGTCGACATTAGTGTAGCTGGAATACTGAAAATTAAGTAGTTAAAAATCAATCACAAAGGCATGGAGAACTTGGCAAATACATTTTGGGACAGGAGAGACTTCTAGAACATGTATATTTATGTAGTGGTTTCAATTGGGTCACAGTTCATTAGTAACATTCGGGTGAAATCTTAGTCAGTAACCAACCTGCAAGGAAACCTCCAAATCCCGTGTCACCTTGTCTGGGGTAAAACTAGTTAAACCACACAGTACATAAGCACACAGTACAGAAGCACACAGTACAGAAGCACAGAGTACAGAAGCACAGAGTACAGAAGCACAGAGTACAGAAGCACAGAGTACAGAAGCACAGAGTACATAAGCACAGAGTACGTAAGCACAGAGTACGTAAGCACAGAGTACGTAAGCACAGAGTACGTAAGCACAGAGTACGTAAGCACAGAGTACGTAAGCACAGAGTACGTAAGCACAGAGTACGTAAGCACAGAGTACGTAAGCACAGAGTACGTAAGCACAGAGTACGTAAGCACAGAGTACGTAAGCACAGAGTACGTAAGCACAGAGTACGTAAGCACAGAGTACGTAAGCACAGAGTACGTAAGCACAGAGTACGTAAGCACAGAGTACGTAAGCACAGAGTACGTAAGCACAGAGTACGTAAGCACAGAGTACGTAAGCACAGAGTACGTAAGCACAGAGTACGTAAGCACAGAGTACGTAAGCACAGAGTACGTAAGCACAGAGTACGTAAGCACAGAGTACGTAAGCACAGAGTACGTAAGCACAGAGTACGTAAGCACAGAGTACGTAAGCACAGAGTACGTAAGCACAGAGTACGTAAGCACAGAGTACGTAAGCACAGAGTACGTAAGCACAGAGTACGTAAGCACAGAGTACGTAAGCACAGAGTACGTAAGCACAGAGTACGTAAGCACAGAGTACGTAAGCACAGAGTACGTAAGCACAGAGTACGTAAGCACAGAGTACGTAAGCACAGAGTACGTAAGCACAGAGTACGTAAGCACAGAGTACGTAAGCACAGAGTACGTAAGCACAGAGTACGTAAGCACAGAGTACGTAAGCACAGAGTACGTAAGCACAGAGTACGTAAGCACAGAGTACGTAAGCACAGAGTACGTAAGCACAGAGTACGTAAGCACAGAGTACGTAAGCACAGAGTACGTAAGCACAGAGTACGTAAGCACAGAGTTCATAAGCACAGAGTTCATAAGCACAGAGTTCATAAGCACACAGAAACATGAAAGGAACCTCCATGTGGACGTATCCGTTCTCTGATTCGCTGTGCGAGGCTCTGGAAACGGGCTTTGCTTCTTAGTGGCTACTGCATGCTGACAAGATGTCCTACACTACAGGCTAATCACAGTAAAGTCAGCACTTTTGAGGCCCTAGTTACTTTTATATTTCAGCCATTTTTTTAACCTTTAGCCACATTTTTTAAAAATAAATATTGCCATGTAAGTAATAAACGAAGTGTGTGTCTTCCACCGCACGCAGAAGCTAACATATAAGGTTAAAATAACGTATATTTATTGACAATTATTATTTCAAATGCAAGGGCTTTCAAAAGTGCTCACTTTACCGTTGATAGCCTATATGAGTCTGAATCAGTGGTTTTGAACAATATAATAACTTTACTGTGGCTTCACTTAGTGAGCTATTATCCACTGGCGAATTAAATTGAGCGCACTGAGCTTTTACTGATAGGCCAATACAATTGACTAAGGATCGGCAAAGAACACTTTAATCAGTAAATACCTGCAACTAAAACTATAAGTAGAGTTTTACTGATTCAAGTGGATCGGTTTCAACAGATCTGCGTTCAAATTCGCTGATCTGGAGTATTTTCAACTGTTTCGATGTTATTGGCTGGAGTGCCGGTTGGCGAGTTGGTTACCTGGCGCTGATAGGTGAACGACATTACTATACAGGATGATTCTAAAATCATGGGACAAACATTGAGGGGTGATAGAGCTCACTAAAACAAACCATTATTGTATAGGAATATGTGGGTGGAAGAGACTAGTTGAGACACAAACACAACAACATAAAATATTAACGGAAACATAAAATGTTCATCAGCAGCATACTTAACGAGTGATTCCGTACAGAAAATGTTAAAACAGTTGCTGGAAATGCATCCACCAGCAGTCACGCATGCTTGGCGACCTCTACATGTGGCGTGATTGGCTGACAATAGTGGCGTGCGTGAAATACCCGGCGTATTTGAATCTGTTCGCCAATCACTCCACCGACGCTACCAAGCTTGCATTACTGTCGGTGGTAGCAGTTTTCAGCAATTATTATAAACATTGCTGTAGAAAGGCATTTAGCGGCGACGTTGTAAATAAACAATGTGTTTTATTTCATGTGTTATTTTTGTGTTTGTGGCTCAACGCGTCACTCCCGCCCATATATTTCTTTACAATAATTGTTTGTTTTAGTGAGCTCTACCACCCCTCAATGTTTGTCCCATGATTTTAGAATCACCCTGTATGTTGCTGGCCAGTGAGGCTGGAGTTCGCGTGATAAGTGTCTGTTTCACCTCTGTATTCTTATGTACTCTGTGACTACGCGCTGGGGCAGCAGCTAATGAACAGAATTCTGAGGCTCGGAAATACACCGGATAGTGGAGCACAGCTTACAAAAAGTTTAAAACGAAACATTTTCCTGTCCATTCTAGAAAGCATTCTCGAAATACCTCAAAAGTATATATATTAGTTAACTGCTAATAAATAACTTTCTCTTACTTATTAAAATAATTTCAATTTGTAACAGGTTGTTTGGAAATAATTGTCCGAACTGTACGATGTTCGCATTCAATCCCCTCTTGTCCCCTACTGCACGACATAAATTTAATTATAAGTGATGCCTGTTTACGGTCACTATGACTAGAAGACTCACGGAATTTGCAATGCTGCTGTAGCCCTCTATGGTCTATTCGCGGTTTATTCACACTTTTTGAATTAAACCTATGATAAATCACCACAGCTATGTCGCGTTTAATTATTTCTTAAATGTCCCATGTACCACAAGCGTTTTATTCCTCTGTTATCATAAACGTATCTAATCTTTCGTTTAATGGGATTTTCATCTATGTTTTATTTATAAATTATATTATTAGATTTCTAATAAATATGAATAAATACAGTCAGGAAACCTGTGTGTTGGTAGCACCTAGTAAGAAATAGTTATCATGCAAAATGTTATTACAACTGAGTGCGCACGAACTCGGTGCGTTGTCCTTTGGTGAAATTTTCGATACACAGTTAAGCTTAGTTTGCACGAGGTGGAGCAATATCCTAGAAGTAGAACTTTAGTGGGGCTTCAGTGTGAACTAACCGTAAATGGATTACGTGAAATATTCGGAAAGCGTAATTTTCGGGCCAATTTGTTTCATGATTTAAAAATTTAACACGACGATGGCAAAAACGTATCGCAATGTGATGAGCGCATGAGGCGGAAACGAATTTTCAGAATGGGCGGTTGGTCGACGAGTTAAAAAAATTTCGTTTCTGTGATCAGAGTATAAAAAATGACGGAGTTAGATAACACAGATAGAAAAAATGTATTACGTATAAATGAAAATTCTCACTCAATCGTCAGGGAATTTTCCTGACAGTTCCACGCTTTCAGTTCAGCGATTACCGACCATCTAAAGCAAATAGGAAAAATGAAAAAGTGTGTGAATTTGTGACGTATGAATTGAGGGAACATCACACACAGCAGTGACCGACATCTGCAATAATAAATTGGTTAATTTCCACAATAAATCCCTACGCGTTCGTAATGCAGAATGTGATGAGAAGCGTATCATGTGTGATTGTTTCAAGCGTAGAGGATAATGTTTGGATGTTGGCGAAGCCAAGTTTATCACCACACGAGGTTTTGCTTTTAGTGTTATGGGCAACAATGAGGGTTGTCTGTTACAAATACTTTTGGTGAAACCATTACCTATGTTTCGCATTGTGCAGTCAAAGAAAAAGCAGCCATCGTTTCTCAACGGAGATTCCTCTGACCTTGGCTGTCAACTCCAAACAGTTCGTAAGAAAAATTACGGAAGAGAAGGTGAGTGGCCTGGTATATGAAGTAGACACACATATTTCAAACTCATCATACCTAACACCTTTAGACTAGGTTATGTTTATGCACGATGTCTCTTCTTGTAAGACCGAGCATATAACAATAACGCGTAACGCAAAAAAATCCCCTTCCGAGACTTTCCTTACCTCACAGTTACCGCATTTCGATAGCGAAGGGATTAATCCCTTAACGTACCCATTCATTTTTCCTTTCGGGAGTTGCAAAGGAAAAATTTTTGGTGTGAGAAGTACCTACAAATTCTTTAAAATACCTAACAATTTGTGACCCATGAAAATGGTTTCAGTAAATCTATTCAGCAAGAAAAAACCAATTATAAAAAAGTTGGTGTTTCATCATCAACCACTAGCATTGCCCAGAGAAAGGCCAGCCAAGCACCAGCCATAATATCACCTCATCTGCAACAAGTAAAATATTGGTCGGTGCAGTCTGCCATATTGCTAGGCATCATGGCGGACATCTTTGTTATTCTTGCCCCAGAACGAAGATAAATGTACTATTAGCTTTCCATGGAAAACCCCACCTAAGTGACACTTTCTTAAAAATCGCTGGAATAAATTCGGTATAAATGTATGGTGTATGAAACACACAACGTAGGCTGTTAGACAAGTTTTATAAATTCTATAAATATATATCTATTAATTACATTAAAAAACTTAGAAGTTGTGTGAGGTACAAAAACGGCAATTTCTTTATCAGCATTCTGTAAACAAATAAAGTCAGTATTTTGTGTAATTTATCACGTCTACTAAAATTACAATAAAATTAAATGAAGAAGACTTGTTTGAACTTTTTATTCAAGTCAACGATACGTGTTGTGAGGTACAAGTCACAAAATGTTAGAACATGTTTGTTCCTGTTGCTGCAGGTTAGGTCTGATCAAGAGATGTGAGTGCAATTGAAAGTAGTATTTATTACATTACATCGAGTAATAGTAGAGCAAAAATCTACCTGCCAGCATTATTTCACTAAATTATGCATTTAGTTTAGGCTATACCCAAAGATCCATGGCCGTAGGTAAGCTTGTAAACTTTCCGTTGGAAGGATTCATTCTGCATTGAACCGTTTAGGAGGGGTGGCGGAAGGGATGTTACGTTTACTAACGTTATATTTATCTAATTTTATTGCTTGTTCAGTGTATAATTGTTTGTTACAAACTTAATTGTTCATAATTGCAATGAACTGTGGGTAAAGAAAGGGGTAACTACCGCGCGGGTGTGTTTAAATGGGTGAATACATCGCTCGATTGCCGGCCCGTTGGTGTGATTGGAAGGGGGTAGGGTGGGGCATGTTGAAAACCCAAATACCTCTCACTTTCTCAACTACGAATACCCATTATGGCTAGTGGTTTTACTAGGTCTAAAATAAGGATTGTAACAGAGGTCACATAAAAAAAGGTAATCATTTGTGTCGCAATTATTTATTAAATGCGATAACTTAGTAGTTTCCAAATCTGTAAACTATCATATTCATACTATTTTTACATCCAAAATGCAACCTAACGAAAGTAGGAGACCTAATACCCTTCAGCGATATTATTCTCACTTACAAAACATTAAAGTTATAGTTCTTATAGCGGAAACAAAGCATCATTAAGGCTCGTCCATAAATCTGGTAAAATATAAATTAATTTGAATCTGTTTTATTTGATAATTGATTAGAGGTTTAGCGACTATCATTTTATATATTCTTCTTAATCTGCGAATGAATATCATCAGTTAATCTACACCAACTAAGGTAGATGTAGACAAGTCATATCACTTCTTCGTCGATATCCTGAGTAAATTCTACGAAGGGTTTAATTATTTTGCTTCCATAATTAATGACAAGTCTTCTTCTGGAGTACATGGAATGCGCTTCATTTCCGACACATTAATTTCTTGTGTATCTTCTTTTTGAAGATCCTGTTTTACTCATGCTTCGCCCGCTCTATTTCATTTTCTTTTCAAATGGTAAAGCAAAATTCTTGCCCCTTTTGGTGAAGATAAAATGTGTGATGAACATTTTATACATGTTCATTTTGTTCGTTTGTCTGCCTCACCATATGTTTTATTTCGAAGACCTCTTACTTTGATACAGGAAGAAGTAGATTCACACAACATCGGTATCAAACCACGAAGATTTTTTTTTCAAACCTGGAGCGCCTTTAATAAGTCTTCTACTACCTTCTTCTTAAAAACTTTAAATAAGAATCTCTATCATGGCTCAAATTTCTTACTTCGTTTAAATTATACCTCTCGCTTAGTCGTGAAAAGAAGTCCTTAAAAGTTTTCGCTAGAAGAATCCATTTTCATAATTGTATTATTAGTAAGAATAATAAGAATGGTGGGAATGATGAGAATACCAAGAATGGTGGAAATGATGAGAATACTGAGAATGATAGGAATAATGAGAATACCGAGTATGATGTAAATTATAAAAATACCGAGAATGATAGGAATTGTGAGACTGCTGAGAAAGATGACAGTTATGAGAATATCAAGAATGGTAGTAATGACAAGAATACTGAGAATGATGGGATTGATAGGAATACCGAAGATGATAGGAATGATGAGACTGATGCGAATACAGATAACGATGGGAATGATGAGACTGATTAAAATACCGAGAATGATGAAAATATCGGGATTATCGGCCATAATTTAAGTAATAGTAATAATTTACTGTTGGATCAATATATAATCCAAGGGAATGTGGTTAAGAGGAGGAATTTAGATTTGTTAAGAGGGAATCTTGCTACACAAAAACATAATTTGAAGTTTTTCACAAACTTATTTATAGGAAAATAAAATGAAGTAAACTGCCGATTAATTAAACAAATAAATAAACAATTGATAATAGTGGAAAATGTATTTTTTTTTTTTTTTGCTTTTGCACAAAGTGTGTGATTTTGTGTAGTTTTTGGAGTTAGTGGTGTTTGTGGTGGTACGCATTCTTTAAATTGGGTTCGCTCTTGATATAAAAGATATAAGAGCATATATAAAGAAGGAATTTTCAAACAGAAGGAGCGCATAAAACACATATTCAAACGACACTTGCCAAAGCCAGACTGAAATTATTTCTACATGGGTAACAACAAACAGAAGTGATGGCAAACCATTTATATAGTACGGGACAGAAAAGAGGAGGGAGCGGGTTGTGCAGAGCTTCCCCCGGCGTCATCTGCACAGTTCGTCCTCATAACTCTCCCGCGAATAACAAGTGTTTCCCCATCTTTAAATATTTGTATCGCCTTAAGGAGCAGGCAGGGGCAGCCAAATCCTTCCAACACGTGTTGGTGGCAATCCTTAATAATGATTTTAAGATCACACGCATGTTTGGCAAAAACTGGTTAAAAATTAAGTGATTTTCCGGAGAATCGAATTCACTTGGTAATGCAGGCAAATCTGACATTTTTTGCAACATTTAGTAATCTCATGTTCTAACATGCCTCTTGGCTTTACATCACTTCATAAATTAATTTTTTTGTAGAAGCTTATGAAACACATACTGTAAAAAAACTGATAAATTTCATTTCGAGAAAATATGTTGAATTTATGGATGTTTTGCAATAGGATGGCTTGACCCAACGTACTTTGCGATGACTGAATTTAACTCGTAGACAGGGCGTAGCACGATGATAAGGTATGATTGAAAGTATAGCGAATATCGTATTCTGTGGGAAGTTTTCAATTGTTATAGCTTCGAAGGATACCTTTTTTATAGCAAAAGGTTCAAAGTCTAGTTAAGTTTTCTTATTACCAAGTCAATCTTAAGCGACGCTCGTTGAGATAATAGGTGTGACTGTGACGTCGCCTCATGTCTCGCTTTGTCCCACTTCAGATATAGTGTGCACATACGGCTCCCACATCAAAAGTTCTTGGTGAAACAGACTCCATTTAATATTCAAGTAGTTTTGTCAATGCATATTTCTGAGCTACGCGTGTAGAAATCAGAAAGCAAATTAAACAGTTTGCATTCTGTATTGAGTTTAGAAGGGTAGTTTAACTAAAAGACTGTTTTTCAGCGATAGGCTTGTATAAAAACCATCCCCCTTAATAGTTACTAAAAAAAAATTCATACATTGACTTTGTGTTTCTAAAGACAACAAAACACATATTACCTTGTATATAACTTCAAGTGAAAATTGTGTATGTGTGGCTATGTGACTAAAGTGATGTTATAGATCTTCGTGGGTCGTTTTCTCAGATGCATTTAAACTTTCAAGAATTAGTCACGTATGTTAATTTTGTATACCCGTTATAACACACGTGCAAGAATGTAAATTTATGTAACTAAATCTCGAAATTAAAACTGCGATGAATTTATTTTCAGAACTTTCAAGTACTTTCACAATAATTCTGATAAATCTGCTACATTTAACAATATCAAATTATTATTCTACCCCTTTAACGTTCCCGATATCAAGAAGAGTATATTAATATTCGCAGTTTTCTTCTATCTAAATAAAATAATGGCATTGTTGTTAAGTACAATATTATCTTTTTTTTAACATGCAATGTAAAATCGAAGCAACTCCATCGACCCAGGATTTAGGGCTTCATTTCCCCTGCTTTTATAGAAAATGCATACGAGCCTGAAAAGGCCACTACGCAAGTTTGATTTTATAAATTAAAGTAAAATACCCGAAAAGAGAAATTTAAACTAGAGACTAAATGTCTTCATACGTATACACACGTAGACCTTAAAATAATGAATATTATGAATTGATTTAAAATTAGTGTCGGGATAGACATATCTCCAGAGACATAATAATACTTATCATAAAAGTCATGATTATATTTGTATTCGGTTTTGATTTCCACACTCATCTGAAATAAAATATGACGATACGTTTAAATGGAAGTGCAACTCGCCTCACTTTCTGAAAATGCGTACAAATTTAACTGGGAAAAAATTTAATAATATTAACGATACTGTTTATACATTTGTAGAATTAAAGAAGCCGTATTCTCCCAGTTTACGGCACATAAATTTTTTTTGTTTAGGGAGGGGGGGGGGATAAAATTATTTTTTAAATTTAAAAACAACACATTAACACTTTTATTTAACACCATGGATGAACTGCTTTTTAGATGAGTACTTCCATTGTGCAAAATTTTGTGGATAGTTGAAAATAGCTTTGTACCTGTCTCATATTTATTTTGCTGTATAGTAATATAACTAACACACAACTAATAGTTTATATCAGTTCAACAGAACAGAGATGAGGCTTGTTAGTGTAAAGTGTTGAAAGGCTGTCGTCTTAAAAATACTTTTATGATGCTACGAAGTGTGAAAATAAACCCGTATTTTCATTTAATTTACACGGAAACTCTGTAGAAGCGAGTGAATTGTTCATTATATGATTTGACGGACTGTACATTTGATGTGGTAACCATTTAACAAAAACTTTATAAAATCTTTTATTAATTAATAAATGTAATTTTCCTTATACACTCATAAAGTGGCCAAAGCGTATTTTAAATTGACACTATTGTTATAGAGGCAATATGTTTTACCCTAAAATTTTTAAAATACCCACTTTTAAAAATTAAAACACTTTTTAGAAAATTAAAATTTATGTGTGAATTACAAGTTTTAGATATTTAGTGGACATAATGTCATTTGGTGAATGAGTACAAGAGTTATCTGAAGGGGAAAGGAACACTCATTCACCCGGCAGGATGAATTATCAGTAGTTAATAACAGTTTTGTCAATAACACATTGCAAATATTATCATTAAAAATTGTTAAAAAATTTGTACAATGTTTCAAAATTAAAACTTTCTACTAATATGTTTTACAAGCCCTGTGATCTTTCCTTTCAATTAATATTTTTATAACTATATAAATAGCTAAGTTAGAATGAAAAAGTATTGGAAACGTTGTACCGTTTCCCTAAGTAACACGTAACAAGTGATGTTTATTTCTGGCGTTATTACTATTCCTATCGTAGATCGGATTACGGACGAGCTGGGACTCAAGTAAACTAAATTATCCAGTAAGCAAACGGTGAATGCGGGTGGCTACAGCGAACAAATGTCCCACCTAAGTCCTCCTGGCAAGTGCTTGGGTATTTGAGCTTTTCTAGGTCGCCCTTTCCCCTTGGAAATTTTCCACTGCGTTGTGCCGGAAATTAAATTTCTGAGCTTGATCCGAGCCGTAGACGGGTCGGATGCGCCATATGGTTCGGTAGTTCGCTGGCAGTTCTCTCAATTCTTTGCTCATGTGAGAACATACTATTTTCTCATTCCTACGAGCGGTGCATGTAACATTCCTGCCTTCAGCTGAAAACTGTTTGCTCAACAATAAGAAACAAATTGCACACTACATGAAATATCTTTTTTGGTAAATTCATAAATTCGACAATGTGGCACAAAGGAAGATATTGCAAATCTTAAAACTCAAACTAAATTTCTCTTTACGTTTTCGAGAAATTTACCGTGACAATCCCCGACGTACGCGATCGCTGCATTTCCTGTACCATAACATCTTACGACATTATTCAAAACTTCTTTCCCAGAAAAACGAAACTAAACATTTTCACGCCAGCTACAAACAGTTAAGAGTGGATAGATTTGAGCTGCTCCTAAGGGTGTTTGTTGCCTAGTTGAGAATTTGGTATAAGGAAACACATGTTAATAAAATTCTGTTTTCCAAGCCAATTTTGTAGATATAACTTGAAACAAAACCTCTAGCTTGAGAAATGATACGCTCAAGCTCTGTATGAAGGCAAATACAAAAATTTTGTTTATCAGTAATTTTTCATTTAATTATTAAGTTTTCTGATTTATTCAGGAAAAAGGTTATACATTAATGTTACAAAAGGCTTTGATAGCAGAAAAGCACGTATTTGTTCTGCTCAAAACTCAAAAACGTTCCTGGTGGTGTATCTCTATATTTAACAGGAACGCCAAACAACCGAATTTCATTGTCCTGTATTTCCCTATACCGAATGCTCAACCAGGAAACAGCCTTGACATCTAGCTGTTGAGAGCTGATGAGGGTGAAACGAGGTGAGTATGGAGCAGCGCCAGGGTGAAGGGTTGGAGGAAATTGGAGATCCCTGAGAAAACCCGCCCACCAGTGGCATTGTCCGGCACGATTCCCACATGCGAAAATCCGAGGAACAGCCCACCGAGAATCGAGCCCGGTTCGTCTAGGTGCGAGGCGAGCAGTGTAACCACTACACAACCGCGACCCCCATAGACAGTAAGACTTCGGCCAGAAGCCCATTCAATTACATTAATGGAAAAGTTGACTGAGACAGTTTTATGAGATATTTACTGAATTTTTGCAAGAGCGCAAACGTCCCGTCATAATCTATACAATCATTTTTTCAGAAAATTCGCCGAAGGTAGATTTGCGAATCGACAAAATAATACATAAAATCACTTACAGTTTGAAAAAAAAAATTTACTGCGTCCACAGCATACACAAAAAAAATGACGTGAAGGTATTGCGTATATATTAACTCCCGTAAGAGCACATTTATAAACACTACAGACGTAACAAGTCAGTTACCAAATTTAAAAAAAAAGTTGTTTCTGCCACACGTAAACAAATAGATTAGACGTATGAAATCCATTTGTGAAATTAAAATCGATAATAATATACAAATGTGTGATAGTAACGAAAAAACTAACTCATTTTACTGATAGCCATAAAACCAAACACATAACGTGATGCGTAACTCATACACTGGTATGAAAAAACTGGACATGCAAGAAATACGAACGATATGCGCTGAAAAGCAGCATAGATCATGAAAGAGTGCAAAACATTTTTTACCAAATTTTTTTTTGGGATATTATCATAGTTCTAAGTGACACATCTCACTACGTTTTATATTTTCAAGTGTTCTTCGTACCCGAAGAAGTAGCGATTTCTCTCAGTTCGTGCATACGCTGTAGGGTGAAAATCCAACACCACCCGGTTCAGCTGTTTTCTTGTCGCATGACCAATAACAACAGAAAGTTAAGCAAATTACAACTGTAGTTTGTAATCGTGCGCGGCAATAACGAGTCGCTCAGATTTATATAGGAGATGATTGTCGAAATGGCAATCTCCGGAGCATTATTAGTACAAGAGTAAACCATTAATTAAGTACTTTTTGAATAAACAATTTAAAAATGGGTTAGTTCATAAACGCACACATTTATATGCAAACGGAGACTGGATAACTGTCAGTAATGTTAGACGTGAAGTTTTAAATGTACACTGAAGAGCCAAAAAAACTGGTATAGGTGTGCGTATGCAAATAACAGAAGTATGGAACCAATCAGAGTAACGCGATGCGGTCGGCGGCTAGGTCGGTTATTGCTGCTACAATGGCAGGTTATCAAGATTTAAGCGAGTTCGAACGTGGTGTTATAGTCGGTGCACGAGATATGGGATATAGCATCTCCGAGGTAGCGATACATTTGGATGCTCGCGTACGACCATTTCACGAGTGTACCGTGAAAATATTGGGAATCCGGTAAAACATCGCATCTTCGACATCACTGCGACCGGAAAAAGATCGTGAAAGAACGGGACAAACGACGACTGACGAGAATCATTAAACGTGACAGACGTGCAACCCTTCCTCAAATTGGCGCAGATTGTATTTGTGGACTGCCCTGCGGGATTCATGGTGTGAATTGCCTCCTGCATACCTTCAGGCATTAGTCGAGTCCATGCCACGTTGTCTTGCGGCACGTCTGCGTCCTCGCAGAGAAGGGGGGGTGGGGGCTACACGATGTTAGACAGGTGTACCAGTTTTTTTTTGGCTCTTCAGTGTATTTCCGTGCTCTCCGCATCTTCCCGTCTTACATAAAATTGGAATACTTTACTTGTGGTCACTATAAATTATTAGCATGATAAGTTAAATCAGTGTGCGCACTAATGTAACATAAAAAAAAATATATATTTAAATGTTTGAGACGCCTGTTCTTCTCATAAGCACCTTTACGAGCCACGAACGAAAAATTTCCGCATCCCGGTGGAAATTATTACGTGCAGCCTGAAAACGGGATATCATGTTGTTCATTTGCCTTAATTTGAAGTTGGAAGTTTCGTCTGCTGGCTTGCGAACCTCTCTCTCCATCTTTGCCGAAGAACCGTCCACAAACGCCGACAAAAGGGCCGGCCGTCCAGCAGTGACCGCAGCCCGGTAGCCCGCTGTCTTCGTGCACGTCGACATTCACACTGGCGGGAGCAACGTATGTCGCCCACAGCGCTGTCGGCAGTGTGATCACATGATTCATGACGTCACTGCGCCTTGATTCGTCCCCCTCCACAAGCGTCGGCGGAGTTTCAAGACGTACAATAACGAAAACAAGAAAAACCTAATACTGTTTTCTTGTTTCTGCGCATGCGTCAATTTAAATAAACAGTTTTTATTGGCCAACTCATGAAAATTACGATGTTACGATATTTCTTCCCCGAGAGAGAGGGGGTGTTAATTTCTGACGTATAAAATGGCTAGGCTGGGGCCGTCTCGAGGTATTTGGCTCCCGTCTGCGTCATCATGCATAATATAAGTATTGTAATAAGGAGCTCTTCTGGTAAATGCTAATATGAGCATTTTTCGGTCCATATTTTGTGTTAGGGTTTCAATATGAAGAATTCTACAGGCGTAGTTGACTGTTTTATTGCATTCTATTTTAATTTCTAGAAGTCTTTAATGTGTCACAGATACTTTGGAGAAACCATGTGGCTTTGTATATAAAGCAATCGGTATAAGGTTTGTTTATGCTCGTGTGGGCAACTTTATGTCACGTTGGGGAACAATTTTTATGTAACTATTTATACTGCTATTTTAGCATAATTTTTGACCCAATTGTATTAAGAAAAAAAAACGGGTTTTTATAAACGAAATTGTACCTGTAATATATTTGAAAGTTGCATGTCTGAAATTTCGTACCATATAAAACGAAATTAAGAAACTTTTCTTGTTTCACTGGGTGTGAAAGGATTCCTGTGGCAAAGTATTCCAGATTTTCCTCTCTGCCTTCAACTCATGCTGGTTTTGGATGGATGAGGAGTTTGAGCCGTTTGAGAGAGAGAATTTGAATCAACATTTTCTTATTAGTTAGCCAACTGCTGGGTTGTTGGCTGTAGTTGGACTCGGGATCGGGGTGTTGGCACTCTCACACACGAGCCGCTGCTGACTATACCACACGGTCCTATGTATTAATTAACAAGATATCAAAGAACCCACGTGACTTTAAGGTGCCCGTCTGGCTGACGCATAAACTGCGTCGTTCTATATTTGAAATTCGTTTTTATGAAAACGGCGTTTTTTTACTGTGTTCCTTCAAAATCTAGAAACGCAATAAACGCGAAAAGCAGATACATTGTAAAAAAAAGTGTATTTTTGAATCAACTGGTGTAGGTGTCAGGTTTACTCAATTATGCATGTTCCATATAACAATGTGTTGAAAACATACAATTTTTAATTTGAAACATTAAAAATACTTTGATGACTATCTTCCGATTACATTTAAAATGGACAATATTACTTTTACTGGCATTGAACATTGCTGCTGACTTTTAAGCAATACAGTCAATCAGTAACCGCTTAAAGCTGTTAACAAGACGAAATGTTTATTTATCTTAGATTTTCATGACTTTTTGTGGTTTTGTAACATTGTGTTAATAATGATTTAATGAAAATACCAAATATTTTTTATCAATTTTTTAAGGTAAATATGAGTGTTTTAACTTAGATTCTTTATTCGTACATATACCTAAAAGTTATTTTAACACGGAATGAAAAGCAATTTTTCTGCCATTTGCATACAGTTTTTTGACTAATATTTCATATCACATCGAAAATATGAGTACTATACAAAAAAATGTAGAAAGTAAATTGAGACAAAACTGCTTTAAAGAGCCTTCTAGTTGTCGTATGTATCTTATTGTAAGCAGTTTTGTCTTTTTATCATTGCTGAAAAACAATGGAATTGAACCGTGGTGTGTGGCATGGTTGTTGATTATGTGTTTGCTTTCAGAAATATACATAATTTAAAATCACGATAATCATTCAAGCTTAATGTGGCACAAATTACCTCAGTGTCTGGTAAATAAACAAACAAACGCAGTGTCCATAAACTATGTTGTGAAGTCAATAATCACCTGAACAGCAAAACATTATTACTGTAGATACTTACGTATAATTATAATCTTCTTCTACTACTATAATGCCATTTGATATCATAAATAATTGATTAGTTGTTTGGAAGCATTACTTGGCAAATGGGACACCACGTACATTTTACCTAGAAATTTATTCTAGTAAGGTTTTATTAATTATATATTTCATTAGTTATTAACCTTCCAGAGGTAGACATGAATCTAATAAATGAAAAGAGTGTAAGAATTGCAGTTCCAAAAATATCTCTTTTTAATTAACCCACTTGAGTTTATAGACAAAAATAATTAATACACGAGATAAAGATTTAAGGAATAATTGCAGCACAAAAGAAATTAATTCATGAGATGCTTGTAACCCTGGAGGCCTTGAAAATCCCCGGAGTGCAGCCCGTTCAGTCTAACTTTAATTTTCAATAAAATTGCGGATTATTTTATTTTGCTAAATGATTCACATTTAAAATTTATACATGCCAAATAAATATTTCAATCATATTTTAAATCACAAACGTTATAAGAAATGAGTTTAAGCAATTATGACTAAGTTACATAGTGACGTGTAGACCAGAAGATAACAAGATTAATTAAAAAAATATACCATGAAGCTAGCACTTAGCTGATACTTATCCGAACGAACACAAGAAGCTGGATAATAGTACGAATTTGGCAGACCGGTACGAAAGTAGTACCGGAATATTGAAATAATACTTTGAGTGAAACTTGGAATGAAAGTTCGTCCGAAACCAGATATAAAACTTCGTCTAAACTTTGAACCTCTGGAACACACAAGGAAGTTCGCGGAAAATTAATTGGTCGTTCCAGAGTAAAAAAAAAAAACATGGCACATTCTACCGGAGAAAGACTGATGCTGTACTCACCCATCTCAGAGGGAAGAGGTGAAACTGCATAGGAACATTAAGATAATTCACAAATTTAAATTTCCTACATTTTTATCAAACAATCTCTGCACTACGGTTGTTAAAGGAAAACAAGCCTGCAGGGGAATCATCCGCCCGCATCAACCTCCCTGAACGCGGGATCACACGGCGAACATGTCGTGCTGCGACCGCGACTGTGCGGAGAGTTCCGGCAAAAAACGGTTACCAACGGCGGAAGGATACAAAATTGCGCGCTGTGCGTGGGTATAAAGGTGACAAAGTGTTGTTCAGAAGCTGCTCCTAGAAAGCGCTGGGGGTACCGCAAATGGTTCACAACTAAACACAACTGTTCTAAGCTAAGAAATTACATGCGTTGCACCTCTGGCAAGTAGCGCGGACAAGGTACGACGGAAAGCGGCCCACGCCCCTGGAATGCGAGCGTAGCAGCTAACATTCTGTTTGCAATTTGAGCTTTCTGCAGCAAGCAATGGATTCCTGCCAGGCTTGGCAGCGATGTTAACTCTGTACCAACTCCAATGCACGACTACTTTACTGAAATAAATTTTCTGAAATAACACGACTGCCCTGTAATTAGGATAAATCATCATAAGCCTAAACTTTCCCAAAATACTAACACAATTAATTAGACAAAAATATCAAAGTATATGATATAAGGTAAAATCTGGAAAATAATGTGCCACAAAATTTTAGGAAATTTTACAGTGGCACAGAATATTTCGATGTAAATATTTTTTAAGGACAGAAATGAAAGTCGTTATTTTGTTGCCCTTCCGTCTGAAAGTCAGTGAGAATCGCTGCACGTATCCCTCTGTTTACGATATCAATTCTTCTGTAAAAAAACATTGTTTTAAACTATAGCGACAATTTCGTTGTATATTTTCTGAACAGTTAGCTGAATTACAACTCTATTATCAACGGTTAAAATTATGAGGAAACAGAACGGACGCGAAGCTTGTTTATGATGTTTTACATCGCTGTGTCTGGATGTGACATTGAGGATTTCAGTATCGTTTACTAGGGATTCTCCTTAAGTGTTACGTAGTTATCATGAAACAAGGCGTAGCTTTCGCACGCCTGTCAATACTTTGCGCGTTGCTGCGATCAAAAATATATGCTGTTCACAATAAACTGAGTAGCCCTGCTTAGGATGTGCTAGTATGGGTGCTGTGTAATCTTCCACCAAATGCAAAATTAACATTGCCAAGGACCTCATCACTTTATTTATGCATCATTTAAGCCAGTGAAACTGTGAAATTATTAGTACATATATTTTACGAATTTGCTTATTCTTACGCCCATGCGTATTAAAAAAAAAAAAGGAATGCGTAAGAAATCGTTTCAGTAGTCATAAGTGTTTACTCAATACTTATAACTCAGCGTTAACCCATTCTGATCCAGTGTGTGCAATTGTGTGCATTACACACGTGTAGGTGGGTTTTGGTCTGTACTGCGCACTGCGAGGCTGAATGACCAATGATTCGCAAACCATCTTACTGGTCTAGGTCATAATTGGTTAATATAACTGTAGCCGAACATACAGCCTGAAGCTCATTGGCTGTGACAAAGAAACAAGTGTTGTGTCGACTTAAGCACAGCATGCATCATAAATTGAAATTTGCGACACGCGAAACCGCGAATTGAAGGGTGTCTGAAAGGGTTGACACTTTGGCGTCAAGACACGGGACTACTTCCATCCGTCATTGCCAACTTTGCCAGACGCACGCCAATCAGCATGCCCGTTTGACCACACGCAGGTAGGGACGGTAACGTTTTTCACGGATCGATTTCGAAATTGCTTGAATAACCGTGAAAACCAAACACTGGATGTGCACTTGTCTGTCTTAACGCGCTCTCTCCATCTCTCTTCTGCAGCTCAGACGCAGGAAATTAACTCCATGTGGGCGGGCGCATTATAATCCATTCGCGGTTACTTCACACTTTTCTGAAGCCCTGCTAAAGTTCTACTTCCAGGATATTCTTCCGCCTCTTGCAAACTAAGCTTAACTTAGTCTAGAAAATTACACCAAAGGACATCACACCAAATTCTTGCGCACTCAGATGCAAAAAATATTTTGCATGAGAACTATTTTTTACTAGTCACTACCAACACTCATGTTTTATCACTGTTTTTATACCTATTTATTATAATTGAAATATTATAATTTGTAAATAAAATATTTGTAAAACTTCAATTGAACTATAAATAAGATACTTATCTGTTAAGAGAAGTATAAAACGGCTGTGCTTCATGGAGTATTTAAGAAATTACTAAACACATCATACTTGGGGTGATTTTTCAAAAGTTTAATTCAAAAAGCGTGAAGAAACCTCGAATAGACTATAGTCGGGAACCATGAGTAACGACAGTTCTAATAACAAGACGTCAGTGCGTAAAGAACTGTCAAGATTCCCGCTCCGAGATACGCAGCTCGCAGGGTTTCATTAACGGTAATTGGATATGCAGTGGCCCTGACACCTGCACGAATACTCCTACGCGTTTCAGTTTCATTTGCATCCGGGGACGTTTAATTCAGTGAGACGTCGAGAGCATCGAGGATAAGCTAATTACTCGAGCATGAGGTGCATGCGTGCTGAAGTTCGAGCCGTGCGTTGCTAGAAGGTCTCAGGAACACGAGATTTTAGCAATTATAAAGCTCGCAGTGCTCAAATTCCTAAAACATAAAATCAAGAATGGATTTCGAACTTCTTAATATATTTTGTTGGGGATAGATTTGTTGAGAAGATACGTCAATGCGTCTATCAGATACAGCAATAATATTAATATAGTTTATAAACTTATATTTTAAAATTTCCAGATTTTTTTCAAAAAAATTACCGATACAAACAACAAAATCACTAAACATGTGAAAATAATGGTCGATTATTAAACAGAATAATATTATCTGAAACTGTATGCTGTTACAATATATATATCCTGAAGAAAAAATATTTTATTCCATAACATTTTTTACAGTAGCTATTAAAAATATGAAATTTACTTACAATTAAAGAAACGGGGATTGTTTTGATCTTGATTCTATAGAGTTACCTTTATATAATAAGATTTTATTAAGTTCAAAAGAACTTATTTGCTTATGTACTGGTTTTATGGTTTATTTACATTACTATTCGAAAAACACTCTACGATTTTTTATTCGAAAACTATACATCGTATAAAATATTGTTGTATGTATTGGTTTTGTTAAATAAATATATTAAAACACTACATAAGTAAGTAATTAAAATTAAGTCTTAATTTCATAATTAAGAATTCATGCGCAGCAAGACATTTCCATAGCCCTCAATTTCTACACATTTATCGAGCTGGTTTGAAAAATAATCTTATCTAGTCAAACAAATGGAAACTTTTGTTTTACATTATCAAAGCATACCATAAATTACTTTAACGGAATCTTCAGTCATCTCAAATATTTAATATCCTATTTTCGTGATATTTTTGACCATTGCTGTAAAACTCAGATGGAAGATATCCAAGATAATATATACATAAAATAATAATGTTGCGGTATGGATTTTTCTGGACATATTATACAAATATAAGGGAACTTTATATTTCTGTAGGACAAAAAAGTTCAGTAAATAGTAGAAAATAAACTTATGTGTAATACTTACTACATTAAAGCTGGAAAATTATATTTTCTTTCTTTCTTGTGAACAATTTTCAGATATTTGGTGTTACGCTGAAGTTTAACAAAAATTTGCTTGTCCAACCCCCAAAAAAAATCCACAGTGTTGTTAGGATCGTTCATATACTTCACTGAAGCACAAGCGTAAATGTAGTGAGCGATTTTGCAACAGAATATGGTAGAGCAATTATCGACGATCTTCTAAGCCCCATAATAACTGAAGACGAAGTGATGGAAACTTTCATTACTGAAAGTCCCGAGTCTTGCCCAACTGATAAGGGATCGAGAAGGCGTATTTAAAAGCGACAGCCACATAACTTCGCTTCTGTCTACTTATCTGTGCTGTTACTCAACTACCCAGGGCCAGCCAGGGGGTTTTAGGGTCCCTGGAGCAAAGCTATTTTTTGGGGCTTCCCATATGAATCGACACTACGTACTTCAAGTATAACTTACAGTTTTAATACCACATAACCGGTAGAAAATATGTTGCTTGTAACCAGGTTTACAATTTCCTGTCAAACTAATAAACATTCATATTTAATAAGAAAAATAGTACCCCTTTCTCATTAAACTGTTGTAATGAAATATATCCGATACAGTGATTTTCCTGTATTGAACATAGTTGCGACACTATATTGTATTCTTAATCATATTAATTAATTTATGAGTGTTTTGCATCGTCATATAATATCAATAAAATATATGGGGAAATATTTCCTAATTTTAAAACCTCGGAGGGGCCCCTTGGCATCTCGTGACTGGGAAAAATATCACATTAACACCTCCCCCTCCCCCAATTCTGTGGGCAATACAATTTCAAGGCACAAAATAGGAGTGGAATGGAGAGATTTGGGCGGCTCTTAACATTGAAGTCTTGAGAGCCGATGAGGGTGAAGCGAGTGGAGTATGGATCAGCGCCGGAATGCAAGAGCGGAAGAAACAGGAGATCCCCAAGAAAACCTGCCGACCACTGGTATCGTCCGGCACGATTCCCACATGCAAAAATCCTTGACCGGCCCCACCGGGAATCGAGCCCGATTCGCCTGGGCGCGAGGCGAGTAAGTTGACCACTACATCAAAGCGGCCCCAAGGGGGAGGGGATAGTTTTTATTATTGTTACAGCTAACAAATTTCTGATCGTGGCTCGAGTATATAAAAAACTGAGAAATCTGGAAAAATACGTTTTAACGCAAAATAATATGTTTACTATCTGTCATTTCAGTTTTACGGTGCTTTAAATACCACTAAACATATTAACCTAACCATTCTCATCGAACACTAAGGCGCAAAATCAGAAATACGGAAACCGTAGAAACAGGAATGAAGAAACTGGCATCAGTGTCTAACATAAAAACTTCTACTTAAATATTCTGCTACTTTCTGATTCACCACAATGCTTTCTTAAGCTAACATCGTGCACATGGAAGAAACATCGTCTCATTCTTATCGTCGTGCTGGGGACGATTTTCTTTTTTTTTTTATCCCTTGTTGAGCTGCGGTAATCGGATGAAGTACAAAGTCGCGATAAAATGTCTACATCTCAACTTTCGTCCCAGACTGCCGATTTCTCGATGCTCAGATAGCAGATGGGTTCATGTAAGTCTGTTTTCTTTAGTTATCAGGAAGAAGGAAATGTCGTGCAGCGGCGCTCTATAAACTCATGTATTTTTCAATAAAAGATTTATTCAGATTTTTTTTCTTTAGCAGATGTAGGTTTACGTTTATAAACTTCTATTACACTTTACAGTAATTGGCCATTTATTGGGCTGTAGCCTTCGTACACACTAAATTCGAATAATTGCAAAATATCTGATTCGCAATGAAGTTCAACTACTCCCATCAGTGAAAATGGCTCCACTTAGAATCGATATAAAACCACTGGTTGTTTCAGTAAAATTCACTGATTGAATAAGTGACGATCAACAGCGTGCGGCGAGTTAAATAATGTTTTTATTGAATTGAGCCAAATCATTACGAGTAATAAACACATTTCCGATAGCGAGTGTACATATTGCGGAATTTAACGTAATTATTAAAGAGTAAAATTGGTCGTAGTGTACATGATTTGAATCCAAAACTCCTCGTTTCCGCACTGTTACCTCACCAATAAAGCTAGAAAGCCTCAGTTAACTGTAATTTTTTTTTTGGGAACTAGGGAAAAAAGGGGGGGGGGAGTATAGAAGTATTTGTTATGTCTTCATCGAAGATATATAGCTTAAAACTGTATATCCCCTCTTTTCGTCTTTAGTTTAATTGGTAACATTAGAATTCTTAAAACAATTAGTACGTATTAATGCACTCATTTAACCACTTCTAATGCACTTAAAACCTTCAAACCGAGCGCTGTGATGATTACGCGAAAACGGAATGAAAGACGTAAAAACTAAATTAAAAACGGAATTGTTCTGTTGTCTAGTAAAATGATATTACAAAACACGAAACTCGCATTCAAAAAAATTATTTTATGAATTTTATTAATTTGTACGATTTGATTTTATTTGAAACATCTGGTATAACTGATCCATCAATCAAAAACAGATCACTGAAAAACAGTGAATAAAATTGTTGATGAATCAGTGGAAAATATCACTGAATCAGCAAGTGAAGGAAAGCTGGCATTTTTTGACTAATTAATAAGTTAAATTGACTGAAGTGATTGTTGTATAAGTCACGTGCTGTTAACTGATTTAAACATTAAAATTTCCATTGATTCATATTCAGAGTGTGGGGTAGAAATGTTTCGGTTTTTTATAAGATTCGTAATATTTTCCAAAAAACAATAGTTAGAGAAACGAATGACTTGTACAGTGCTGAAAATTTTAAACAGTTGTATGTGTCTGTGTTCAATTTATATATATTATGTATATCTTATTACCTATTATTGTGTACACAGAATAAGTGAGAAAAAGTTATAGGAATATCTAGAATCGGACCTATCGTGGCCGCAAGGGACATATTCGTGTAACGAACAATATTTCAGTTCGCAAATTCGTTTAGTAATTTTTTTCCCTGGATCCAAAAGACAGCTGATTATGTAAAGTCAATCGATCCCAAAATATACCGCCTTTTGACCATTGCACTGCAAAGTCTATATATATATAGACTGGCTCCACATATAATGTTAAAAAAAGAGATAAAACTATCATAAACCCTTACAGTGTCTTAAAAGTCGGACACAGTTTCATAAGAGGTATTTTTGAACACACACCAGAATGAAACTTATTTTAATTAAGGTAAGCAGAGTAAGGTACATGGCAAGACTGACTTTGCAAATGATCCGTCCAGTGGAGCGTTCTTAGAACTAAGTAGCTAACGTATGTCTAATGTACTTACTAATATATAATCTTAAAGACGGTAGGTCACAAGCTCAATCCCACATAACTGTATTGCGGATAGTTTCGGCGACTAATTTTCCATTCTCGCTCCACACGAATGCTACTGCAAATATTTCCAATTGTCTTACTTCTACCCCAGCTATTAGATTTAATTCACACGCATCATTCAAATAACTATTAGGGGACACATAAGTTTATGCTTAGTGGTAGAGTGAGAAACGAATATATACAATATTGTACAGTATTAAGATTAAGTTTAACCTCAACATAATAAAAATGCTATAAGGTTATTAATACTGCTGGGATAATATATAAGGAAAGTTAAGTAAGGGTATTCGATTTCTAATATCAGCAATAATAGTAACATACAACTGAAATAAATGCTAGATTAAAATAACACACTAAACATTTCAGTTCCTAATTACTGTTCATTTCTGGCTAACTTATTGCCATAAACTAGATTATTTTTGGAGATACGATGTTTTGTTTTACCATTTTCATAATTGCTCCAACTTAAGTACCTGTAAGCTACGCTATGGCTTTGGGGCGACAAGCTTACGTGTTGAACTTACTTTAACTTACATTTAAGACAAAGTAGCTATACTTCAATTGCTTATGATGAATTCAAACCCCGTACCTCATGAAACTTTGCTAGTGTGTGCGGGTATTTGAAAATAACGAAATACGACAAGTTTTTTGGTTTTTGCATTGCTGTTGTGAAGAAATATTCAAAAATGGGTTTAGTTTAATTTCGAAGCAGTATAATGTTGTCAAACAATGGAAAAATGTTACTCAAAAGCTTATGAATGCGTGCAGAGTAACAGGAACATTGCTATACTGATGACTTTTCGCTTAACAAAACGTTTAACATTATACCTTCTTCAGTCATAAACTTTCTTCAAAATGAAGACCACGCTGGTGTTTAAATTTCCATTTATATAATCCATTATTGCAGCTTATAAAATAATAATAGATTACGTATAGTAAAATTTAAATGAAATTTCGTAGGAGTTATTAAACTGATTGTTTTTCAGGATGCTAGTTTAATTGATGTCACTTAATTAATCTAGAAAGTACGTGAACACCCTTCAACATTCTTAAAAACAGAAGTCATAAGAGTTAACAACCACCTTTTGGCTATAATTTTCCAACCATTACTTTCACACCATTGAACTAGCCCACGTTTATCACATGTTTTATGCTTAACACTTTTTCAGTGGAAGCACGTTTTTTACCACTTAAAAAAAAACAGGTATAAAATTTATATTTTATGCAATATTATTGAGAAAATATTTATGTTAATATATATGTATCACGTCCTTAATAATACATATAAATATAACGATTTATAATAAGTAAAATTGACTGCCGATATTCGAATAAAATGTTATAAATGCTAAGAAGTCTATGACGTACACTGTAAGAGGTCATTGCCAACATCTGAAAGTTTAAGTAAAATACTATGAATCTTTGGGTTATAAAGCTGTTGTATTTCCGTGTTCTGTGATTGCTTCTTACACCAGTGACAACAGGTTCTGCGAACATATTAGCCAACACACAGAAACAAGAAAAAATAAATTTCACGCGGTGCTGGGCAGAAGGTTAGCGTAGTACGGAGCTTAATGTGAAAGTAAAAATTTCATTCAGAATACATAAGGTGCTATAAAGGTTAGTAGTACTAAAATAATTTCAGTTATTAATTCAGTATACACGTTATTAAAATACGTAAACATTAATTCGAAGTTCTTTCCATGCCCAGCTCAACTGCAGTGATATTTATAACAAAATTTTCTGGTAACATATTTGTGTTTATGATTTTCGAAAAATTATATTCAGAGAAGCGTCTTTGTTTTCATCTCGCAAAATTTTAAAACGAAACAAATTTTCAAGCACAGGAAGTATACGTGTCTGCAACCCAGGCTGTTTCTGGGAAAAAAATATTACATAAACCAAATATTGTTTTCAGTTAAAACTAAGTTTTAATTTTCTGAAATACATCTTAATTAATACCTCCGTAAAAAAATATTTTAAAAAAATATTTGCAGTTTTACTAAACAAAGATAGTCCACAGATTTTATACGCCAGAGATATTCACCTAGAAAGTAAATTATGTTGCGAGCTCTGGAATTGGACTATTGAAACAAATTCTGGAGGCTTTAAAGTGGTTCATTCTTAATTGTTTGCCATTTAAAACGCTCATATAACTACATGCGGTCTTCTGGAATGGGCATTAATTGTGACTTCAAGTCAAATATTGAAGTATTTTCTTTGCCGGGCGTGTTTTAACACAATATATTTCCTGATAATTAATTCAGAAGACCGTATGTTGTTCGATGAATGATTTTTGTGTTGGGTAACCATCTTCGTTTAAGAATTACTGAGAAGTAAATAAGTTTTAGGACACGTTATAAAAATCTTAAGACTCACGTGAGCTTTAAATTTGAAGAAAGTTTTCTCTCACTTTAAAGAAACCAATAATTATGCAGGAAGCTCAGTACTCGCGCCCAAACGGCGCCACGTGCCAGGGGAAAGCAAATTTTATCTCCCCTCTTCTTTCCCTATTTGATAGACGCAATCCTGCGCTAGTGCAAGGGGAGAGATGAGAAAAAAAAAAGTCGTGAGCCAGATTTCCATTTCTCGTCGTAATATATCGCGGGACCTCATATCTGCGGGCCATGATTCACGGCCCCATTTCCTTATGTCTTTATTCTTCTTGCCTTCCCCTTCGCCCACAATTGTGATCCTACCTGCTCCTCCAAGCCTTGCTTCCGATGACGCCAGTTTGCCTGCACATGCCGCCCAGCCTCCTTCGCCGAGAGCAAATGTTGGCAACACGCTGAAAGATGAGATTTCTTCTTCCTGCGCACCCTGTATAGGCCTCCCCACATAAAAGGGCGCCATAGCTTCAATATCCCCGCAGGCAGTGGACGCAACTGAATTAATCTTTTCGGAACATATTTTTTTTTTTTCGGAATGAAACCTGTGCACGACCTTCCCGAAACAGGTTTATTTTTACTATTGCAATAAATGTCAAAGAAATGCCTCGTAGAAACACACAGAAGAATGTACTAAATTATCTTTAAGAGTGCAAAATAAAATACAACGAAACTTTTGTCAAAGTATATATTGATAAAACTATAGTTTCTTAGATACCTTGTGAAATAAATAAATTTGTGTTTTATACATAAATATATACGTTACAGAATTACTATTCAAAAGCCTAATTGGCAAAAAATATGTAAATGTGAAACGGATGTTAATAAGTTTATTTTTGGGTGAGTTAATTTTTGTCGTATCGTCCAACCGAAAGCAGAGAAAAAAAGCTGGTGAATTAGACATTATACTTTTATATATTACTAGCTGACCCGGCAAACGTTGTTTTGCCATAAAAAGTATTTCTATTCCCTTATTACTTAGTGGAGACCGGCTACTCCGTGGTGTGTCACTGGGAGACACCTGGTGGGAATAAATTGTAACCTAGATCGATAAATGATCGATGATAATTGATCAGTTATCGACCTAGGGTAAAATTTATTAAATTACTAATATCGCTATAAAAAAATAAGGGTTGGTGGTAGAAGGGTGAAAATTTAGGAGGGTATGTATTTTTTGATGCCACATCATAAAAAAATAAAAAATAAAAATTTTGTTCAAACAATAAAAAAAAATTGTTTGGGGGTGGCCACCCTTATTACTTAGGGGTGTAAAAAATAGATATAAATCTATTCTCAGACCTACCGAGTATACATAAAAAATTTCATAAAAATCGGTCCAGCCGTTTCGGAGGAGTTCAGTGACTAACACTGTGACGGGAGAATTTTATATATTAGACTAATGCGCCACATGTAGAGGTAAAATACTGGTCGCGTATTCGTGAAGGCCCTGTGTTCGATTCCCGATGCAGCCAATTTGATCTCCGTTTTACAGGGTTTTCAAAAATCACTCCAGACGAATGCCGGGGTGGTTGCTTGACACATGACATGTCTGATTCCTTTCCCGTTCCTGAATGACTCATTCGTCTCCACTAGGGCCTTCTCGCTTTTCGAGGCCATGGAAAATTAAGTAAATATAACCAAAACAAATTATGAAATATAACAATATTACATTAATCTTAAAATATGTTCTTGGTACGAAGGAAGATGCCAGAAAACTAATCATAATAATAATTCCACGTTTTGAAAAAATTTTCACTCGCCTATGTTTGTTACAAATCTGATACCCAAACACTGGAGAAGAAGTCACATTGCTTAGAACTGAAAACGGACGAAGTCTTCTGCCATGAACACAAATCAGGTCTCGGTTATGCGATAATGTGTGTATGCTTACTAACGAGAATGTCTTTATTACAATTTACGCCTCTATATGGGACCTAACTTACACATCTTATGCTTGTAAGTAGCTCGTCGAATTAATAATGTTTAAGGGAAGTTAGTCTCTCCATCCTGGATCTGTAAACATTCCACCTTATAAAAAAAAAGGGTGCGTGTACTTATGTACATGCGTTAGAAGTTATATTTCTTTGGCGTGACTAAAATAAAATTTTATTACGTATGCAAATAATTTATGTAATTAAGAAAAACGATAACATGACCTAAGAAAGGCTTTAAATACAATTAATAAAAGTTTGATTAAAGAACATAATTTAAAAAGGCTTGAGAATAGTACTTACAAAAAATTAACCTCAAATACTTGAAAACACTTTCAACATTTTATTATACAATTTTTGTCACTAACAAATTTTTCACGGTACAATGTAAGAAAAATTAATTAATAAGATGTGTATATATATATATATATATATATATATATTCACAATGAATTACTAATGTAAATTAAATGTTTTTAATTTGCTTATTACATGAAGTGATTTCCTGTCGGTTTTAAATATAACCACGTGCTATGTTGTGTACCTTGCTTTTGTATATAGCTAGACGATACGCGCATGCGCGTTGGTTCATACTCCTACCACGTTCACTGTCGAATTTCGTTACACTGTGTGCGCGCAACTTCCGTTGCACACTAAACGTTTACCCTCAACGCGCCAAAAGAAGTATAACTTAAAAAAACATTATTTTTTCTTTTTATTTATCAAATAGGATGGGGTATGACTTAGTCCTGTTTATAAACCCGGTCTTGTTTAACTGATCTTGCTCTTGTTGTTTTTGTTGTTGATGTTGTAGTCACCTGGATTAAATAACGCCCTACTTAAAATTGGCAGATTTCCGTAAAAGAAAATAATTAAGACACCGAAAGTGTAATAACTGCAAACTGTTGGAAAGTATTGCTGTGTTATTCTGCAAGCTCAAATATTTCGCTACCTTTCAAATATACCTTGGCGTAAGCAACTCGTAAATTAAGGAAGTCAGAAATCCATAAAATTAAAGTTTTTAAGAAATACGCGTTTTATTTTAAAATAATAAGGCTTCAGATGTACAGTTCTCAGTACTTTTCAAAGAGCACAGGCCTCCCATGCATTGGATTTATTTATACTTAGCCACGTCTTATTTTTCAGGTTCTGTATTTTACAGGTTATGTCTTTAGAAATTCTCGCAATACGTTACATTGTTTACAAACACCATTCAGGATGTCGACATGATACGCCATGTCATTTTACAAATAAATATAAATATATGCGTATTTTTTTGCATGATCACATGTCGAAAAAACAATTTTAACGTTTTTTTGAACTCGCCGAAGAAATAGTCTTAGCTATTAAAAATAATAAACAAGTGATATTAGTTTTAAAACACTCTCAGTAACGTTACTTTACTTTTCAGATACAGCTAAGCACATATCAAAATTTTGCAAACATTTTAGTACATACCTCAGGAAAAACGTTTCTCTGAGCGACTAGTTGAAAATCTTGACGTAGCTCGTAGTATAACGTTTTAAATTTTATTTTTTATTATTTGCGTGTTTTTCAGACAGAGAAAGTTTTTTTTAACACCTGACCGTGTAAAAAATGTGTATTATAATCTTATTTTATTTGTGGGAAATTGCAATACCTATCATTTATACGAAAATAACAGCTTTTCACACTTATAAAAAGGGGCCGCAGTGGCTGAGCGGTTAGCCTGCTCACCTCCCTCCATGGCGAACCGGGTTTAATCCCCGGCCGAGTCACTTCCGGATTTTCGCAAGTGGGGATCGTGACGGACGATGCCGCTGGCCCAGCGGGTTTTCTCGGGGATCTCACGTTTCCCTCGCTCTTTCATTCCGGTGCTGCTCTATGCTCACCTCGCTTCACCCTCGTCGGCTCTCAAGACCCCGATTTTAAGAGCCTACCAAATATCTTCACTCACTCACTGATGTAAAATACCGGAAGTGTTACTGCCCATCACTTGTAGGCGTAGGACCGTCGTGCGGTGATTGCAGTGGACGCAAGCGCAACTCGAGAGACGCGCGGCTGGTTGAGGAGTGCGCAGGCGCGGAACAACACACTACATACAGGCCACCCACCCCCGCCCACTCCACCCCTCCTCCGTGCCTTCATAGTCCGGCGGACGTGTGTTTTCGGTAAGTGATGCTCGATGAGTGGTGGCATGTGGCACGCAGTCTCGCTATGGGG
>NQII01000693.1:186835-227754 GCA_002778355.1 Clitarchus hookeri
AGGGGACGTTCACCGCTCTCCGGGAAGGGGTGTTTTTAAACGGTCGGCAGGCAGTATCGTCCCGCTTGTGCGTGGCTCCCGCCATAACGCGGCAGTGGTTTATGGGTTTGTTAAAAAGGGGGAGGGGAGGGGGAAGAGAATGGTGTCGCCAGACAGGGGTCAGTAACCGCAGTCCATCCCATAAAGCCCTTCACTCCGTCGGCAGCGTCCTGCCGGTATCACGTTGACACACGCCGTGCTGAGTATATCGTTATTTTGCTTACCATTCATACCTACAACCTTTAACCAGAAAAATTATTTATTTAACCCTAAATTTGTATGGTGTTGGTCGGTACCTTGCATATACTGTAAAAAAAAATTTCTAATTTTTATTAAAAAAATTGTTTGTAATTTTACAAATGATTGTAACAGTAAAAAATCCATCGTGTGAAATGACTCGTTTCTAAAACTACAAAATACTGGTTTGTAATATACCTCAAAAAAAGTTTGTATTATACTGACCTGTATCCACGAGCTCAAGCAAAATGGCTGGCACTCAACAACTTAAAACCTTATATAGTAATTTGTGCACAANGGGGGGGGGGGGGGGTTGAAAGTGTAACTGCGTGCAAAAAGAAATGTATTACCAGTTTTAAAAACGTTAAACAATATTAAAAATTAAAAATAATCATAATAAAATAACTAAAATTTTAATAACGCGTAACGCTATTTCTTATTAACTGCTAATGCTTAATTTATACACACAAGTCTTAAAATGAAATAAATGCGTAAAGTTTTATTTCAACAAAGCAGTTTCAAAGTACATAAAGCGAGACGTTAGAAAAACTGACCTGGAATGACTTATCCATTATTTACGTGATATCACTGTAATTAACAACATTGTAGACTGATGTGCTGCTGTGAAAGCGATGACGAACCTCCAACACATCCTTCACGCGTCATTTTCTTTCTGCAGCTGATTACACGTCTATTCAACATTTATTGATCAACAGAAAATAGATTCTCGAACATAGCAGGTTGTGTGTGTGTACGTGTGTGTGTGTATATATATATATATATATATATATATCGATCAAGTAACACACCGAAATTTATTAGACGTGGATGTGCTACCTTTACGCCATTCGTTTCCGAAAATAAAGCTTGCGTAAAAACCAAAAGAGATTTCCGTGGCAACAAATTTCAACTTTATATTTCAAATGAAACCCTAAAGACATAAAAATACCTTCCTTATCGCGTGGAAAAGTATACGAAAATTACACCAGGCCATTAGGAAACGGCGCGCAACAAACTTTAAATACTTAAGGCGCCCGTCTACCTGGCGCTTGAACTGCGTTGTAGAGTTTCGAAATACACGTTTTTCAACGAAACTATTAAGCGTGCGTCCAACGTTCTGATATACGAAAAGAACACACACTTCAGACGAGAGCTGTTAAGTACTTAAAAAATATCACATACGTAAAAAAAAATCAATTCAGAGTACTCCAAAACCGCTAAAAAAAACGGCCTTTCCAAGGCGCTGTAGCTCAAAATCCACTCATCCAGATACACACAAAACTACTATAGGGGCCTGCACTGAACCTTCCTAAAGACTTGCCACTAATAAAATAATATGGTCACCGCTGAAAGTCCCATAGGTACACGCAGCACGACGAGAACACTGCACGCCAGTTCAGAGCCTTGCGCTTAGCGGTGATGGCGTACTTGATGCGCGTGGCAGTGTCGCCTTTATCGCTCCCGCGCTTCTCGGCCTAAACGTGGGAAGAAGTTCCAGGTAGACGGGCGCCTTAAACGTGGACTCGCTGCAGCTGCATGTCTCGGAGCGACCGGATGTTATTTCACGCAATCGAAGCCTACGGATTTGAACTGCAAATAGAACTGTACATTTCTCTCCTTCTTAACTCTTTCAGGTCCACGTTAACCAATTGAAACCAGTTTACAGAATTGTATGCCGTACAGGGCGTACTGTGAGGTTATGTTTGGGCAGTAAGTGCTCTTTAAAAGTTCAGCTCAATGCCCAATGATTTTTCCCTTTTAACCGTTCACCGTTACTATTTGATTTCCAAACTTAATAAATATGACGCACGAAAAAGCGGTGACCCTGAACGACTAGTACAAAACTAATCTTTCTAAAAACGTTCATTATAGAGACACTCAAATACATGCGAACATTTATGTTACAGGAACTATTTTGCTAGGAAATACCCCTAACGCTCGCGTACTTAAAACCCTCTACGAATGAGAAAAACTGGGAGCGTGCACTTATGTACGCGCATTAGAAGTTTTACTTCTTTGGCGTAACCATGGTTATGTTGACAATGCCTTCGTAGTTGGGTCGTACCCCTACCACGTTCACTGTCGAATTTCGTTACAATGTGCGCGCGCAACTTCCGTTGCACGCTAAACTTTTACCCTCAACGCGCCAAAAGAAGTACAACTTCAAAAAATATGTTTGTAAAGTGGAAAAAAAATTCGAGTAACTCACAAAAATGTGTTCGAAAAGTTTTTAATCTTTCTTCGCAGTTGTATACGGACTTCTAAAATTATCCAAACAAAATTCTGTCGTAAGTGTATTTATCGCAATAGTTGTGCGTTTACTGAAGCTACTTTATTCTCAGCTTGTTTCGTTATGGTCCATAATGTTTTTGCTACGAACCATTAATTACGGGCCATGCAAAATATTTATTTGTACGTTTTCTGTAGAAAATGGTTAGAACCGTGTGAAGTGCCACTGTATTAGCAGTGCACTGAACTCAAATGTGGGAAAATTTGAGGTAGATTGCCGAATATAACAACCTTATTTCGGTCTTCTTTTGGTTTTCCGAATTCACTGCATGCACTTTCGGAATGTTTTCTTGACACAGACTATTAATTATTCAACTTATCCTGCCTAAAAATAAATTTTCGATTTGTAAATTCCTTTGAAGTATAGTTTCCAGAGACCACGATCGTCACCTTAACTTTCACTTTCACATCGAATATGTTAATGGCGGGTGTACATTAGGAAGACGGACGGTGACCACTGAAAAAAACACGTTGACGACCATCAAAGTAGATCGCTTGTGTATGCTGTAGAGCGTATTTCAATATGGCCGCTACCAAACAGGAATGACAGATCATAAGCAACCAGGTCGACGGTTATCCCCACCCACGCGCCAAACGACTCGTGTCAAAAAATGAACAATTATATTACAGAATGCCTACCCTTACAGGGGCAAATGGCGTGTGGCTACTGAAAGNCTCGTGTCAAAAAATGAACAATTATATTACAGAATGCCTACCCTTACAGGGGCAAATGGCGTGTGGCTACTGAAAGTTTGTGTATCATAAGAATTCACAGTTTAAACCTGTATTAATAAGCGATCCAGGGTGTATTAATAAAAAATACGTATATCCTCCATATGTAAAAATATTTACAAGCTTGTAATTTGTAAAAAAAAAAATTGTTTGAGCTTTACTTTTGAGTTCTAGAATGCTGGTTATTCAGTTAAGCCCGCCTACATGGTACCTAATTTTTTCTACATTCTGCTTTGCCCGTGGAAATATCTGCTACAGTAATAATGTGCACATCACAGCGGTAGCTGACCCAGATATTTATCGTAAAGCAAGGCGAGAAAAAAATTCACAGAACGGAGTCTGTAGTTGATAGGTGTGCAGTTACACTCGAAGAGTTTCATGTTAATTTTTATGCAAACAAAACTTATCCGTGATATTTTTTTGTTCGCGAATGAGTTTATTTTAAATTTAAATAATTGCGGACATATGAAAAATGATATTCAAAGGACGTCTGCGTGTTCTCTTTGTGTTATGTGCAGCACGCCATTAGCACGCGAAGGACCAAATTATTTAACTACTGCCTTTAATAATCAATCGGCTCGTTTATTTGTGTGCCTACGTGCTTTTTTTGTTCATCAGCCAAAATCCAACTCCAAAATGCAGGCTATAAACCGAGAAAAGAGAACTTTTGTTTCCAGNCTTTTTTTGTTCATCAGCCAAAATCCAACTCCAAAATGCAGGCTATAAACCGAGAAAAGAGAACTTTTGTTTCCAGCAATTGTATTTGTGTTATATGTATTGGACGTAACTGTACAAACGTATATAACTTTCCTCTCTCCTTATATTTAAAAATTCAACAATTTGTAATTTTAAAGAGAAATTTTTTTTACCTAATGTTTTAATTTTCTACACTACTTCACTCTATACCTTAAATAGCTGACATGGAGACAAATAATTACGTTAAAAGCAGTAAAGCTTTCCTGGCAGTATACAGCGTCATAGGGAAATCGTAGGCTAAATATATCTTATTCAAAAGTTTTCTGTAGGACTTACTTGAAATCAGCTTCGTAACATTTTTAAGTAGTGGATACTTGTAAATCTTCTAATCGTGACCACTCTAATTCAATTAAGAAAGACAGGCGCTCTTTCAAGTGGTAGATGCTAAAAAAAAAAACAACCAGCGCAAACTATAGTGCCCAGTACTAGCAAAATATGTGTTAAAGTCTTAATTTAGTGGCTAATGGGCATAAACCATTGATTGATACGGGTGGAGGGATAATTTATTTTACGTAAGGCCAATGATTAATTTGGGCAAATGAGGGTCGTGATGGAAGGGTGGGTGCGAGGTAAATGTTATTTGTTCCTAGATTTTTAGAATTTTTTTGTCAAGGGAGATGAGGGGTGTATTGGCTGTTGAAGGGGGTGAGGTGGGGAGGGAACACGTGGGTTTTCGAGGGGATGGGTGAGGTGATCCTCCCCGGTCCGCTTGACCTGGCTAGGAGTCTCAAATCCTCCTCTCCTTCTCTGAGGATTAAGTGGCTCATTTCGCTAAGAGCCTCTATCTAATCCTCCTGCCCGACTGAGGATTTTTCGGCTCTTGCTTCGAGGAGCTTCAAATCAGCTTTCCTCATTCCTACATTTGTTCTTTAGTAAAAAATGCGATTTTTGAGGAAAATAATTAATTTCGGGAGTGTTTTTTTTAGAGTGAAACCGGTAATTGTCAATAACAGGGCCGTCCCAGGTCACCGGCCGCGCCTATCAAGAGCAGCTGAGTGATCAACTAAAACTGCGGCGAAATAGCCCTCGCGAAGCACATGTTTTATGCACTACATTGTCGCGGTCGAATCTGGGACCATAAAAGCGAGTGTTCATTATTTTGTGATGGTCTGAGTCTTCATGCTGCGACACTATTGGTCGAAAGCGCGGGATATTTCGTGTGCATTAAACGAAGCAGTGTTCTGTGTCATCAATACCAACTGACAAATGTGAGAAAAAAGGATATTTTTAAAAAGTCGAACAAAATAAGGGGTTTGTTTCACACTAGCACTACGTATAACGAATGTTGATGATAAATTAAAAGGTTTTCTCTTATTCACAATACAGTACAATATAATGTACGGAAATTAAAATCGTAGCTGCCCTAATAGAAATCTGAACACCCGAAAAGAAATAAAAGATTCGTACGCATGACCGAACATTCAGCTTACTCGTACGCTCGCGAAAGGAATAACGATAGTGTACCAACTTTTAAATACTATCGTAACGTCTTGTATTACTATTTTGCTATGAAGAATCAAGAGGTTTATCGAAGTAACCTGGTGAGTTTGAGATAAATTACGCTTACTTTAACTTCAATATTGCACGTAGAAGCGTTCAAAATTTGCTTCTAGTTTTATCTAAATTATTATATAAGGTTATCCTTAATTCCACGGACCATTTTTGTGTGTGCTGTTTCGTTACGAAATGTAATGTCAACAATGTAATGCGACTCATGACCTTACGTGCTTATTAAGAGAGATAGACGTCCTTGAAAATTAAAATTAAAATTATTTATTCGCGTAAAGTCAGAAACTACATGTTTTCTCGAGAACAGTTCCCCTGAGAGTATTACATCATGGCCACTTTTCGTGGTCTTAAATGTACACACGAATATTACGTCACAAAATGTTGTGAACACTGACGGATAACACACTTATGTTGGTTAGTAACACGAAGCTACCGTAACATCCTAATGACGTGCGATGTTATTACATGCCAAATTTCCTTTGGTGGTGGACAAAAAATCAGGTTGACAATATTCGTGAATTCGTTATGTCTCCTCTCTTTCTGATGTTTAGCAAGTAACTACTTTTGATTCCCAATTCTCTGGCGCGTGTCTCTCACGTGATCACGTTAAATCATAGTCCGTATTTGTGTTTTCCACCTCATTTTCATAACCGACCCATCTCACAAAGTTTGTAAATGGAATTCTGGACACCCCATATATGCACACACACTCCAGCGCCTGTACTCGTGACTGGTATATCTCGTGGGTACAGCAAACATAACATAAAGGATTTTATTACACGTCTAGACACGCTGTTGGGCACTAAATCTGCTATACACCGAGCTACGCCCCCCCCCCGGGGCACAAAAGAGTTATTTACTCAGAAGTATAAAGGATAGCAGAAAATGAGTGAGAAAAATGTTACGAAGTTTGACGTCGTGTAGAGAAAGCCTTATGCGCCATTAAATATACGATCTTTTTTCCTGCAGCTTTGAATAAAACTACTTGTAAAAATTGCATTTTACGTGCGTGTGTCAGCGGATCCGTTCTATCCTCTTCGAAGTAGCCAAGTCTCAGTACGCTAGCGTTTGTTAGTTGTTGCAATTTTATGACGGCCGGTTATTTAAGCTTCACATATTTTATGACCTTTTGGATTTTAAATACGAGCAAAACAATGAACTCTGATTTTTGCTTCACCTTACCGAGCAATGTTTATAAATAAAGTGTAATGTCAGTTACGATTAAATTATTAATATTTTTTTTTATAAATTGCCACGTTTGGAATTGAACATTTTGTGCGACACTTTCTCGGTAGTTTCCAGCAAAAAGATAAACAATGAAAACAAAAGAAGGGACTAAATAAATAAATAGCTTCGGTGATCATTAAAATATTTTGATTCCTCAGGCTGTAGCAAGATAACCTTCGAGGCTGGACCTTCATACATATCTGTAATCGATACAGACGAACCACAAGTATCTCTAGATATTGTAATTATTTCCGGTTCGTCAAATTGCTCTGCATTCATGGCTGACCTTCTCTGGCATTCTCAGCAGGGGCGAGTAGCTTCAACAACTGTCGCTTTATTTAGGAACCAATCCTTGGCTAACGGCGGTTCATTATATACAAACCAAATCGGTTTTTTCCAAGCGACCACTTCCCTTCAGTCGCCTTTCACAGTTAATCTAACTGACATACCCTCGCGGTCTATTTATAAATCTATCGCCGTGATATTCATGGCGATAATCTCCATAAACAATTACGCCATAATAACTGTCATCTAAGTCTTGAAATACGAATTCACCTTTCTTGGGATTTAAAAAAAATTCGCCCTTTATGCAAAATTCAATTACAACGTGTCGTTTTGCACGTTGTTTCTTCTCATTAAGATGGCCTCTCTAGATCCAATCACTGTGCAAGTTTTTTTGCATCATTAAACGAGTGCATTTAAGTAATATATACATAACTCATACATCCAACTTTCAGTGACCTGGTATACTCATAGTAGGCCTCCTGAATGAACCTACTATACTGTTTATGACGAACCAATAAAGGGTGCAGGAAATTATGAAGCTGATAATTAAAGTTTAAGTCAGATAGACTTTCATTATGGTGCTTGTAGTATATGTAGATTTGATTTATTTCAATTAAATAGATCCAGAAATATCTTTACTCTCTCAAAAATTGAGATAAATAATTATTACATAGAATGCTATCAAATCCATCAAGTAAAAACCTTTTTTTATGTGTACCGACTTTAAAAACCAGTTATGCCTTTAACATCATGAAAAAAGTACCACAAATATTAACTTTAGAAAATGCTATTGTCATTTTCTGTTTCACACGATTTTTGCATTAAGTGAAGAAAGTATTCATATATTAATAATTAAGAACTAAATACCTTTGTTTTGCTTTAACACGAAAATCGAACAAAATCCGAGTACTTTACAAGATGTTTTCATTGCATTTTTTTATGATGTTTACAATTGAGTGAGCATTTTTGAAATCAGCAGTTGGAAATAATGACCTGTTGGCAGATCGATACTTCTGTTCTTATTATATGTGTAGTTTTTAAAGTGGTGGCAGTTTAAGGACATGGAAACATATTGCAGTGTGCCAATTTCCAAAACATCAAATCAATAATAAAATTTGAATTATTTGGGATATTTTGATGAGCTTAGATATTAATGAGATATTTAAATGCTTGTATCTGTAATATACAGCAATAATTTATTAAGTATATAATTTTTGATTTAAAAATTGCTGACTCTTCGCAAATAATAATGGTTATAAACAACAAAAATACCACAATAATTGTCTTAAATGAATAAAAAATATATATTTATTATCCCATTGAGTTGTATCATATATTAATAAAAAATAAATTTTTTACAACTTTTGTCAGGACCTTACAAGAAAATGAAATTCTGTTAAAATAAGATATTGTTTTAATTTTCGTTATCAAAAAGTTCTGGAAAGTACAATTTCATAAATTTTAAAACAATTGTTTTAGCACATATACTGATTTTGTGGTTTATATGTTATTAATAAAAATAAATCACTTTTTTTAATTCAAAATATATTCACGGAATTTGCTAAATCACTATGTAAGGTTTTGTTAAACTTAATATGTAGTTAATAAAAGAAACACAAATGTTTATAAAGTAGTTAAAATTCTGTTGTTGACTCTATACTTTGTGAATTAACGCACAAGAGATACATTTCCATAGTCATCAAATTTGTTTCATTAAGTTTCATTGTCGTCAGAGAAAAACTGACGTATGGATATATTAAGTTAATCCACTACAATCNAAATTTGTTTCATTAAGTTTCATTGTCGTCAGAGAAAAACTGACGTATGGATATATTAAGTTAATCCACTACAATAAAAATTTTACGTTAAGTATTCGCACAGAGCAAAAGCAGAAAAACTTAGCGCGTGTTAAACTGCTGAGCTAGCCATGGACGAGAAAATAATTATTTCTCCCGTGCCTGTTCAGCGACATCCAAGCTGTAAGCAGATAAGACACGTGCATTTTAATCCTCTTGACTTGTGTGTTACTTCAGAGGTCTTTCTTTGGTTCATAAAAGGAAATGGCGAAAATGAAATATTACCGAGAAGAAATTGGAGCTGAATATTTATACAGCGACACTTGGAGTGACAGTAACCAAGGACGCGTCCATTTCCGACAGGACCTCCATCGACGGCCATGTCCTGAGGAGGAACAAAGTCAGCCGTGCAACTGCAATAAAAGCTAAATGGAGCGAACAAGTGGTACCGCCTCATCCAGCGATNAAATTTGTTTCATTAAGTTTCATTGTCGTCAGAGAAAAACTGACGTATGGATATATTAAGTTAATCCACTACAATCAAAATTTTACGTTAAGTATTCGCACAGAGCAAAAGCAGAAAAACTTAGCGCGTGTTAAACTGCTGAGCTAGTCATGGACGAGAAAATAATTATTTCTCCCGTGCCTGTTCAGCGACATCCAAGCTGTAAGCAGATAAGACACGTGCATTTTAATCCTCTTGACTTGTGTGTTACTTCGGAGGTCTTTCTTTGGTTCATAAAAGGAAATGGCGAAAATGAAATATTACCGAGAAGAAATTGGAGCTGAATATTTATACAGCGACACTTGGAGTGACAGTAACCAAGGACGCGTCCATTTCCGACAGGACCTCCATCGACGGCCATGTCCTGGGGAGGAACAAAGTCAGCCGTGCAACTGCAATAAAAGCTAAATGGAGCGAACAAGTGGTACCGCCTCATCCAGCGATNGGAGGAACAAAGTCAGCCGTGCAACTGCAATAAAAGCTAAATGGAGCGAACAAGTGGTACCGCCTCATCCAGCGATCACTGAACATTGGAACATTAGAATCATGCGCCGCCTCGACAATTTGCCTACAATTCGGTAGGCGCTTTATACGGTTTCCTTTTCACTTTCCTTTCACAGCTCGCTGGCTCGGCCCCGACTCAAATTCAAGCCGCCGTCGCGTCCCACGCCATCCGAAGGACGGCGTCTTTATTGCCACTTCACCCATCGCTGCCTCCGCAACCGCTTCTAAGGACATTCGTTCTGTACGACTGGCTAGGTGGACTCTTCCCGCTCCTTGTCATGTCATGGAAATCGTTCTGTCTGCCAGCTGATTACTTACTCCCTTTTATATGCTATGCCCGGGTTTCTTTCTCCAACGTGCTGTAATCAAATCTACCTTGCTGGTCGGGCGAGTCTATATTGCCGTCCACATTTAAGGTCCATAAAGAGAGAAGGACTGCATTATGACCTCGTACATCTTGAATTGTTTCCCAGATGGAATAATTAACACTTTACGGGCGTACTTGAAAACATTTTAAAATTTCCACTCCATTCATTCTGGTGAAATGTTTTATCGAAGAACGGAACGAACTGCATCTCAGAGGAATAATTGTTTGAATTTAAGAACCATTTGGTGTGCAAATGTGAGATATACCATGCACATATTGAGGCCCAGCTCTTGGGTAACCGGGGCCACGGTGGTGTAGTGGTTAGACTACTCCCCTCCCACCTAGGCGAACCAGATTCGATTACCGATGGGGGTCACTCCCGGATTTTAGCATGTGTTGAATCTTGCTGGATGGTGCCGCTGGTCGATGGGTTTTCTCGGAGATCTCCCGTTTCCCCAGCCCTTGCATTCCAACGCCGCTCCATTTTCGTTTCACTTCACCGTCATGGGCTCTCAATATCTTGTTAACAGCCTCCTAAATATCTCTACCCCACTCCATATTTGGCACCCAAAATTTTATGTTTTTTTTTACAACTGAGGCACTGGTTTTTAAAATAGCGGCTGTATAAATCATCTAGGTTAGTAAGTTATATCTAATGAATCATTCTGGTATGCCAGCATTTCTTATTGTGTGCACTGAATATATTATTAACCAAGGAACGATTTAAACCTCTACGTTAAAAAATAATGCCACCTGGAAATTTGAAACTAAATATTTTTCAGCATCTTGTAAACCATGTCTCGGGTAATTTTACATTTAGGTTATAAAATGGAAGGCCATATTAAATGGTAGTGAAGGTATTAAAGAGGTCTCCTATTTTTAAATGATCAATATTATTTTCTCACTATTGCTTGACATGCCNATGGTAGTGAAGGTATTAAAGAGGTCTCCTATTTTTAAATGATCAATATTATTTTCTCACTATTGCTTGACATGCCCCAGGTACTATTAAAATAATTTAAATTCAATTTTCTGTTTTAGTTACGTTGTGTAGCCTTCAAAATTCTCCAATCAATAGCTTCCATTGCCTACCACTATGGAAGGTACTGCCGCAAAAAAAGTTACTGTTAAATGNCAAAATTCTCCAATCAATAGCTTCCATTGCCTACCACTATGGAAGGTACTGCCGCAAAAAAAGTTACTGTTAAATGTCTTCATCAAATGGCAGGATCTACTTGACTGTTAACAGTCAAGTCTAGAGAAAAATGTATTTTGCTGACTCATTTTTAAACGCAAAATATCTTACTTCCTGCACCTTTGAGTACTCCATTAAAATGCTTGCTTATGTAAAAATGCTTAGCTAAGCATGGAATTTCTCGCTGAAAACAAAATTTCTCTTCTTTCACTTCCTCTCGGTTTGTTTGCCTGCACTCTCTTCATTCATATTTAAAACACTTAAACAAATTCCTCACTTGATTTGCTGGATAGTGATAAAACATGGCTTCTAAGTAACTACTAAGATGTCTTAAAACGTTCGTTAACCCTTAAACGTATAGCGTGATTAACAATATGTCATGCCTGCATTGAAAATTTAAATGAAATATTTGGAGAACAGTAAATTATCTTTAAGAAATTGGATAAATAAAAACTTGTCTTATAATCTACTAAAGTACTTAATTTTATTACGCATTAATCTACGTTCTACTCTTAAAATATTTCAAATAACGTGCTACACTTCGATGTACCGAGTAGTCACAGAGAAATATGTGACTATGCATTAGAAACTACAATGAAATTTCTCTGAATAAAATTGCCTTATTCGAATACGACGTCTATGGTAATTTAAATGTGGCAAATTTTGTTCCTGCACCTCATCNCTGAATAAAATTGCCTTATTCGAATACGACGTCTATGGTAATTTAAATGTGGCAAATTTTGTTCCTGCACCTCATCTTATTGACTACACTTTAATAATAATTTTTTTACTTTTACAAATTTTTTTTTAATCAGTTGCCAAAAATTGTTTTTGTAAGGCTACAAAAGTTTTCTAGTGAAAATTGCAATTTTATAAAAGCATTATAATGAAAAAGCTCTTTAACTTTGAATTATATTATTATGCTCTGAAAAGCAAATGAAATAAAAAAAAAAAATTATCGGAGAGAGCAAAATTATTCTAAGTGTATCCACACAAAAATCACACGAGCAGAATGATTTTGGGGTTGAGCGAAAATTTCCGGTCACTATGTATCTTAACGCCGTTGTGCTGGCACGCTGANTGGTAGTGAAGGTATTAAAGAGGTCTCCTATTTTTAAATGATCAATATTATTTTCTCACTATTGCTTGACATGCCTCAGGTACTATTAAAATCATTTAAATTCAATTTTCTCTTTTAGTTACGTTGTGTAGCCTACAAAATTCTCCAATCAATAGCTTCCATTGCCTACCACTATGGAAGGTACTGCCGCAAAAAAAGTTACTGTTAAATGTCTTCATCAAATGGCAGGATCTACTTGACTGTTAACAGTCAAGTCTAGAGAAAAATGTATTTTGCTGACTCATTTTTAAACGCAAAATATCTTACTTCCTGCACCTTTGAGTACTCCATTAAAATGCTTGCTTATGTAAAAATGCTTAGCTAAGCATGGAATTTCTCGCTGAAAACAAAATTTCTCTTCTTTCACTTCCTCTCGGTTTGTTTGCCTGCACTCTCTTCATTCATATTTAACACACTCAAACAAATTCCTCACTTGATTTGCTGGATAGTGATAAAACATGGCTTCTAAGTAACTACTAAGATGTCTTAAAACGTTCGTTAACCCTTAAACGTATAGCGTGATTAACAATATGTCATGCCTGCATTGAAAATTTAAATGAAATATTTGGAGAACAGTAAATTATCTTTAAGAAATTGGATAAATAAAAACTTGTCTTATAATCTACTAAAGTACTTAATTTTATTACGCATTAATCTACGTTCTACTCTTAAAATGTTTCAAATAACGTGCTACACTTCGATGTACCGAGTAGTCACAGAGAAATATGTGACTATGCATTAGAAACTACAATGAAATTTCTCTGAATAAAATTGCCTTATTCGAATACGACGTCTATGGTAATTTAAATGTGGCAAATTTTGTTCCTGCACCTCATATTATTGACTACACTTTAATAATAATTTTTTTACTTTTACAAATTGTTTTTTAATCAGTTGCCAACAATTGTTTTTGTAAGGCTACGAAAGTTTTCTAGTGAAAATTGCAATAAATATTTTCGTAATATTACTTTTTCGAGAAATTGAAACTTAATTATTATTATGCTCTGAAAAGCAAATAAAAAAAAAATTATCGGAGAGAGCAAAATTATTCTAAGTGTATCCACACAAAAATCACGCGAGCAGAATGATTTTGGGGTTGAGCGAAAATTTCCGGTCACTATGTATCTTAACGCCGTTGTGCTGGCACGCTGATTTTGGTGCCAAATGAAATATCTTGTCTATAACTGTCGATTTTAGACTGTAAACGCCAAGTATCCTTTTATTTTATTTCATTCCATTCATGTTTTATCACAAAGAAAACATTACCAGCTAATGCAGTGACGTATTGCTCGTAAAAACTCCCGCCCGTGTGACCGACACACCCACATCTAGATTATTCCAAAATGTATTTCGCACACTCCGCAATGCAATTCACGCGCTAGGTAAGCGTATGCGTGAATGTTAGTGAGCCCAATGTGATTGGCTAAATATCAAAGTAATTGGGACACGTTGGTGATCGCGTGTTAAGGCGCCCGTCTACCTGGAGCGATAAGGGGGACACTGCCACGCGCATCAAGTACGCCATCGCCGCTAAGCGCAAGGCTCTGAACTGGCGCGCAGTGTTCTCGTCGTGCTGCGTGTACCTACGGGACATTCACCGGTGACCATATTATTTTATTAGTGGCAAGTCTTTAGGAAGGTTCAGTGCAGGCGCCTATAGTAGTTTTGTATGTATCTGATGCGTGCATTTTGAGCTACAGCGCCTTGGAAAGGCCGTTTTTAGCGGTTTTGGAGTACTCTGAATTGATGTTTCTAACGTACGTGATATTTTGAAAGTACTTAACAGCTCTCGTCTGAAGTGTGTGTTCTTTTCGTAGATCAGCACGTTGGACGCACGCTTAATAGTTTCGTTGAAAAAACGTGTATTTCGAACACTCTGCAACGCAGTTCAAGCGCCAGGTAGACGGGCGCCTTAATGTCCGTGTTTGCCTGCACAGCAAGTTTGCTCTGCTCCAGGATGTTTCAAATTTCGAGCTTCGCCACCACCCCGCCGTCACCTGCACTCGAAAAGCGCACCCCCCCAAAAAAAAAACCATCTGACAAATAACACGTCTGTGTTACTTTAGCCTCCTTCAGCTGCAGACTCCGAGCGGCAATTAATCAGAGAGGAGCAAACAATGGAACATCGCCTCTGTTCCCCTCCTCTAATAAGATGACATCGGATCTCTCCTCTTTTGTTTCCGGCAATCCCTCTGCCGTCATTAAGAAACGCGCTGTCACAAACGAAAACTTCTTTATTCCGTTTCGTAGGTACCGCTCCACAAGAAACATCTTCTGCTGCAACAATGCTGCTAAGGAAGGGCATGCTCAACGTTTGAGGAATCAGCTCAGAATGTTACAAAGCACAGTTTTCTTGCAGCGCTGACACGCGTTTATCAAGAAGTAATGAACACACGTTTGTTCTAGCTTTCATTTACCTTCTCGTGAGAGTAATATTACAATGTAAAACAGTTTACGATATGTCATAAGACTTGAACGTTTTATTTTTGTATGAAAAATGGATAGTGAACACGTAGAATAGTACTTGTTGAAAAACAAAATATTTCAAAATCTCTTTAGCACTGTCCAAGCGAAAGTGTTCAGCTCCTGGTAACACAGTTGGCTTAGAATTATCAACCAATAACAAAACACCCAAAAAATCACATGTTTTAGAACAACTTTATCTACTTAAAAAGCGGTCACTCGACCACTACAAATAAAACTCATTCGAATAAATAATTAAATAAAATTGAAAATAAAAAAAGTAGTGCCATGCGTTTAGAGTTCCGTCACATTTTCTTATTGTACGCCATGAATGAAAAATAAACAAAGCAATGATACTAATTATGTCACTGTTTTAGTTTTCTGTTTTCTTATTTAAATTTTTTCTATGCAGATACCTTCACGCGAAAATCGTGCTAATTTTGACTGACGTTGTCAACGAGTAATCGCACAGCAGAGGTACGGGCAAGACGTTGCTATGACGATTATCATAATTAAAGGGCCAAAAAATCAAGTTTTGACTAGCCAATAAGGACATACCGCAGAGGTCATCAACCAATCATATATAGTTTTATTTATTAATTGCAAGAATTCAAGTTAATGTCTTGTGGTTCATAGAATTTTGAACAGGCTATAAGTTTTAGCCTGAAACTTGTTTGTGTCTTTCAAAACGGTTGTAATGCACAAGCAGCTGATGGGCGATCCGTAGAGCCCATGTCAGTATCAAGGTCACAGTGATGGGAAACTCGAGGCACACAAGAATCATACTACGAATGGATTATATATACATACTGTCACACATCTATTAATGCTACTATCAAAAGCGGAAGTCAAAAATCACATTGTTTTCCTTCACGTTCAGTAAACAGTTCCATTATCAGTCTGGCTTTCATAAGGAAGAACAGTTTATCTGTTCAAGCTTCGTGTGTTTTTTACCCAACTCTCTATTTACCCTCTCGCTCTGATTTATTCATAACTCTGCTCCCCCCCCCCCTGTCCAAACATTTCGCATCAAAGGCTTAGCTGTCGCCAAAGTGACTCCGTGAAATTTATACGAAACTAACTATATTTGAAGAGATTTTCATAGTTTTGGTTAGCATTGTTTGCAAACATTCGCAATTTATGTAAGTCCTTCTTGGGATAGTCCGGAATTGCTTGGGAAATATGATATAAAACAAAGAATTATAATTTATAGAGCAATAAAATTCCATTCTTATAGCTGCGATATTTTCTGGAAATAATTTTTATTAGTACTTCGATATTTTTGACAATCATTTCTAATAATATATAATTTGATGGACATTTTCTTCCAGTGGGTGGTACTTCAAATTTCTCTCTGTGCAGTGAGAACGCATTTCGAAGTTCGTTTGCCTGGCACAGGTCGGTCGTGGACCGGGACATAACAAGTAACTCCGGATGAACCCACACATCTCCTATTGTGCGTTGCAGTGGACGGAAGCACTCGCGAACGAGAGGAACGTGGAAAAATACGATAGGTATTGATTGCGTTCTGATGCGGCAGCATTGATCACGGACAAAGAAACGGGAATGGACCAAGCTACACAGGTGATTCAGAGAATAACTGGCTTACGTATTGAATCCAAGGTTTTTTGTTGTTAGCAGGCAAACATTTCAGTGTAATTGTAAACGTAAAAATACACCCATTGATAAATGCGTTCCTTCTGCCCAGACTTGCACCCTTGCTTAAAAGCGTTCGAAAGTATAAAATATTTGCTAAATTTGATAGCGTTTTACACTATTCTCGTTGAAGTGTGATAAAGGTATGACAATGGAGGAGATAGAATTTTCGAAAATAAATTAAATCACATATTGGAATTTAAAATTTATATCTTTTTTTTTGTAGAGATTTTAAAATTTAACCGAATTTGTACTTAAGGTTACCGATTAAAATAACTGTTAATGTTATGAAAATTCCACAAAGAATATTTCTTGAAAATTTTTTATGTGATTCAGACGTATTTTGATTTTAATTTCATAAAATAAAAATTTCAATCGGAAATCGTTAGAAGCTAATGCTTTAACTAAAATTAACCAAGTGACTGATTTTAAATAAATTGCAACATCCTACTTCTGTGACTTAACTTAACACGTTACCTGAAACCAAACTTTGTGAATAAATAACTTTTTTGAAATTTTTACGTATCAAGTTTTTGATATGCTCATATTTACAATAAAATACACCATGAAAGTTTTTTTTTCCTAATTATTGTGTATTTTAATATGTGTGTCACCGTAACAGTATAACGAAACCGTAATGTATTTTAAAAATTTATNTGCTATGACGATTATCATAATTAAAGGGCCAAAAAATCAAGTTTTGACTAGCCAATAAGGACATACCGCAGAGGTAATCAACCAATCATATATAGTTTTATTTATTAATTGCAAGAATTCATGTTAATGTCTTGTGGTTCATAGAATTTTGAACAGGCTATAAGTTTTAGCCTGAAACTTATTTGCGTCTTTCAAAACGGTTGTAATGCACAAGCAGCTGATGGGCGATCCGTAGAGCCCATGTCAGTATCAAGGTCACAGTGATGGGAAACTCGAGGCACACAAGACTCATACTACGAATGGATTATATATACATACTGTCACACATCTATTAATGCTACTATCAAAAGCGGAAGTCAAAAATCACATTGTTTTCCTTCACGTTCAGTAAACAGTTCCATTATCAGTCTGGCTTTCATAAGGAAGAACAGTTTACCTGTTCAAGCTTCGTGTGTTTTTTACCCAACTCTCTATTTACCCTCTCGCTCTGATTTATTCATAACTCTGCTCTCCCCCCCCCCNCCCCCCTGTCCAAACATTTCGCATCAAAGGCTTAGCTGTCGCCAAAGTGACTCCGTGAAATTTATACGAAACTAACTATATTTGAAGAGATTTTCATAGTTTTGGTTAGCATTGTTTGCAAACATTCGCAATTTATGTAAGTCCTTCTTGGGATAGTTCGGAATTGCTTGGGAAATATGATATAAAACAAAGAATTATAATTTATAGAGCAATAAAATTCCATTCTTATAGCTGCGATATTTTCTGGAAATAATTTTTATTAGTACTTCCATATTTTTGACAATCATTTCTAATAATATATAATTTGATGGACATTTTCTTCCAGTGGGTGGTACTTCAAATTTCTCTCTGTGCAGTGAGAACGCATTTCGAAGTTCGTTTGCCTGGCACAGGTCGGTCGTGGACCGGGACATAACAAGTAACTCCGGATGAACCCACACATCTCCTATTGTGCGTTGCAGTGGACGGAAGCACTCGCGAACGAGAGGAACGTGGAAAAATACGATAGGTATTGATTGCGTTCTGATGCGGCAGCATTGATCACGGACAAAGAAACGGGAATGGACCAAGCTACACAGGTGATTCAGAGAATAACTGGCTTACGTATTGAATCCAAGGTTTTTTGTTGTTAGCAGGCAAACATTTCAGTGTAATTGTAAACGTAAAAATACACCCATTGATAAATGCGTTCCTTCTGCCCAGACTTGCACCCTTGCTTAAAAGCGTTCGAAAGTATAAAATATTTGCTAAATTTGATAGCGTTTTACACTATTCTCGTTGTAGTGTGATAAAGGTATGACAATGGAGGAGATAGCATTTTCGAAAATAAATTAAATCACATATTGGAATTTAAAATTTATATCTTTTTTTTTGTACAGATTTTAAAATTTAACCGAATTTGTACTTAAGGTTACCGATTAAAATAACTGTTAATGTTATGAAAATTCCACAAAGAATATTTCTTGAAAATTTTTTATGTGATTCAGACGTATTTTGATTTTAATTTCATAAAATAAAAATTTCAATCGGAAATAGTTAGAAGCTAATGCTTTAACTAAAATTAACCAAGTGACTGATTTAAAATAAATTGCAACATCCTACTTCTGTGACTTAACTTAACACGTTACCTGAAACCAAACTTTGTGAATAAATAACTTTTTTGAAATTTTTACGTATCAAGTTTTTGATATGCTCATATTTACAATAAAATACACCATGAAAGTTTTTTTTTCNTTTTTGAAATTTTTACGTATCAAGTTTTTGATATTCTCATATTTACAATAAAATACACCATGAAAGTTTTTTTTTCTCCTAATTATTGTGTATTTTAATATGTGTGTCACCGTAACAGTATAACGAAACCGTAATGTATTTTAAAAATGTATNTCCTAATTATTGTGTATTTTAATATGTGTGTCACCGTAACAGTATAACGAAACCGTAATGTATTTTAAAAATGTATACAAATATTTTGCGTCTCGAACAGACTTGTCCAGTAATAACTCCGCAACTGATTAAAACTAGACACATTCAACTTATTGACAAGAAAGGCAAACTTTAACTTCAAACAAATTTAAGTTACATATTTTCGCCAGCGCTCTCCTTGTATCTATAGCACTTTCGCAGGAATGTTGTCGCCATTTGAAATGTGTGTTATTGAAACTGAACGGACTTATGAAAATTACTGTCTCCAGAGAAGACCAACCCACCGTCCCACCGTTGCGCAGAAACGTTGCAATTCCCTAAAATCCTAGATTCGTTGCGAACAACTTCAGTTAACTCCAAAGCATATTACGTTCTGAGATACGGTTAGGTTTGTCTGGGAAACGAGCCGACCATGGCAACCACCGTGACGCGAAGACTAGTGGTGGGAGTTGTGTAGTTCTTTTGTGGCCGAGAGAGAGCGCGCGAACGCAAACATTACGATGGTGTTTGTTTACAGTGGTGCCAGATGGCGCTCACTACGGTCTGTGTGGATTCTAGTGTGAACGATGCCAGTTGACGTGAAGGCAGGTGCTAGTGTATACAGTGGAGTCAGCGCTTTGGAAGTCAACGTGATCGACATATTGATTACGATCATGCCACGGCTTGTGAGGGACATGTGCAACGAACATGGAGGCCATACATGGTACGAAGCTGCAGTGGGAAGAAAGAAACCCTCCCTAGTCTGAGACACCATTGGGTTAATTTTCTTTTTCTTTTGTGTTTATTTGTCTGTGATATTGTTAAAATGTTCCTTTGTTAGAAACACTTTGAAATTCAAGTTTTTTTCATCGGTATCGTTGGTAATTTCTGATTGCTATGCTTTCTTTATGTACACTCTAAACATTTTGCAAGGTGCTTATTTTTACTCATTCACCGTCATGTTGACAAGAAGCGAGCATGCTAGTGATTTATGTAGTACGTTTGGAGCTATGAACAGTGATCTTGATTTAAAAGGCTGTTTCATAATTACACACACTTTGCAGTAAGCTGCCTACCCAGGGCTTTCCAATTAGCTGCCCGCAGGCCATACGTGGCCCATCTGTCATAATCGTAAGACTGGCCCATGAACAAAATATTTTTATCAAGAACACTTTATATATATACTTTTGATTACAAATATTAATTTTAATGTCAACTGTTAATATCGCTAGCGTAAAATTTGTAAAAAAGTAATAAAATTCTATGCTTCTGCATTTAATGGATCTCGAGTCAAATAAATCGACTTTGTATGACTGGGCCACTACTTCGTAATTAGTGAGTCGGGCCAGTCATGCATTGGAATTATTTCTAAATGCCGCGATGGGAACGCGAACTGAATATTCCCACATGCTACACCGTAGTCCATTCACTGTTTCTTCGAGCTTTTTGAACCAAAAATTTGGAAAGTCTAAGTGATATCAGATCGGTGAACCCTGAAACCAATGATTTTCGTGTGATTGGTGGATGGGGGCAACCGAAAAGGTGNTAAGTGATATCAGATCGGTGAACCCTGAAACCAATGATTTTCGTGTGATTGGTGGATGGGGGCAACCGAAAAGGTGGTTGAACAGTGTGCACCCTTGCCACGCAAGGAAGGTCCACGTTCTTAGTGGACGTGATTACGTGCCACGTGTTACATTCCGCGAGTGGTTCCTCCATGAATACAATGTGCGCCCAAACTTCACATCGACTGTGCTCTTCTCAAATGAGTCCCATTTCACGAGGGATGGAACCTTCAACATGTGGAACAGCCACGTATGGGTGCGCGCTATTCCACACCACACGCGCCCCAGGGGTAACCAAGTGCGCGACACTGTCAACACGCGAGCATGCATTGTCAACAATCACTTGTTGGGGACTTATTTGTNAGGGGTAACCAAGTGCGCGACACTGTCAACACGCGAGCATGCATTGTCAACAATCACTTGTTGGGGACTTATTTGCCACCCAAACACTCCGGTGAAGCCCGCTAGCTGACGCTCCTGCACGGAGTATTGCCCGAGTTGCTGGAAGACGTACCTCTTTCCTATCTCCACGCCGTGTTGTTCCAGCATGATGGGGCACCAGCACACTTCCCCTGCCGCCGTACGTCGCCATCTTGACGTCACGTTTCCAGGCCGCTGGATTGACAGAGGTGGGCCCATGCATTTGCCGGCCCGATCCACGGACCTGACTCCTCTGAATTCCTATTTATGGGGTCATGTCAACCCCCTGGTCTACGATACTCCAGTGGGCAGTGAGGAAGATCCCCTCGCACGTGTCATAGCAGCATTTGATTCTGTGCGCGCCATATCAGACAATGATGCACGGGTCCAGGGCCAACCCGATCCGCCGTTGCCACTTGTGTATTGAAGTTGGGAGACGGCATTTCGAACAGTTGTTGTAAATGCTGCAATCAATAAAAATATTACGTACACGTGTTTCATTCAATACTCTCCTTTCTGCACTACATTCCTTGTTCCCTACGCTTGTCCTGATTTACATCAGCCATTACACGTGGATGTACAGCCGGGTGGGGGGTGGCAGGTGTGTTGCCTACCCGCGCAGGGCTACGTCGCTCCTTCGAAATTTTGAGTGGCATTTTCTCGAAAATGGTTTACCAGAGCGAGTTCGGACAAGAGGATCTTTTGTCTTCATTGTGGAATGTTGGGGGATAATGTGCCTCGACGTTTTCTTTACCGCCTATTGTTCCAAAGTTTCCTGCGAAAATAGGGTGAGAACCTCTACTTTCGCAATGAAGGGGCACGATTTGACCAACCGAATTTACACAGATTTACGACCTCCGATTTATCAAACAGCACTCCGAATTTGGTCGCTCCATTTGAAGTACTTCCCTTAATATTTGCATTTATGCATTTCAAAATTCGTTTTTTAACACAGCGTACCTCCCTTAATATTCACCAGATGATAGTGGTGTCAATGTATTCCCCACCTTATTTTCCACAAGGAATAAGCACCTCCTGGAGTTTGGCACATGAATTCCTGTCCGCGTTGTATAAGGTTATCTGGTCTGAAACGCCAGCTTTTGATTCACGGCTGTCGCATTTATGAATCGGGATGGAATAAACCTGTAACAGGTGTTTTCTTTTTGTAGTACTATGTGCCCACTGACATGCATTCCATAATTTCATCATTAGGTGATCCCAAATTTTGACACATTTAGGACGATCCGAGTTACACTAGTGCTAGGACAGGTTATCTAGGAACTTATTAATTTTGGTTGTTTGTAAACACCATACACGAAATGAAACCACGTCATCTGTGGGAAGAAAGGAACATGAAATACCAGTGAACTTGTATCAGTATCAGGGAATGACCATCGCATAGTAAAAAAATAGTGACAGCAGACAGTGTAGGCGATTCGGATAAGGGGAGGGTTGGGAAATGGGGTAGTCCCCCTCCCTTGCATTAACTATTTTAATTTACCTTCTGAAAAATAACAAATTTTTAAAATCATCATGTATGATTTTCTTACACAACTTCAGTTAAATAGCAACTTGGTAGAGAGGACCTCCCATACATTGGGCCGAGATGTAATTACAAGACTTAAAATGTAAACACATCGCAAATACACTACCAATTGCCGAACGTTAAATCACAGTATAAAACACAAATTTGACAGAAAACATATAGTCTCTTATTTGAACTTGTCCTGGACACATTTTTACTAACATTAAAAAAATAAAATGGGGTTATTTCTTTTAAATGTAGAATTTCCGGTGATTTCACAATTTTTCGAGGGTGCATAAATTTCGTATTTTCCTATGAAATTAGAGCGGATTTTCACATAACTAGTTATTAGTGTATGTGTAGTTGTGAATGTGACAGTGTTTCGACTGATCGTTCAATCGTCAGCGTTGCGAGTGAGAAAAATAAAGGTGCAGAAATACATCCTTGCCCCTCTCACCACAATTTTGGCACCCACTAGCCGCCAATGCTCGCAGATGATGCTACCCAACGCTGTGAATGTCAATTATCAGCAGGTTCTTCTAAAGCGAGTTGCATATCATAAGGTGCTGCAGACAGCGTTTGGCTATTTACGCCTCGGTGATATGCAATTTTCTGTACACATGCGTATTGGGAGATGCGTATCCCCGGCGTTGCTGTTTGTACTACTTTGCTATTTTGTACTACGTGATGATTTTTCGGGATTACATTTTACTGGGTTTTTGTTTATTTTGGCCCGCAGATACTGTGGTTTCAGTTTTGCCAGGAATTTTAAATATTTATTAAGAGTGAATAGGTGGGGAAACGAAAAGAAGTTGTATTGAGGTTCTTTGGGCATTAATTGAATACCTTATTTATTTATTTATTTTCCCACACCATACAAACCTTAACGTGGTCATACACGTAGGACAAATGGGAAAATGCTCGTTAAACTGATTAATGTTACTTATACACCACATCATACTCTAATTATTAAAACAATGATTATTCATGAAATATTGTTTTTGGACACGCGCCATTGAAGTGTTTTGTTGCATGTAGCACGAATTACTCAGAAAACTACATAAAAACATGTACGTTAAAATTTATAATTCAAAATTAACTGTTTCCAATGCATATTTAAATAACACATACAACAAACCATGGCTCGTTTTGAGTTTTCATTTTTTATTTTTATGTCCATTGTTTTAATTTTTTGGATTTTCTGCAAAATAAAATAAACGTATATCCAAACTATACTTCACTCCACCATTTAACTCCTTGGCAATAGTCATTCTGAGATCACATCGATCGTGTGTCTGTGATTAGAAATGGCATAGGAAAAATTACTATTCCAAACATTATTATCGCAAGAATACGTGTTTTATTTCACGAGCTTATTTCAACAACACCCTACCAAACAACCCTCAGTCAGTTGTATATTAATATTCACAATTGCGGTGTCGCACTTACTACCGTCAGCCTGCCCTCACTGGTAGCTCAGGGGACCACCATGAACGCCATTTGCCCGCCACCCCAGGGGTGGCTTTTTCACGTCGACTCCCGCGTGAAACATTACGCTCATCAGGAGGGGTGGCATGTTATTCAGAGGGGAAACCCGTTGATAAAATGTCTCCCATGCGGTGAGAAGGAGTTATGGAGGGGTAGGGTTCGCTTATGACAAGTTTATCGTCCCCCCCCTTTTTTTTCACAACCCTTGCCCATTTTCCTCAACTGTGGCGCTGAAGCGCGGGCGTGTGTGTATATATTTGTATTGCGCTCCACGCCTCTGTAATATTAATCGTGATAAGAGGTGCTCCCTCTGTGTGCGCAGAGGGGGTGAAGGTGGTTGGGAGTAGGGGTTGCTCTGTGAACACACGAGCGCCCCGGCACTGAAGGGGTGCGTCGAAATGAGAAGGGGGTGGAAAGAGAGGGAAGGGTTGTTGTTGGATCTCCCCTAGTGGAAGAGTTGAAGTAGTGTGTAATGTGCTGTCCGGCCCCACACCCCTTCACCATCTTCCTTCATCCTCTCGCCCTCTTTTCGTACTCAAATCCCAGAGACCCATCAAAAGATGCGGGTAAAAAAATAGGGGGTTTGCCTCTTTCGCCGCGGGAATCCAAATGCAAAAAAAAAAATAATTAAAAATGTGCTTCCCCTTCCCCCTCTTTTTCACTTGCCCCCGCGGGAAGGGGGTGGCCACGGAGTATCGGTTTAGAAACGCGCCGTGGTATAAGGGATTATTAATAAGAGACGAGCTGCTATTACCGGCCCAGCTTGCACTCCGGGCTCCGTGATAACCACCCCCTCCCCCCCACATCACCCATTTAACTTCCGCGCTTCGACCCGACCTTGCCGGGCCCTGAATTATTTCCTCTTCTAAATGCTGTCGGGGGTTGGAGGGAGGCGTTCGCTCTTCGGCCGCTCGCGCCTGACAAGTGCCGTCGTACCTGTGACCTCGACCACCCGCCCCAGCCGAAAACCTCTTTCCGGGCATAATTATTTAGCGAGCGTTGCCGGACCTGGCCGTCTGTTGTCGACTGCAACACGACGGGAATCCTGTACGCGTTACTAGAGGCGGAGTGTCACTCGGTGCGCGTGCAATTCTCGCCTTTCTGCGCTTCGAAAGCAGGAAGTATCTCCAAGTAGGCTGACACATTTAAGTAATTTTCCGGCCAGCTAGAAAATAACTATGGTTAGAGTCCCTGTAACTACGTTAAACGCAAAGAGTGGAACGTCATTCGAAATGGGTTCATACATGCAGCTATAGGCCAGTCATTTGTAATACTTCTTTGGAGAAAAAATCAACGTTCAGTACTTCCACTCGTAGCTATAATTCGAACTTGCAGTGGCTAACGCCGCAATTCTTACGAGAAAAATAAGGCATGTTTGTTTTTACTAAAATAGAAACGGCCGCCTTCTCGAACCAGATATCTAGGACGTATACTTCAGTTTATGCGGCAATAGGTTAAAATCAGTGATAGGAAAAATATTTTGGATGTTAATTTTCGCAAGAGATTGAGAATTCGCTGCCTTTCGACCAGGTGAAAACCCCTGCATTTTTTACCCTCCCACTTCAAAGGCAGCAATTAATGGAAACTTCTAGGCAAGGGTTTTAAGAACCTTCTCTAGCCATAATTGATTCTTGGTTTTTATAGCTTGTTTATATATTTTAAAAGGAAATTCGGTAGTTCAACAAGCTATTGACCTTACACATCAGTACAGACATAACGACTAAACTACTAACTCGTGTCTTCGACACGATATTGATTTTGCGATGAAGTAAAGTGCACATAACTATATGAGCAGCACCAACTCTCAATGTTACAACCTTGCACTGCTCACCTGAAAGTAGAGCTATCAAAACAGACGTGGATGGGATTTGAGGTTAGACCCCGATTTATGTAAGTAAGTGCTTTGAAATGTTTATGCACTCCCTATAACCTATTTTTACTGCAAATAAAATCTGCTCAAGTGAGGGAAAAAACTTTATTCATAAAAATGGGTACTCTGTTGAAAACAAACCGTAAACAAACACGTTTGGAGGCTATCCGCAATAAAGTGAGAACTTTAGAAATCAACCTTAGAAAAAGCCACTGCTCCTACGTGCATTAATTTTAACGGGCGCACTGAGTGGTAACGATGAAGGGAAAGCAGTTCCATATATCAACTTTGAATAAAAAGTGTTAGGTAACTATTTGTGATTACGTGAAATATTTGTTTCGCTTCCTGTTTTTTTAATGCATCGAAGTGTAAAAATGAGCGTATTTGTAAAATATTTACTTTTCTAATAACTTCACAGTTTCACTTGACCGACGCATGAATAACGTGATGAGGCCGATGGCAATGTTCATTTTACATAAGGCGGAAGAATACACAACGTGCATACAATTAGATCTTGGGCAGGGCTTTCAAAAGTGGTCTGGTTTACCGCGAACAGCCTATGTCACTGTGTTGACCACGTGATTTTGGCAACCGTATTGGCGATGGTTGAGAATGCTGAGGACATTTGTGCTGATGACGATAAATCGGTATACTTCATATTTTCGTCAAATTGCTTCACACATATCGGATATGAATACCTCAAAAGTAAAGAGGGCACCAGGCGATAAAAATGACTGCCTCGAAGTCACATCCAGCTGCAAGGGAGCATTGCAACGGAGATGGAAAACATCATAAACAAACTTCGCGTATGTTCTGTTTCTGCAGAATTTTAGGAGATACGCATAGGATTTAAATACAGAAATCTGTTCAGAAAAAAATTAAGAATTGTCGTTTTAGGTTAAAACACTGTTTTGCAGAAGAATGAATAACGTGAACAGAGGGCCACTTACAGCGATTTTTGCTGACATTGATACTTTTCAACGACCACATTTGTGTTTCAATAATAACGTTTATGAAAGGGAACCAGAATATCAACTTCCATTTCTGTCTTTGAAATAGATTGACATTTAAATATTAGAATGATTTTAAATGTTAGAATACGTATGTACAAAATCCTTAAAATGAGATCCGTGGGACAACTATGCAGGTAGCTTAGCGGCATTACACAATGTCAACTTTCTACAGTTTAAATAGGTGTCTACGCACGTGGTTGCCGGTCGACGGAGCGACTCGGCGGGTCGCCGCACATTGGCGACGCACAAGCCACTGGCCGGTCGCCGCGACCAATAGGAGCACGGGTGCTAATGCGAGCGTTCACACGACGAGCAACTTTCAAGGCGATCGGACGCCGCGTAGAGAAATGGCTCAAGCTTTCGGTACAGAGAAATTTATATATATAAAAAAAAAGAATGCCGCAAAGCTGTTTGGGATTTATCGAATGACGAATATTCCAATTGAGATTTGAAGGAAAAAAAAAGGGGAGGAAATAGTGGACTTATTCGGAGGTAAAGGATTACCAGATTAATAAAATAAATAAATTGAACATTCCTTTTTCTCCGTTCTTGCAGCATAGGATGCACCCAAAACTCTCTTACTTTTATGCTTCTTTTTCTCTTTGAAATTAGCAACGCCAGTATTACAGTTTCTTTGACGTCCATTCTGCACGAATTTACAAGAAACACTGTCGCTCAGCTTCGTCTCCCGGCTATTTTGCAAATTTTTTTGTTCGCCGAGAGACCGAGTCGTCGGCGACCAGTCGACATTGCGTAATCAACCTTAAGCTCTACCCAAACCACCCCTAAGATGCAAAGTTACTGTTCGTTGGTCCTAGATAAATTGTATGTTTTAATGTTACGGTGAGATGCACAATGGGTTGGACGAAAGTATAACAAGTGCTACAATACGTTCTCAATCAATTCGTAGAATGTGTTTTGCTTTCAAAACGTGATTGCAGAAACACTTTATAAACCGATTAACATCCTGAAAATTACCACTTTGTGTTATGAGTTTAATCGTATTCTATCAGCCAGCATCAAACCTTGTACGGCACAGACGTTGAATACAAACGGAAGTTGGTAAGGACAGCGGCAATATGATGCACAAATGGACATTTTTAAATACTTTTCTCTCAACTGCTTGCTGAATGGTTCGTTCTGGTAGCCTCGGAAATGTTATTGCCGCGAATATGGAATCGCGAGGTATAAGGCTGGGTTCACAACCAAAATACATATTCACAGAGCATAGAACGCAACAGTAGAACATTCACACGACCACAGTTCACGTGCGAAATTGGTTCGCAATTGAAAACTTATGTATTATTTTTATGCAATGAAGTATTGTGACGTAGGTCTGAAATCATTTAAAATTTTATAGTAAATAATTAATTTTCGTAACAAATTGTTCTATTGTGCTGAAAATTGGCAGCTATTAAAAATATTTAGCAATTTTACATTTGTTTAAAATCTTTGTTTTTGCGGTCGTAAAGTTGTGCATAACCTTTAAAATTTTCTGCTAGTTAACTGTCACCTGATATTTTCTCTAAATTTATATATTGCGACATTAATTCGTTTCTGCAGCATGACCATGTTTTAAATAAACAACTTCGTTGAAAATTTTATGTTCTGGTCTGATTGGCTGATGCCTCGTGTCCCCGTACAAGAAATGAAATATAACAGTTTCCTTTATGTACAATGTGAGGAGCTCTCACGCACACGCACGACCTGTTATGCGCAGTTGTGAATCAAAAGGATCGGAAAAAATAGTAGCTAATTCTTGTACGCACGGCCTGTGTTCTATGGTTACTGTTATGCTTCCAATTGTGAACCAAGCCTAATGCTTGCAATCGCTAAACAGAAAGTCTATTTGGCTGCGACTAGAGAAGCATATCCCGGGCGAAAGTAGAGATATTTCTTCCTTCCCAAGATTTGCATGCAGAGTGTTGCCCTAAGTCACTCCGTGCCAATTTTACAGCATCTGCTCCGGTCGCACGGAAGGGAGGATGAAGACGTCTCGCCCAGTTGCTTGAAGGGTGCGCACGGTGGCGCCATCTCACCCCTTCTCGCTAGTGTTTTTAACGGCCGTCATTTCCTCAGCTCAGCAGCGGGGGCACATCCCACCATCACGAGCCATTATGTCTTATCTGTGTGTCCCGGAGTTGAGGGGATGAGATGATGGTCGTCCGGGGTGGCTGCGCGGGGTGAAGGGGGATAGCCCTGATGTGGTGAGCTTGTCTGGTATCGACTTGAAGATAGGGGGGTAGTGTGCGTAAGGGAGGGTGGAAATCGATTGCCGCTAGACGTTGCCCGTCAGCACTTCGGGAGGGTCGTCTCGCTTGATGGAATGGAAGGCTTTGTGCAGCGACGTCCCAAGGATCAGAGCTGCTTTTGGTAATTAGGGTTCCTTACTCTATCCGATCAAACTTTGCCGTTACTGCAATGCCATATCTCTTGTCATCCCAGGCCTCGGGAACGCCAAATTCCCCTGCGCCCTCACCCCAACTAACATATATCTCACAATGCCATGAAGAGTTCCACGTCGTGTAAGGCACAACCGTACCGTCCCGTACATCTCCGGACGTTCGCGTCGAGATCCGCGTATCTCCCCAATCATCTAAAGAGGTGGCATGTCGCGCTTTCTGACCGCCATGTCAGTTTGTCGAACGTGCAGGAGTTGCAGGCAGCAAAACAGCTTCACACAAGCCCAGAAAAATCTGAAGATTTGATGCCTTATCGACAAACTACGCATCGCAGATGTTATTTCTCGAACAAGTCTTTTTCTTCTCTATCCGAGGCATGAAGTGGCGTGCACCAGACGACTTGGCATGAAGAGACGCAGGAATGTTTGAACTTCAAACTGCACTCTTCGTTTTTAATACCAAGTGACTATAGTAGTATGCTTATGTTGCTTCAGGGCGTGGCATCTGGCATATTGGAGTCGGAGTTGTCTGCCATGATGCCATAGACGCAGCCGGCGGCCTCGTTCATCTCCCCAATATCTCATGGCCGGCAACTCCAACAACCAGTAACCCTAGAAACTATTCTAATAAAAATAGTTTGATAAAAAATATTTTAATAAAAATTCAAATGTATCGGCCGCCATTTTGGATTTTAATAATTACATCGGTTTACAGTCTTTCTGCAGATCATAATTACATTTTTTACTTTTTTGAGTAATGTGGCCTAGACACAATTTTAACAAAAATTAATAATTTCGGCCTTCTACTTTGGTACCCAGTGCATCGAGGGACGTATTGGTTCCCCCTCCTCCCAAACAAAAACCTGCAATTATTTTAATTTAAAAACAAATGTGTAAAAACAAAATTATAATTCCAGCCTGTTACCTCGAATTTCCAAAAGTTCCAACAGCACTTTTAAATGTTAATAATTTTGTCAATAAAAAAAATGTGTATTTTTAAAAAATGTTTTCAGTGTAATTCCAATATTATGACCTTTTTGTTTTCGAAAAAAAAAAATTTAATGAAAAAAAAAATTGTATTTAGCTCTGCGTTTCATGAAATTTAAACCACCAGGATGCGCAGGCGGGTTCACGAGACAGACACACCTGTCATAACAGGTCTACGTCTAAATGCCACTGCGAGGAAAGGAAGGGAGAAGCCAAGAGCAAGCGAGCTGACCTTCTGACCTTGAATTCTGCATCCCGTGAAAAATAAACCTGGAAGAATTTTGTTATAACCGATCGTATTCAAGGTCAGGGCCGCAGGTGTTTGTCACGGTTTTTGAAGAGGAAGGGAAGGGGGGTGGACGAGAATGGATGGGGGAGTGCAATGCTCGCATTTTCACAGGTCTGCACCTGCACAGCATCAGGTAACTGCACATGTTCTCACTATTCCTTCTCTCTCTTCCGTCTTTCTTTTGTCTATGCTGATTTCTGTTTTCTTTGTGTTCGTATTTCTGCTTATTGGTCACAGTGTTAATATTATAGTTAAAATTTTCTTCATGTGTTGAATATTAAGTTTCAGCATATCCTTCTAATACAGAGTTTACATTAATCGAACGTTCGTATTTATTTTAATTAATTAAATGAATAAATTAAGACTTATAAAAATCAGAATGGTTGCCCATAGCTGAACGTTACTAAGTTATCTCGAAAATGCTGCTTGTTCGCTCATTTTGAATAAAACAGTCCTTTGTATTTTTGCATTATACTTGCACGACTTATAAAACTTCGAACACCGAAAGAAATAAAAAGTTCGCTTTGCAAACCAAGTTGCAGAAACTGTGGCACAGAAGGTTATTGTGTAGTTGTTCATTGCAGAAATCGGCATATTAAGTAAACGTTGAGAAAATAGAAGTTGCTAAGTTTTGGCTTCCAAGGAGCAATTTAATTCCAGTAGTTTTGTGCATCAAGTACCAAGTTTCAATTACTACAGTTGTTCGAAACTAGCAAAGAATGAATTATATTATTTTTTAAATACCCCAAGGGTGGGGAACTGTTCTGCCGAATAACTTCGACATGGGGAGCTGAACGCGACAGAAATATTTGTACGATGGGTGGGGTGGGGGGTCCGAAAATAACATGAAGAACATAACCCTGGCGGGGAGGCAAGGGCGATATTTCTTCCGCTCGTCCCAAATTCTCGGCACGTGCGAGGCGTTTGCCCGACTGTGGCCTGTTCCTTTGTAACCGAGTGATCCATTCCATTTGTGTGTGGCTCTTTCAAAGCCGAGTAAATCCAGTGTTACACGGTTCAAAAAAGATCCCGCCCGTGATTCCTGCGAGCGCTCCTACGTAATACACATTTACACGATGATTGCACTGTGAAATATTTCTGTACTCACTACCAACAATTCTTTGGAATTCTTTTAATGCTAGAGCTGAAGAATTGTATATTTAAAACACTTTATTTTAGAAAACACGCATTTTCTATTTAGCTCAATGTTTATATCAAACCTGTGGTGTACGGCACTTGCTTGTTGACATTGAGTGTGAATTATACAAATCCGACACTGTGATTTTGCGAACATTACTCTAATTTATTTGAAGTGTTGTAAACATATCTTTCGCAATTACTTTCCAAAGAATTCCTAGCAAAAAAAAAAAAAAAAAAAAAAGTGTTTGTGGCGTTTTACGAGTATGAAAACAACCTGACCTAGTTAATTGTGTGCGTTGTTGACTAGTACTAAATCTTCACTAATAATTACTGATCTTGTAAATGTGAGTTTCTCTATAAGGCTTACGAAACAAAAAAAAAATGCCATTAGTTTGATTGAAGCACCCCGAAATATAAGAAAGGGGAAAAAAAATAAATATTTTGTAATTTACACTGTAAATTCGAATCAGTGAAAAACCACTGATCCGCAGTGAGATTCTACTACTCGAATCAGTGAAAATGGCTCCACTTAGAATCGGTGGGAAAACACCGGTTGTTTCAGTGAAACAATTTCACAGATTGTATAAGTGACAACCAACTGCGTGTGGAGCATTAAGTGTTGTTTTTATTGGATTCAGGCAAATCATTACGATAAATAAACATATTTCCGATAGTCGCTGTTCGTATTGTGATATGTAACGTAATTTTAAAAAAGGGGAAAAAACATCGCATGCCCGGGACTTTAACCCGAAGCTATCCCTTACTAAATCGTTACCTTACCAATCGAGCTACCATGCGGCCGTTGACTGAAATGGGGAAAATATATGTATTCTAACCCTTCATCATATATATGTAGCTTCAAATTGTGTGCATTTCCTTGTAGTTTTTAGTTCAATTGGAAACATTAGATTTGTTAAAACTAATAGAACGCGTCAATGCACTCATTTCACCACACTTAATACAATTTAAACCTTCAAACCGAGGGCTACGATGATTACGTGAAAACTAAATTAAAGACGTAAGAATCGGAATGAAAGACATAATATTCGTGTTTCCTCGTAAAACATTGAAATTAACATTAAAACACATATTATGGGTTTCAATTGTTTATGCCTTGTTATTTCATTTGATACACATTTGTATTTTGTCTGATGGATCAGTTAAACAATAACTAAAAAACAGTGAATATAATTGTTGATGGATCAAAGGAAAATGCCACTGATAGGAATTTTTCACTTATTCTCCAGTTAAATTAAACTGAAGTGACTGTTGAATAAGTTATCTGATTTAAACTTAGAACGTCTCGCCTATTTAGATTTAGAGTGTGTGCCTCTCCTACTTCTTTACTAAGGGAAGAACGGTATACCAAATTGGTTTAATAATTGACTGCAATAAATCTGACACTGTGTTGGACAGTTGGGTTCTGGAGTTGGAGTTGGCATATGGTGCTGCAGTGGTTGAAGCTGGTTTCCTCGCAGTTGTTCTTTTGACTTCCCACGCGCATTGGCTTCCCTACAGTAACCTTTACAGTTGCAACTTTGACTATACTATGACTACAGCCAGTGAATTTTCGTGAATTAATATTTTAGCACAGGACAGATTTCAACATCCTTGGGACAACGGTGGTGTAGTGGTTCGACCACTCACCTCCCACCTAGACAAACCGGGTTCGATTCCCGGCGGGTTCACATGCGAGAATCGTGACGGACGATGCCGCAGATCGGGGGGTGTCCTCGGGGATGTCCCGTTTTCCCCCACCTTGGGCATTCCGGCGCTGCTCCATACTCACCTCCCTTCATCCTCATCGGCTCTCAAGACCTCGATGTTAAGAGCCGTCCAAATCTCTCCACTTCACTCAACAACCTTTGCACATACCTGAAGCTTTTGTACATTTAATGTCTTCTTTTGTTTGGGACGAAGACATTTCTCCATTTGACAGTGCCCATATTGAACATAATGTGTTGAAAACTCGAATCCAGTCGTAAATATCAAACTGTGTTGCCGTGTTTTTTAAAAATATCCAGGCCGAAATGTTTTTGTAAAAATTGCCACCTCTGTCAGATACAATTATGGAGTCAGTTTCTTCAAAGTCGGATAAAACTATTTTCTGGCTGTTAATTTAATTATTGGTTCGTTTGTCAAGTTCTTACAAGGCCACCACACCCCGTGAAAAATAAAAATTGCGAATAAAAAAGCAATAGTTCAATCATTAATGAAATGTTGACTCCACACCCTGTCAACTCGACGCTGTATCGGTTGACAAGTAGTGAGTTTTAGATGTACCCGATGTAATGTTAGTTAATATGTATATGTAAGTGGAAACACGGGGGCCAACAGAAATGGCGTTACGGTAACGGTTCATGCATGTGGCTTTTGGCTTATTTTTGTTTAAAACATGCACCGATCTCGGAGTATTTAACAGAACGATAAAAATGCTTGTGTGCTAAAAAATCGGATGGTTATGTATTCACCACCAGTTTTGTCCTTAAGAGATTAAACCAAACATAATGAATTAATTCGAATATAAAAGTTGACTTGTAGCGTCTGTTATGCATATATTACAATAATGCTTATAGTTTATACAGCAAGGCCAAAGAAAATGTTAGAAAGTATTTTAAAAAATCATAAATTTTACAATATCGTTTGGAAAAGCATAATAAATCCCCAATGACCTGATATGAGCAACCACATTTGAAATTATGGTTTTATCAGTTTTTCTCAATATCACGATACCACTTAATTTTAAAACTTAGATTATATTAGTAAAATTAACAACATAACAATTCTCTACGAAGTTAGCCCTTTATATATTTTCACTATAGCCTTACGCCTTCAACCTGGCCGCTATGGAATTATATCTAACAATTGATAAAACATATTGTAATGTTATTTTACCCGAAATATATTTTCGAATATATAAATATTTACGTACGATTGGGAATTCTATAAACTACGCTTATTGTAGGGCGTATATGTGTATATTTATAATATATAAATGTATTTACTCTTCTGCAAACAATTGATCACCGTGAACGTACATATATATACACACACACACGCATTATTACCTCGTAGACATCTCTATCTTCTATAGCACTAACTTCCCCAAAACTGTCGATTTTATGCTAATGGCGCGTTATATTTTAACGGGTTCTTCCTTAGAGACAAATATTAAAAAAAACATTACTATATAGGCTTTTTATTTTAATCCCGACAGCTTAAATCATATTGTGGCTCAACTTAAAGCATACTTTTCCTGGTGCCGTCTTGTTTGCAGATGCGATAACAGCTCCTTTGTGTCTGATAACCTGCTCTCAACAGGATATGGGGTATGACATAAACCGTAAATATAAAAAAAATATATTTTACGCTATTTATTAAGTGGAATTTAATTATTCTTCGAACCACACCGTACAAGAAAAATAGTTGTTTCCTCCATTTGCAATGGCAGTGTCAGAACGTTTCTGCGTTGAAAATATAGATTTTATTCATTTCTTTATTCTGTGCGTTTATTGACGAGATATTTCCTTTCTCCTTTTTCCCTAATACCGTGGGGGTTAAGTCAACCAATTAACCAGTTCGGTCACACGATAATTTATGAAATAATCTGTTGCAATCACGTAGTGCTTTTGGCAAGCACTGCAATTGATTACAACAAGTTAAAAACGTGCTGTGTTCTTGATAATATTAATATTAGCCATTCGCGTCATAGAGACGTAGAGAACTCCACCAATACGATAAACTACAAGCAAGGCTGTCGAAATATTGGACTCTTGTGCCTTGCTGTGTACAGCAACGGTCATAAATATCCATCGTATGCCACGTGTCCAGGATCGCGGACCCAGTAAATGAACGGTAACCCGTACGAAGGAACATATTTTCCTTAGATTTATTTTACGGTGCAAGCCGTATGATGAAAATAAATTCTGAATTCGCTGTTACTCTATCTTGTTTAAATGATACTACATTTCCTAAACGTGGTTCTTTAGTGAGCAGTGCAAGTAAATCTATGTCTTCTCCAGTAATTAAAGTTTAGACACCTGAAGCAGCTTTATTAATGCATGTGACATTTTTTAATGTTTCATTACCGTCTCCAGTATATTTGACAACAAAAGTATTACCTTCTAACGTCTTCGTTAGCAGAGAAAACATGGTTTTTGTATTGTAGCTAACTGATAAAAATTACTTTCAAAATATTTCTGCTGTGATTTTCATTTAAAAAAAACTGGGTTTGGAACAAAATATTTAAAAACGATCTAACATTAGTTTTTTTTTGTACTGTAAACAGTATTAGAAAATTGTCACTTCACTGAGTGAAATTTTCATTGGAGTGGGAAGGGGGAAGGACCTGAACAATAGGCAAACACACTAACACTTAATGCACTCGCTTGGCTATTTCTACAATCATATGCCTGCAAGAGGTACACAAAATAAGCATTGGTTCAAAAGGTAAAAACATTAAGGTCCCCACACAGACAGAAAAGTTTGTTATAGCCAACAAAATATTTGTTTGTATAGCGCCGAAAATATATTTAGTTGCCCTAACTAAATATTTTGTTGAGTTGAAAAAAATTTTTGAAAAGCAACAAAATTAGTTTTGTTCATTACAAATAATAAACTTGAAAAAACAAAATTTCTGTGATAGGACAAAATAAATAACACTGTTAACAAAATATTTTGTTGAAACAAATGTATGTTTTGACACTCGTTTTAGTGCCTTCTTTCGAAAATACATTCCAAGATTTTGTTTTTAGTATTTTCGATAGTTAGGNAGGACAAAATAAATAACACTGTTAACAAAATATTTTGTTGAAACAAATGTATGTATTTGTTTTGACACTCGTTTTAGTGCCTTCTTTCGAAAATACATTCCAAGATTTTGTTTTTAGTATTTTCGATAGTTAGGATAGTAACAGTGTTTGTTCGTGTGTTTATTTATGGTATAAACATCTTAATAAAACAATTAAAACGGAAAACTAAAAAGCAAATCTGCAAAATTTTAAATATTTATCTACCCACGTTGTGCAGTATTGAAACGTGTGGGTAAAAGACGCCACAGTGGTATCCGATTTCGCGAGTGACGAAAGTCTTAAGAAAAATAAAAGAACTCAATTTGAGTTTTAATTTATTCACACAGCTATTTTTCACAGCATTGAATTAAATTATCTCTAATATTTCTCTTGTTATTCTCAATGAGCGCAATTTTTTTTGTATATTTACATTTTAATAAAAGCCCTTATCACTATGTCTACATTGATATCCGTCGTTTAATTCACACTCATTATTTACACATATCCAATCTGTCTCTTAACATACTTCCAAGTGTCTGTTCACTCAATCATCCAGTTCAGTAGTCCCGCACGTCAGTCTCACCCTTCACTGTGCCGATGCTCGCAGTCCGCAGAATTCACTCTCGCCGCCACTCGTCGCTCCGCTGGCTCGTCGCTTCTCTGCATTCGCACAACCTGGCTGTTAAGGACGTACAACCCTTCAAACTCCATTCCTTCGGCTCTGAGACCCGTGGCTGCTTGAAAAGTTTCCCTGGACCTACGTAGAAAGTTCCCCGCACCCCGAGTCTCGCCGGGAGAGGCTAGGGCGATGACCAGAACACTCTTTCGTCGTAAATCACAGGAATTCAATCCGTTGAAGGACGGGAGCGCGAGGCCCGATAGACTTATATGGCACACGCGGTGGCTTGCCTTTGTAAATCGCCGCGCACTTCTCGGGTTACAATGCTGATCTTGGCACACTGTTTCGCTGGTCTGAGTGGGACGGGACAAGCGAGGCTATGCAGACCAGTAACACGTAACATTGTGTATTTAAAAACATTCTTTTTTTGTCACTAGTCGTGTAGTGCTCGTTGGAAACGATCTAGTTTCAAAGCTCGGTCGGGGTTTTAACTGTTCTTATATTAACCTTAACTTTTTGTTGTACATAGAACTAAACACATATTTAGTTGCACCAATAGAAGTTTATAGTTTGCGGTAATGAAACAAAAACCACAAAATAATTTGGTTTCAACAACAAAATATTTTATTTCTCCTATAAAAGCAATTAATTTCGTTGCACCAAACAAACTTTGTTTCATTCAACAAAAACTTTTTCTCAGTGCATATAGGAAGGACCCTGTGTCGTTTCAAGCGGTTAAAGCATTTATTTTTATCCAGAAAAAATATTGTAGCTTTGTATCCATGCAAGGTTTTTATTAAACACGCACAAATTTTCAAAACCATGTTTCTCGGACTGCAGTCGGAGGAGGCAATCGAAACTTTTAACATCATCCTTCCCAGTCATAGCATATTAAGATCATCTGTAGCCTTTTTGAGCGAAAAAAAAAAACCATTTATAAACTTTCTCATTAGATACTTTGCTCAGCGAAATTCTAAATATTGGTAATGGCTGACGTAAGTTGTCATCACAACTACTGGCTTCTCTGTATATCTGCTGACAAGTTCGATGTTGAGGTCTGCAGTCCGTTATTAGTTTATCTGACATTTGACCTCCTGCAAAACTATTCCTGGTGAAGCGTTGCTATTTTTTTGTCTAAACGGGTAGCATATAGAGAAAAGAAGGGTTTGTTTTATCGTACTAGAGACACAGCCAATAATGTTGTGTGTAAACACAGCACATGTCTGATCGATACTTGTAACGACTGTTCTTAAAGGGATATGTTCAATAATAGAGCACAGTTGTCATTCAGATATTGAAATTAGGCACTTGATCATGCCTGTCAGAAGTAATATTCAAAACACTAGGAAAATTGTGTATGTACATGCTGGAAGTTAGCGCTCAAATAATTCTTAGTTAAAAAATTCCCACCCTCTGTCCTCTTTATTTTTCGGGGCTATTTCACACATAGTAATTAGTCATTATGATTTATTTATACTTGAACATAAGGAAAAATATAATAAAGTTATTACAATCCAACGATACCTCACCAATGCTTCGTATGTATCATGAAATAAACAACACGTTTTGCCATTTCATTAATTACCTGGCTAACACAACCAACCTCCCCACGGGTATTATTATCCGAGTGCTCAGTTTGACAAAATATAAAAAAAACAAATGGCATGATAACAAACCTAGCAAACAAATGAAAGTAACCTAAATGAGCTCGTAATTAACTCATGAATTGTGAGGTAATATTACTGGCGTTAATGAGTTCAAGTGATATTTTTCATGCCAACAATCAAAATTACAACACAAATTAGGGTGGTTTAACATTACAGCACAAATTGTATGGCGCAACGTATGGTAACGCTTTTGTTCGCTGTAGTGTGTCTGCCACAATTATATCAAATTTATTACAAAATCGTAAAACTATATTATAAAATCTCTTATTAAACGCGTATCACCGATGAAATATCTGTTTCGTAGATATCAAGGGGATGAGCTATTCCACACGAACATTAACCGTGTACAGAACATTCGAAAACAGAACAAAGCAAATTAAATGGAGTGTAGTGGAGAGGATTAAAACGAGGTGAGTATGGAGCAGTGCCGGAATGCAAAGGCGGGGGAAACGGGAGATCCTCGAGAAAACCCACTGACCAGTAGTATCGTCTGGCACGAGTCCCACGTGCTCAAATCCGGGTGCGACCACGCCGGGAATGGAACCCGGTTCGCCTAGGTGGCACTCTAGCCACTGCACCACCACGGCATCTGCATGTTAAAAGAAATTAATAAAACATAACATCATATTTCGTGGTGTCTCACATAAACGAATTTTCAAGGCGATTTTTAAAATAATATTACCGTAAGTAAAGAAGTGCTAAAATAATATGCGTGACTCCAAATATTTCAGAGTTGATTTCACGTTCATTGAAATAAATAGTTAGAGATTATTTTGTTTTCATTTATATGTACACCTGGCAAAGGAAATAAATGTCAGGGTTGTATAACTATACATATTTTATTTTATTTTATTTTAAACTACCCTTTATATGGAAAATGCAAAGATCAGTGTCACATTTTTTTTGTAAATTTTTTGTTAGTAGGTTAATATTTTTAATAATTTCCGAAAATCTAAGTGAATAAACAACATAAAAAAATTAACTGCTTGGAAAATGACGCTATATTCCGCCTCGCATGTATTATTAAACCGCGTACTCTAAGCGCAACACACAAGTTCTGGCGACTCGCGTTCTTATATGCGTGAGCATGGTCCTTCGGCACGGTCCAGCCGGCGAAAGCTGATATCAGTAACGGCCCGGCTGTTTACTACCTGTTACAATAATATTTACCGCGACATCAGGCTGCGGGCGCAACTACCGCTCCCCTCGCCGGCTGCACCCCGCTTCGCGTAAATTCACGCGACAACATTTGTGGCGCTAACAGTATTTCGTTTCGAAGGCTTAAAGTAGGAACATAATATTTAGGCTTGTGTGAAAGATAGCCAAACTTTACCATTAAAATTAAAGTATAAGGTACTGAGAATTTTTTTCCCCCGAATCTAACAGCTGACAGCCACCATGATAATTTAAAAAATTGATCATTTATCATTTTCTGGTTTTATGAAATTGTATGTGAAGGGCTGAAGAATTATAGGAAAAAACCTGCCATGTCTGTATAAAACTAGAGTAAATAATGTAAATCGGAAATTTAATTGTCAAATAAATAATTTAAATAAGTATTTTTAAAAAAATTGTTTTTCCAATAGACAAAAAAATTATCAGCGTTAATAAGAAAATTGATACTGTGAATGAAAATCCAAAATGCACGTATAAAACAGCTGGAATTTTAATTTCTATTAGTTTTAAATGGTGTTGTATAATGATAATTCACTGAAAAATTTTGTATGCAGCGTTTTCAAGGAAGGATACTTGTAAGGTTAAGAAATAAGAATTTTTTTTTTTTTTTAATTTTTTCAGTCTCTACTATACACCAGCAAATATATGACGACCCTCTTGCTATCTTCAGACTGAGTGAAGACTCTCCGGCTTTTCCCTAGCCCAT
>NQII01000693.1:228907-242220 GCA_002778355.1 Clitarchus hookeri
TGAGACGTCATGGCCGTGACGGGTCCCGCCGCTACGTGTCGGAATGGCAATATCTTGTTATTGGCCCTACTTTCCTGCGCGCGGAAGAATCTGGCGCTTGTGTGCGGCGCGAGGAAGAAAAGAAAAGAAAGGGCCCCGCAGCCAGGCCCGGGAAGCAATTCTCGGGGAGTCGATGTAGACGACAGCAATAAAGCTGCCAAATTACAGAGCTTCCTGGCCATCCGTCGAGGGGCAGTTTTAAGGGAGNGAGGGGGTAGGCAAGACGAATGGCGGTCAGCTAGTCCGGACTGTCTATATCGCTCGCACCATTTGTTCGGCCGCGAAAGGGAGAGAGGGAGAGAAACTCATTGGATTCCTCCACGCTCTCCCGCGGGACGAAAGGGGAGAAGCGGGGGTGGTGGCCTGGAAGTTTGACACCAGTCCACCCACCTTCTCACCCCTAACACGCGTCCCCTATATGGAGCGCACCGTGCTGAATACATACACCCCCGACGGCTCGCCCCTGTGTTAAAGGCGACCTGCTTCGGCTCGTCCCACATTCCTTTGCGAGTGTTCCCCCCGGGTGGCCCCATCACTTTGCAGAACGTAAATCTGTTCGCGGTTTCTTCACACTTTTTAAATCGAAAATTTGTAAAAATCACGTCATGTGTGCCCTCTTTGGTTGTGTCCCTGAGCATGATAATCATTTTATAATACTATTAACATAAATTTACTTTATTTTTGGTTAAAATTAACTTTTAAATGTATATATATATATTCCATTTATAAATTATAAAATTTCTTTTAGAATTAATAANTAATTAATAAAAAAAAATTACAGAACAAAAGGTTTGTGTTGGTTACTAGTCAGAAATATTTCTCATGCATAATATCGTTAAAAGATGTTCACGACAAAGTGAGCACTTTTGAAAACAACCTTATAAAAAAGTCACTGCTCCTACTTGCATATATTTTAACATGCGCACTGATTGACATGCGCCACGTAAAGTTGGTAACGATTTGGGGAAAGTAGGTCCATGTCGTAAGGTCGAATAAAATATGTTAGGTGACCTTTTCTGAAAACTTAAATTATTGCTTTCGCTTTCAGTTTTTTCTATGTTTCTAAGTGTAAAAATGAGCTTATTGGTAAAATATTTACTTTTATAAATATTTCACAGCTTAATTTGAATGGGCATGAATAAAGTGACGAGACCCATGGCAATGATAATTTTACATAAAGCAGAAGAATACACGACGTGCATGGTAGTAGATCTTAACCAGGGATTTTAAAAGTGCTGGCAACGAATTAATATAAATATTTCCTAATACTTAACGTATTGCTAGGGCAATGTTTAAATTTTAGCAACTGAAGTAAGTATTCTTTATTATATTATATTTGAGTGTGAATTCGCATATAGGTATAATCTGNTAGGGCAATGTTTAAATTTTAGCAACTGAAGTAAGTATTCTTTATTATATTATATTTGAGTATGAATTCGCATATAGGTATAATCTGTTAACGGTAAAATGAGCGCTATTGAATTCAAGATTTAAAAAAAATCACTGCCCTGTAACCGCGAACAGTCTTTAAAATGAGTGCGCAAATGCGGTGCGTTGTCGCTTTGGTGTAGTTTTGTAAACTTGGTTTAAGCTTTGTTTACATGAGATGGAGGGAAATCCTGGAAGAAGAAGCTTAACAAAGCTTCAGAAATGTTAGAAGCAACCGTGAATGGACTATGCCGTGTCCACCAACAGTTCGACGTATGTGTGTACAGAGTCACGTTTTTTTATAGCAGGTTTGCAAGAACTTTTTTTTTTTGTTAATGCTTCCGACGTGTTACGTATTTTTTTCCTGCCGCACGTGAAGAGGTTGATTAGTTTCGATGCTCCGTCTAGTGACACTGTCATGTTGTTAACAAGATGAATATGCCCTCGTAATGCCAACAGTTTATTGATTTATCTTAAACAAAATGAAACATTTCTCCGTTGCCATTAATTTGCATTTAAATCTATATGAGATTGAAATACATAGTCCATATTTTCATTACTTGTTTTCAAAGTTTAGTGTAGTTAAATTACGGAAATATTCATTTTTCCAAAATCATTTTAAAACCACGTATCTTTTATACCGTACTTTAAGGAATATGAAAAGATCCCGCAAAGCGTGGATCCCCAAAACATGAAATCAGGAACGGAATTTGGACTGCTTAATACATTTTATTGGGATTAGATATTTTGACATTATATTTGAATACTGGNAAATCAGGAACGGAATTTGGACTGCTTAATACATTTTATTGGGATTAGATATTTTGACATTATATTTGAATACTGGTGAACCTTCATATATAGTGATAATTGGCATAGTGTGCAGTTCTTGATTAAAAATTACACTTTTTGCGAAATATTTAGTTATATAAACGACGGTATCAATAAATTTGCCAATATATTTGTCTTAAAATTTTAACTTTATCTCTATACCATCGAAGTATGTACATCGTAAAGAAAAATTTCTGAAGGGAGCTTTCAAGAAGATTAAAATTCGGTTAAAATTTTGAATATGGTTTCTTTTTAATCTTGTTATTATAACTTTCATATGATTTAACAGTTTTTGACAGCAATTTTTGCACTTGTAGGTACTAAGTGTGTGGTTTCTATATGTTATTATTTGAGAAACAGTCAACAATTTTTTATTCGAAAACAACGCATTGTATTAACTACTGCTGTCTATNATTTTGAATATGGTTTCTTTTTAATCTTGTTATTATAACTTTCATATGATTTAACAGTTTTTGACAGCAATTTTTTTACTTGTAGGTACTAAGTGTGTGGTTTTTATATGTTATTATTTGAGAAACAGTCAACAATTTTTTATTCGAAAACAACGCATTGTATTAACTACTGCTGTCTATNTATATGTTATTATTTGAGAAACAGTCAACAATTTTTTATTCGAAAACAACGCATTGTATTAACTACTGCTGTCTATGTGATGGGTTTTTCAATAAAAATTCACATTCGAAAAAAAACTATTCTCATCTAAATATCTTGTGCAATTAAATTTCAATTCTAAGTCTTGTATTTAGGCAATTCGCTCACAGCGAGGTATTTCCATGGCCCTTAGTCCTTGAAGTGTAACATGAAATAATAACACGAGATGGAGCAGTTTCTGTCATAGAGTGAAGAGATTTAGGCGGCTCTTAATAACGGAGTCCTGAGAGGCGATGAGGGTGGAGTGAAGTGAGTATGGAGCGGCGCCGGAATGCATGGTCGAGGGAAACGGGAGATCCCTGAGAAACTTATCGGCCAGCGGCATAGGCCGGCACAATTATCACGTGCGAAAATCCGGGAGTGACCCCTCCGGGAATCGAACCTGGTTCGTCTAGACGAGAGGCGAGAGCTTTGGCAGCTGCGCCACCACGTCCCCTGGCTCAGCGAAGAAATACATTTGTAAATAAAATGAAACTACTCAGAGAAAACCTTTCCCGCCATCGTTTACGTACACCGCGTTTTATTCTTGAAGAAATTTTAGCCGATCGAAACCTGAATTACAGCCTTGAAAGGAACGAGGGCTGACACCAGTAATCGAGTCATTTGAAAATGGACGGTCAAGAAGGATTTAAAATGNCAGCCTTGAAAGGAACGAGGGCTGACACCAGTAATCGAGTCATTTGAAAATGGACGGTCAAGAAGGATTTAAAATGCAGTTAAACGACTTATTATGAGTATTTTACGAGTTCAGTTAGAAAATATTGCGCTCAGTGCGATTTTATTCGTGTTGTAAAGACTCTGTCTTGGTGTTTGCAGCTTTATTAAATACATTATTTGTCTGCCTGCATTTACACACTCACTTATTTACTCAGCTTAGCATTAGTATTGTTCTTTTTCTACTGTTAAATTAACGTTTTATATANATTTACACACTCACTTATTTACTCAGCTTAGCATTAGTATTGTTCTTTTTCTACTGTTAAATTAACGTTTTATATATGCTTATGTGACAGTACTAAATCCCCCTCAAAATAATGTTTTTTACTACGCCTTAAAAAAAAAATAATATACGCCCCATCCCGCTCTACAGTAACGCATTGGAGGTGGTATAAGTTTCAGGGGTTTTTGTTCCGAACAGCACAAAGGTCCCGTTTAGTTAGCTGCATGGCATTTAAAAGAAAAACAAAATTCGTGTAGTAATTAATATCTTTGTTATTCCGCATCATGCACACTCGTTTACCTTAACGTTCCATTACAAATTTTTTAAATTAAAATATTTGTTAATAAATAAAAAGTCAGGGAACGATATGATTCCCACGTTATTTCCTAGCTAAAAAGAACCTTGAGGCTTTTAAAATTTAAATCATTCACCTTATCTCTGTTGCTGTCAGTTAGCTCGAATAAACTAATTGTAAGTCATGTCAGTAATTTTCTCTTCCCTGGACACTGCTTGGAAATTACAGTTTGCGTTTTCACGTTGTATCTGTCAGCGGCATTACCAGAGAAATAATAAAATAGTTAGTGTTAAGAGCCCACAGAATTTGGCGTTATAAAACTATCCTTTCAAACTAAAATTATTATTACGTGTGTTAACAACTTTAATTCGTAAACGTTTTATGGTGCATAGCATTGTCGTTATCGGAAAATAAAGTTCCAAAACAGAATTTAAATTACGTAAAAAGCATTTTGGCAAAATTCAATTAGAGTTATAGAGAGTACATCTAATGGTAANAAAACAGAATTTAAATTACGTAAAAAGCATTTTGGCAAAATTCAATTAGAGTTATAGAGAGTACATCTAATGGTAAGTTTGATAATTATACTACACAAGGTGGCCTATTGTACGAAAATAAAAACAAATATATTAATTATATCTGCTATTACAGTAGTCAAGTTTGTGTGGTTAATTAACAGCATTACACAAGGTTGAACACACTCAAAACATAAAAATGTTGTCAGTGATGTTAAAAAAAAAAAACTTATGAATCCATATTATCTGTCGTATTTCAGATTGCAGTATTTATAATGCTTTAGTTATGCTCCAAAGATAAGAGCAAACAACTTATTCACTGTAAGTGGCACGATACAACAGAAATCTAAATGAGAATTCAGACGTACCTTCCTGTTAAAGGGTAGGTGTGTTCAAACTTGTGCCCTCAAAAAAACCTCAGAAAAATATTTACAGATAAACAATTAAAAACGCAACTGTTTCAAGAACACGATTTTATATTTTTATATTGAAAATTTTGTTATTCAAGATAAATAGAATATCCTTAAAAATTCAAGCTACATTATGGCACACGAAATATTTCTGATAAAGAAAGCTTACTTTTTAAGGAAATTGTATTGATGAACACGACATTTTATACTTTTGCCAAAACCTTTTCAACTAAAACAACTTTTGGTAAGATTTTATTAAAACAAACTTGGAAAATAACTATTTTTTAAATGTTTGTTTATGGTGCTGAGATTATTTATCTTCGTGAGTATTTTTGTGCTCGCATACCGGTGAAAGAAAGTTTATCTATGTAATAATTTTTTTTTTAGTTGTTGCCACGANAAAACAGAATTTAAATTACGTAAAAAGCATTTTGGCAAAATTCAATTAGAGTTATAGAGAGTACATCTAATGGTATGTTTGATAATTATACTACACAAGGTGGCCTATTGTACGAAAATAAAAACAAATATATTTATTATATCTGCTATTACAGTAGTCAAGTTTGTGTGGTTAATTAACAGCATTACACAAGGTTGAACACACTCAAAACATAAAAATGTTCTCAGTGATGTTAAAAAAAAAAACTTATGAATCCATATTATCTGTTGTATTTCAGATTGCAGTATTTATAATGCTTTAGTTATGCTCCAAAGATAAGATCAAACAACTTATTCACCTGTAAGTGGCACGATAAAACAGAAATCTAAATGAGAATTCAGACGTACCTTCCTGTTAAAGGGTAGGTGTGTTCAAACTTGTGCCCTTAAAAAAACCTCAGAAAAATATTTACAGATAAACAATTAAAAACGCAAATGTTTCAAGAACACGATTTTATATTTTTATATTGAAAATTTTGTTATTCAAGATAAATAGAATATCCTTAAAAATTCAAGCTACATTATGGCACACGAAATATTTCTGATAAAGAAAGCTTACTTTTTAAGGAAACTGTATTGATGAACACGACATTTTATACTTTTGCCAAAACCTTTTCAACTAAAACAACTTTTGGTAAGATTTTATTAAAACAAACTTGGAAAATAACTATTTTTTAAATGTTTGTTTATGGTGCTGAGATTATTTATCTTCATGAGTATTTTTGTGCTCGCATACCGGTGAAAGAAAGTTTATCTATGTAATAATTTTTTTTTTAGTTGTTGCCACGANTGAGTATTTTTGTGCTCGCATACCGGTGAAAGAAAGTTTATCTATGTAATAATTTTTTTTTTAGTTGTTGCCACGACTGCCACTTTAAGCTACCGTAAATATAAAATACAAGAAAAAATGGAATATTTTGTGAATAGTTAAATATATCAAAAAGTAATTTGCTCTTCTGTAAATATTTTGGCTACCATTCGAGAACAGAAATGGAAAATCATCCAACTTAATTATAGCTCCACTCGTTCTCTTAGATAACAAAATTTCGTTAGAAGCGCTGGTAACCAAATTTAAGAAAGTCGAATGGCGTTTTTGTTTCACACTCAGCTTATCCTTACGTACGGAAGTATGTTCATGCGAGATAAAATGTATGTAATGGAATCATATCGGCCTCACTTCGATAAGAACGAGCAGATCTTCTCAGTCGTCAATAGTGTGATGGTAAAGACTGAGTGTGTTTATACAGCTGCCAATACAACATTTAAAGGGAGTAATATCATTCACAAAAATTATCTAGAAAAAATGTGAACATTCTCAAAATCTGTAGTATCGTAAAGAAATATTTTAATTTTTCTATTTATACTCGTAATCTTAGATTATCCTCAAATAGCAAAACACATTTTGCTGGCTGGCGAATATGTACGTCTCACATATTTTGTGTGAAATTATTTTAAAATTTGAATCTAAAATGGAAAAAAGGGTATTCGGTGAAATCATTAAATTAACTCATATTTAATTTCTGTGTCGAGAAATCAAAAAACAACTAAAATCGAAATTCCGCTTCAGTTGAATAAAATTTGTTTCTCACACGTTCGGCTTCGTTGCACCAAATATCGTGGATTTAAAAAATCAAATTATTTTGGAATTTTGCGTGAAGAAATTCCTACTTGTTACATGGACTGCACACAGGAATTTCATNTAAAAAATCAAATTATTTTGGAATTTTGCGTGAAGAAATTCCTACTTGTTACATGGACTGCACACAGGAATTTCATATTTACAAATATTTGGTACTGTTTTATATGCAAATTCTGCTCAAATATTTGGTGACCCTTTGTATTTAAATGATGATAATATCTTAACTGTTTAACTTCATTTGTCTCAACTCTAATTAAAATATAGGTTCACGTTTGTTCGGCAGGAATTTTAAAACAATTGCGTTGATACCATACGTTTCTTTTAGAAATTCATAAAATTATACAGTTCAGACCCAGTGTAAACAATTATACAAGTACAAGTTGCACCTTAAAGTTATACTTGGACGATACTATATATACTGGAAGGCTCAATTCCCAGTGAACTTTCCTGTGGGTACAAGAGTTGTAACAATTGATAATAGTCAGGATTATGACTGGTTCACATTACTATCACCGAATACAAAGCATACAGATAACTAGTTGTGATAGAGAAACAAGTGTCTTGTCAAAAAAAAAGTTATCATTATTTCTAACATCTGGAATTGTAAATAAAAATTGCATTGGCTTCAAAGTTGTAAATATATTTATATGACAGATGGAATCTGTAATCAAGTAAAGTGACTTATTGATATATTATATTTTGCTTTAGTATTCTAATCGGCTTCGTTCCCTTCCGGTTAACAAGCATAACACTTATGCACAAAGATTATAAGTTACATATAAAACCATTTTTTGATATTATTTTTAATTTCTGCAGTAAACTGTTTACCTACTAGGTAGTTAGGGCAGCGGTGGCGCAGTGTCCAGGGCGCTCGCCTCCCACCACTGCGATCCGGGTTCGATCCCCGGCGGGTTCACTCCCGGATTCTCGCATGTGGGAATCGTGCTGGACGATGCCACTTGCCAGCGAGTTTTCTCGGGGTACTCCCGTTTCACCCACCCTTGCATTCCAGCGCCGCTCCATTCTAGGATTTCATTTCTGTCATGCCCGGGGATGACGGTCACCTACGGGTTCCAGCTGGAAAGACCGTCACTCGGAGGGTGTTGCCTTGCCCTGGGTGCACTCCCCACACGCCATTATTATTATTAGGGCTTAAAGACTCGTCAACAGCAAGATGCTCAGAGAAGTAGAAACTGAGGTGTCAGCCATGGCCTGCTGTACGGAACAATCCCAGCATTCGCTTGGAGCGATTTCAGCAAACCACGGAAAAACTAAAATCGGTATGGCTGGACCTAGAATCGAATCCGTGAACTCACAAATGTTACTCCATTTGTTTACCAATTCACCATCTCGTTCGGTAAGTTTAACTATGTAGCGATCACGGCAAACTCAACGATTTTGAAAGTCTTGCTTAAGATGTACTTGTATGCACGTTGTGTATTCTTCCGGCACATGTAAATTTAACATTGTAATAGGCATAGTCACTTTATTCTTGGGTAGGTCACCGTAAAATTATTAGCAAGTTAACATTTTACGAATCTGCTAATTATTACATTTGTTTGTGCGCTTTAAAAAACGGAAAGCGATACAAATTATTTCAGTATTCACAAATGTTTACATAATAGTTTTAATTCAACGTTAAGACATGGAACTGCTTTCTCTCAGTCGTTGCCAACTTAACTGGGCGTATGCCAGTCAGTGTGCCTGTTACAATATATGCAGGTATAGAAGCAGTGGCATTTTTCAAAGGTTAAGCTCAAAAGTGCCAATTAACCACTTACAGCGTGTAGTAGAAATTACACGTGATGTCTTNGGTATGGCTGGACCTAGAATCGAATCCGTGAACTCACAAATGTTATTCCATTTGTTTACCAATTCACCATCTCGTTCGGTAAGTTTAACTATGTAGCGATCACGGCAAACTCAACGATTTTGAAAGTCTTGCTTAAGATGTACTTGTATGCACGTTGTGTATTCTTCCGGCACATGTAAATTTAACATTGTAATAGGCATAGTCACTTTATTCTTGGGTCGGTCACCGTAAAATTATTAGCAAGTTAACATTTTACAAATCTGCTAATTATTACATTTGTTTGTTCGCTTTAAAAAACTGAAAGCGATACAGATCATTTCAGTATTCACAAATGTTTACATAATAGTTTTAATTCAACGTTAAGACATGGAACTGCTTTCTCTCAGTCGTTGCCAACTTTACTGGGCGTATGCCAGTCAGTGTGCCTGTTACAATATATGCAGGTATAGAAGCAGTGGCATTTTTCAAAGGTTAATCTCAAAAGTGCCAATTAACCACTTACAGCGTGTAGTAGAAATTACACGTGATGTCGTTTACGCTGACTGAATTAACCTGAAGCCTTTGTGGCGTGGAGAGTAGCTTCGTTGCCTCTCGCCACGGCAAACTGTCTCCTGTTCCCGGCGAGGGTCAGTTCCCGGGATAACGTGGCCGACGTTGCCGCTGGCCGAGGAATTCCCGTCTCCTTTACCGCAGATTACATAACATGACAGAGGTGAAGCCGCCGCTTATACCGCTAACTCCAGTCGCACGCGCTAGCAAAATGGCGTCGCTAGCCGGCAACATGCCGGAACGCCGTTCGCCAACCAGCATCTGGAAGTCCAGCCAATAGGGAAATTCTCGCATCGTGCAGTAGCCTATCAGATTCCAAGGCCCGTTTCCACAGCCTCTTGCAGCCAATCAGCGAATGGGTACGCCCACATCAAAGGAACCGCCTCGCCATTTCCTCTCTGTATATTTACCTGCTCTGTGCCTCTAGTGTTGCATTACTACTCCTCCCTACCCTTATCACAAAAATCCCGTCACCATCTCATCGCGAACATTATCCCTTTTGTGGGCCTGTGGTGGTGTAGTGGTCAGACCACTTGCCTCCCCCCAGGGTGAACCGGGTTCTATTCCCGGCGAGCTCACTCCTTTCAGAACGTGCCGGACAATGCCACTGGTCGGAGGGATTTCTCGGGGCTCTCCCGTTTCCAGGACTCCTTTCATTCCGGCGCTACTCCATAGCTATTAACGNCCGCCGCTTATACCGCTAACTCCAGTCGCACGCGCTAGCAAAATGGCGTCGCTAGCCGGCAACATGCCGGAACGCCGTTCGCCAACCAGCATCTGGAAGTCCAGCCAATAGGGAAATTCTCGCATCGTGCAGTAGCCTATCAGATTCCAAGGCCCGTTTCCACAGCCTCTTGCAGCCAATCAGCGAATGGGTACGCCCACATCAAAGGAACCGCCTCGCCATTTCCTCTCTGTATATTTACCTGTTCTGTGCCTCTAGTGTTGCATTACTACTCCTCCCTACCCTTATCACAAAAATCCCGTCACCATCTCATCGCGAACATTATCCCTTTTGTGGGCCTGTGGTGGTGTAGTGGTCAGACCACTTGCCTCCCCCCACGGTGAACCGGGTTCTATTCCCGGCGAGCTCACTCCTTTCAGAACGTGCCGGACAATGCCACTGGTCGGAGGGTTTTCTTGGGGCTCTCCCGTTTCCAGGACTCCTTTCATTCCGGCGCTACTCCATAGCTATTAATGCTATCAAGACCTCAATGTTAAGAGCCACCCAAACCTCTTCACCCACCTATTACTCCATTTGTCTTGAACGTCACANGCTATCAAGACCTCAATGTTAAGAGCCACCCAAACCTCTTCACCCACCTATTACTCCATTTGTCTTGAACGTCACATGTGCTTCGCACATGGAGGAGCTTTCTCGGTTTATCCGTTAGCTCATTATCTCACAGGTGACGTGCGACCTTAAATAGAAGGGGAACAGCGTCTGGCTGATTCGTGTAGAAAAGGGGAAATCGTTATGCAGTTTTTAAACCCTAATACGCTGCTTCCGAATCTGAATATATACATGTATATGCATGTCTGTCATTTGTATAGGAAACTGAAATGGTATGTTTGCGTCTATTGTGGGCGTGGGAAAGAGTAGTATCCGAGGTTGCACATTCCAGGTGCCAAATGTTAAAAAATTTTTAATCAGTTAGAGTGAATTGAGTTTTAATTTGATGTACTCGTTACCTTCACTGTTATGGAGACAAGAAATAAATCTTCCGGAAAGGGAGTTTATAAATATGCATTTTTTTGTTTGTCTTGTGACTACCCATTACATGTTATNGAAATAAATCTTCCGGAAAGGGAGTTTATAAATATGCATTTTTTTGTTTGTCTTGTGACTACCCATTACATGTTATTCATTAAAATTTATATGCATTGTTTTGCATGGTATGTATATACTGATTTTTATTTTTGTTTAGAACTAGCTGCTTTTTAATACAGATAAATATATATATATATAGATTATATGACAACAATTTCATTTATGTTACATTTTATAATGTCCAAAATGACTAACTATCCCGTAAATAAAATGAAATAAGAACGTGCAAATATATTTAAGAGTTTAAAATTAATGTTATAAACTGCAGTATTAGAGGCGGCTTTAATTTATTTTGGCCTCGGCCCTTGCATATTCTTAAAACTGCAGTGGGAAATATTTTACATTCTTCTGCATACAAAGACAAGAAACCCCCTCAACATTTATTCTAATGTTTGTGAATAAAATGTGTCAAATTCCAGTAAGATCTCGGTTCTTAGTTTTTCAAAACATGTGCGTCGTATTTTTAAACTAAGATTTCTCGGAATATTCCGTGTAACACTAACACTTTTGTGGTGTGCCTAAAACTGGAATGGGAAACAAGATGGAATTTCATGTTCAGAAATGTCGACTACAAGTAATGGCGTAGACATGCATGGCTGGCTACTAAACAGTTTGCAAACCAAGCTTATTAATATAAAATTTCCACTCCTAATTTTATAAGTTTTAGCATTGCAGTGCATATTTGTATTTGTACCACTTTCGTAGTCCTCATCAACTAATGACTGCTGATCATTCGATTTATGGCAATTATAATTTCCACATGTGACGGAATGATGTACAGTGAGCTTGGAAGGTAAAAGACGTTTTCAAAAATGTTTATGTTGATTATGAATAAAATATGCAAAGATTGGGTGGAATCATTTGGAAGTCGCAGCAGGCGACCGCGTTAAGTGGCACACTAACGCCATAAAGAAAATTTGAAAATAAACTTTGCGGATAAATACAGGCTCATAAAATTTCTTTAAATTTGAGCACTTAACTCAATATTATAACTGCTTTTATATTAATTGTATTCTATTAATATTTATGTAATCGTTTTTGTGTATTCACGTACGTTAAGTACGTAATAAATGGATGATTGAAATTTTCAGCTAAATGACAGACAAAATTAGAATATATTATTTTACTGTGAGCAAAAGTAAAAATTTAATTTTATTGGTGAGTTTTAATTATGTTGTTTGTCATTGAGCACTTGATAAGGTAATGAGTAAAGGACAACGTTCACTGAGGATTTGTTTACATTTAACATTTTTTATTAGATTTTAATTACTGGTGTCGTCTCTCTAATTTCTGCGGCTCACCTAAGATACCGAACAAAAACGTAAAACCCGAACCGGAAGAAACCTGAGAAACTATAGCGAAGTCATATATTTTCGAATGTAAGCCGGAAAGTGAAACGGAGCGTATTGGTGCACTGAGGTTCGGACAAACCGGCGTGCGAGTTCACATCTACTCCAGGTCAGGCACTTTTTCCCGAAGTCGCCCGCCGATTGGCCAGGCTCTAGTTTGAAAGTAAAGCCTTCTGTCCGAAAATCGGTATTGATAAACTTTATTGTGCGACTCCACCCATTCACTTTTTTTTTTTTCCACGATGAGCGAAGTTTCAGCGAAACTTCTTCTGAGTCGTAATTCACCGATCGTCCAGCAAACGCGTGCAGCGCCCCCTCCTACCCCCTCCAGGGCCATAGGCGAGGAGGGGGGGGGGGAGGACTAGATGCAGAAAGGAGGAGGGGTCCTGCAAGCGCTAAGATACCAGTAAGAAAGATGGAAGGATGGGAGCGAAGAAGATCTGGAGTAAGATTTCATGTGGTATCCCCCTTGGTCCCGAGGCTTCCTTTTCGATCCCAACGCTCTCTCATTCTCCCGCCCAGTCTCTTCGCAGCATCCTCGTGCACTCGTCTTCACCCCCCCCC
>NQII01000693.1:245614-326117 GCA_002778355.1 Clitarchus hookeri
AGGTTCTCCAAGAATATGACGTTGCTAAAAACAGATATGAGTACTTGCTGTTTCAAAAAATTACATTAAGGTGATTTGTAAACCACACATTCTCACAAAATCCCTTTAACTAAATCTAAATTCAAGGATTAAGATATTTTTTTAAAATCTTATATGTGGTATTAACCTGTTAACATATTGTCCCGAGGACACTCTTTCAAGTCTGACATGTTGCAGATTGCGTGAAACGATGGTCCATGCTGTACATCTCCAGAAGGTAGCGCCAATATTGACATCGCATTTCCCTGGACAATGCTACTAGTGGACACTGACATACAGACTAGTTTATAATTGGTTGTTTCGGGTTTCATGGATCTACTGGAACACTTTCTATAGGTTCCAAAGTGTCAGATGTTATAAGAAGTTCGTAAGTACTATTCACACAATAAAGTTCCTATTTTGCAACACCTGAAGTGAATCATTAATTTCTACGTAATAAGGTTAATTAACAACAGTGTCGTTTATCTTCCTTCCCAGAGATGTAAAATAATGCAATATTATTAATTAGTGTGTTAGTACTTGGCCACTGTATTAAATGCAAATCATATAGCATGATGCATCCAATAGATACAAAATATTTCATGATGCCTAGTTTAAAAAAAAACACCTTTATAATTACATGTTAAGGTAGTTATATTCTGATGAAATATTCGACATTGTATTACTCAAACAACCATACAATTCTTCATATGTGCGGCATACGGTACAACGGACATATGCAAAAACTGTAAGGACGATAATCTAAAACTAAGCTTCTAGAGGTTTCGGTGGTGTAGTGGTTAGACTACTCGCCTCCCACCTAGACGAACCAGCGCGGTCGCTCCTTGATTTTCACACGTAGGGATCGTGCCGGACGATGCCACTGGTCGGCGGGCTTTCTCGGGGATCTCCCTTTCCCCCGCCCTTGCATTCCGTCGCTGCTCCATACTCACATCACTTCACCCTCATCGGCTTTCAAGACCTCGATGTTAAGAGCCGCCCAAGTCCCTTCACCCTTCACTAACCTTCTACTCTCAAAAATAACCAGGAAAATTGATAAAATATAAATATTAATACAGACGTACTTCATGAATATTAAAGCGTCACAGTCGAGCGGAAAACTTTCGTACACGCGAATACCTCTTGGCTTTAATTGGTCTCAAAATGAAACTAGCTCTTCAAGGTCAGTGCCTTTAACATTCGTCACATCAGATGATGGAATTTCCGAGGCGGGATTATCCTTTGGGGCCGTATTTTCCTGCGACACTTCCATTTACTACCTCTCCCCCTCCCCCTCTCCCCTCGACCCTTGTCGGGCAAGCCTTTGCTCCACTTGGCGGAGTTTCTCCATTTTCACTGTCCGTCGGAAACTTCGTAACGGCGTACTGTAGCGAGTGAGTCTTGAGATAAGGCTTTTGCAATTTATTCTACGGCTTTATCCCCCCCCCCTCTCTCAGACTACGAACTAGAATGCAACGTTATGAGCAACTATTAAATTTGATGTGTTTATTTGTAGNTTCCGAGGCGGGATTATCCTTTGGGGCCGTATTTTCCTGCGACACTTCCATTTACTACCTCTCCCCCTCCCCCTCACCCCTCGACCCTTGTCGGGCAAGCCTTTGCTCCACTTGGCGGAGTTTCTCCATTTTCACTGTCCGTCGGAAACTTCGTAACGGCGTACTGTAGCGAGTGAGTCTTGAGATAAGGCTTTTGCAATTTATTCTACGGCTTTATCCCCCCCCCTCTCTCAGACTACGAACTAGAATGCAACGTTATGAGCAACTATTAAATTTGATGTGTTTATTTGTAGGCTGGTCACAGTTAATGGAACACTTTTTGAAAGCCCTACTTAGGAACCACTTTACTTTTTCATTTCGTATCCTTCCGCCACATGCGAGATTAAAATAGCAATGTACCAGCTCACTTTATTCATACACTCTAAGACCGAAACAGTGATACCAAACAGTAAAATAAAATTCTCGGTGATTACTGAATGATAAATCAAGGAAATTAACTGAGAACAAGTGACTTAAAGTAGTCGAATTCCGACCATTTAGTGGGAAATCACACATAAAGAGTAAAATCCAGTAATCATATGAATAAGTTATCTGTCACTGAATACCAGTGGTGCAGTTTTTCACTGGTTCTCACTCATTTGGCTCCATTTTCACTATTTCAATTTTAGAGTGTGAACTACGTCATCTAAGTGGAAACAAAGAAATTTTCTTAGGAAGTTAAACGTGTTAGTAAACTGTAAATTCTTGCTCTTGTGTGTATGAAACCAAATGCTTCGGAATTCGGTAGCTAAAACGTGCAGTTTGTCAGGACCGTGGATGTAGGAAGGGTAAGGGGGTCATTCAGGGCACTGACGTGGGTCTTGAAAAAAACAAGACTCTCTACGCGCTTAAGTGCTGAAAGGATTAACGTAAGACACTGGCTTCTGCAAAAGGTTATTCTGGGGTTGCCAGAATATCCACTACAGGATTGCGAGTTATGTCCGAGTGTCGCTATTAAGACGGAGAAGAGACGAGAAAATAATACAAAACAAAAGCATTGGTTCTATAAGAACCTTTTATTTGGTGATGGAAATTGACAACTAACATCTCACTGTAAACAACACAACGAGATAAGTGAAACGGAGCAATAAACTTTGCTTTTATGACATTAACATAGTTAAAATATAAAAAGTGTAGTGCCAAATCCTAAACCCTCGTTTTCCGGATGGTTAGAACTGTTTTGGGGGNGTATGCTTGCATATCAACACGCAGGCGGACGAAACTGCAATAGGCGGAATTATTCCTTTTGTGATCTCAAGAAGTTGCGTCCCCAAAAGATAGACGGCTCTAGTAACGGCTGTAACGTGTCTCTCGCCAGCCAATAAGAATGAGAGCAAAACAGTGACACGCGTGGTTTTATAGGCGCTCACAGATAATTGATTTCAACGTACTTGAAAGTGACGTTAATCTTCTTAAAAAACAAATTACTCTACAGAAATTGAAGAACAAACCGTGCTGTTTCTCCCCGACTGTCTCGGATTGGATGAAATGTTACGTCTCACGCGCCAAATGACGTGAAAGTGTATTGGTGCAAAACTGTTCACTTTCAGTAAACAGTGGGGCCGCGAGGGTGTAGTGGCTAGACTACTCGCCTCCCACCTAGGAGAACCGGGTTCGATTCCCGGTGGGGTCGCTCCCGGATTTTTGCATGTGGTAATCGTGCCGGACGATGCCACTGGTCAGCGGATTTTCTCGGGGATCTCCCTTTTCCCCAGCCCTCGCATTCCGCCACTGCTCCATACTAACCTCGTTTCATCCTAACCGGCTCTCAAGACCTCGCTGTTAGGAGCCGCCCAAATCTCTACATTATCCACATCAGAAAGCAAGATATTTTATCTAATTATGAAGTATGAGACATTGTTGTAAAGTAATACTGATATTTATATCTTTTATGTATATCCAAATATTAAAGCTCAGTAGTTAATCAATAATTCATACTGAAAAATAATAATAATAGAAACTAGCAAATTAAAAAAAGTAGCTATCGATTACGTGCGTTACAAAACCTTACAATAATCTCATATAGATTGAAAATTATCGTTTTTAACGTAAGGCCGTTCCAATTGACACTTTTAGTTAACAAGATGGTTACGGAACCATCTTGTCTACAAAATTTATGACATATTTTTGTGATTTGCGTTTTGCAATTTGTCAACTTCGAAGGTGACGAATTAGCAAAATTCAAATGACCAAATATCCTCCATATTAGTTTTGTGAGTCTGAAGCCTTTAAATACTAATGTAGGTGAAGTTACTGGAATAAATAAATGTGTTATGTACTCACAAAAATTATTTCATGAAGCAAGTTGCTGAAATATTCTTGAATCAGGTATTTCCTCGTTATAATTTGTTATTTTTAAATTTTAAATGTCCTTGTATTAACTTTCGAGAATAATTACTATTTATTTTAAGACTTGGTGGACTTTTAATTTTGGAATAATGATGACACGAATATAAAAGTAGCATGGCATGCTAGACAATTGAATGTCGTGATGTTCTGACTCGACCTTACAAAATGCTAATTGCAAATTATAGTTCACGGTTTCTTTACACTTTTTGAATCAAACGTTTGAAAAATTGCCCCACGTATGAGGTTTTTGGTTGTTTCCTAAATTACGCCATGCCACAAGCGTTGTATACTTTAGTTAACATACATGTGTGCTACTTTCGGTTAAATTGAACTTTTGCTTATATTTGATCTATTGTCAATAATATCTCATTCATGAATAATATAAACAAATACAGGAAGAAAATATGTGTGTTGGTAATTGCCTGGTAAGAAATAGTTCTCAAACGAAATGTTATTAAACTGTGTGCGCACGAATGCGGCGCGTTTTCCTTAAGTGTGATATTCTAGACTAGACCGTGCTTTGTTTCTGCGAAGCGGAGGAATAACGTGAAAGTAGAACTTTAGCAGGGTTTCGGAAAAGTTGGAAGTAACCGTGGGTGCGCTATACGAAACGAAACTCGTAACTAATTGGAACGTGACCTCGTGCGACATCTGCTCGTAGTTCCGTCGCCATAAGGTAGGTACCGCTAGTGAAGTAGTTACATTCGAATAGACGGCAATTTCCGCCCTATGAACCTCTCTACTCTGTGGCGACGCTGCAGTGTCGCGTGGCGTCTCCCCGCCAACGGCGACCACTGACTCCTGTCAGTACGCACCTCCCATACAGCGCACAGACATCCAAAGAATATTTAACGGATGTCACTTTCTGACATTCAGGATATCCAGGGACATTCAGGAATAGCAAAACTACATCCAAAAGACCGCCAGATGACATCCAAATATCCGCCCCATATCCAAAACGCGATGTAAAGATAATTTGGATTTCCTGTAGACATTCTTAGACTTGGCCACTTACCATAAGTAATGGCCTTTGATGGTTTCGTAATATCTCGTGGATATCCAGTTAGTGCTACAAACTGATATCTACCACTGGGCATCCGAAGGATCTCTATAAGAGATCCACTTTTGTACATAGATGACTTTTAGATACTGTGGATATAATAAGGATATCCGGTGGATATCTATGTGGTACTATGTAGGCTTAGTCCCCACGCTGAAGGATCTGTCCGGAAACCAGAAATTCCAGGCAAGGCTGGTTGGCGGCGTTGCGTCATCGCACGGACCGATGAGGGGGATGATCATGCAGGTCGGTGGGTCACGCCCGAGACAAAACTACAGAGTATTCAATGAGACAGAGCTGGAACAACCACTTAAGCTGCCTGCTCCAACCGCACATGCCAACAACATGGCGCTGCTTGCCGGAGAAATGTCGGAACGTCGCTTACTGATCGGCGCCGGGTAACCTACTCGCCAGCTGGCAGCCTGGGCGATAGGCTCATCGACATTCCGCGTCATGGAGCAGCTGGTTGGACACAAGGCCCGTCCCATAGTCTCGCGCAGCCAATCACAGAACGCGTACGTCTACATCAAAGAAACTGTACTTAACTGATTCCAAAGTCACTTCAGTGAATTTAACTGGTGAATCAGTGAATAAATCCCAGTTTTCCTTCACTTATTGTTTCAGTGACATTTTCCCCTGATTCATCAGTCTTTTTTTTTTCCACTGCTTTTCAGTGATTTGTTTTATGACTGATGGATCAGTTAAACAGCATGTATAAATGGTCGTTAAAAAACCTGTATCAAGTGAAATAACAACGCATAAAGTAATAAAACTAATACAAAATACTTTCTAAAATGTGTTTCGTCTTTCAAAACACCATGTTATAAGGTAACATGAACATTTAGTATTTCATTCCGTTTTTACGTCTTTCATTTAGTTTGCATGTAATCATCGCAGCGCTCTGTTTCAAGGTTTAAACTACATATAATGTGGTGAAGAGATCGCACACATTGGTAATATTGGTTCTAACAATCCTAATGGTACCAATAAAACCAAAAACGAAAAGTAAGAGCATACAATTTAAAATTACAGGCTTTTGATGATGAAATATAAGACATGCATATTTTTCCTCTTTATTACAACTTGACTTGGTATCTTAGATGGTAAGATAACGGTCTAAAAATGAAGTGGAAAGGGTGTGTGACTTCAATCCCAGCCAGCTGTCAATTTTTTTTACTTTTTAAATTATGGTAAATGCGCAATTTAAATATTGTAAATATGCTTATTTCTCGTAATTTTTTTGGCTAAATTCAATATTTAATTTGCCGCCTCAGTTGGCTGCCACTTATTTAACCAGTTAAATTGTTTCACGTAACTAATTCAATCCGTGAAATTTTTTCACTGAAACGATCAGTGGTTTTCCACTGATTCTAAGTGGAGCCATTTTCACTCCGAGTACTTGAATTTCACTGCAAATGAGTGGGTTTCCGCTGATTATAATGTAGAGTGTAAAACACGTGTTTGGCTCGTTTATATGTAATAAATTTATTACGATTATATTGGTTGATTCACAGCACCCGTATCGCCCCTTTTTCTCGAAAACAACACGATACTGGGGGTTCGCGAAAAAAGAAAGTGTGATAACTATACCCTATATCAATCGTCGATTGGTAGTAATACCATTCCCCCAAACATACCGCTGAAGGGGGGTGGGGGTGAGCTTTGAAATAGCAAATGGGAACAGGGGTCGTATATAGTATCGTTGGATAGATCGTCGAAAAGGAAACATTTACTAAGACAGTTGTTTTCTGATGTGCATAGTTTATGCACAATAAAATTGATCATGTAAGCATATGGTTAGTGACGTGCGAAGTTAACGCACAATGAAACGGAACGAAAACTATTTTTGGTCTTACTACAATCACATGGAAATCAACGAAACATGTTATTTTTCGGGCGTGCATACCTAGTTTACCTACAATCAAAAGGACGTCGGGTATATTGTAAATACCGGAATGGTGTGAGAGAACTAATGTGAAATGGGAACTGTGAACACCCGTTCGCTCACATCATTCCTCATAAGTGTTCGAAATGTCGACCATTCTGTATCAGAAACGACTCTGCTCTCCTTCTTACTTTCGTGGATGCTCTGCGGACCTCAGCACAGATGAAATATCCACATGCTGCTCTGATCCTGTCTTTAATGCCTTCCCTCGTTGTTGGACGCACGCATTAGACGATGTCTTTAATTCCCCATCACAAAAATAAGTCATTTAGGGACAAGTCTGGTGAATGTGGTGGCCAAGCTAGAGGACCCATTCGTCCGATCCACAGTCTTGGGAATAACATGTCAGCAACTAGCTGAGCTCTGCGTAAAAAGTCAGCAGGCTAGCCACCCTGTTAAAGCCACAGTTTTAATCTCAGAGCGAGAGAGACATCATCGATCAGCTGATAAAAAATATTGTCTAGGAAGTCTGCATACGCTACAAAACAAGATGGTCCTATGAAACGATGTCCGAGAAGGCCACACCAAGTATTACGGCTCCACACATGCTGGTTATCCACTTGTCGGAGCCAATGTGGGTTGACTGCAGACCAGTAATTATGTATGTAACGTAAATGTAAATTATGCATTATGTATGTAACGTCACCATTACTCTTGAATCTGGTCTCATCAGTTCACAAAACGCTGCGATGGAAAGCACGATACTTGCTCAGGAACAAGGTGCATAAATCAAAGTGCTTAGGAAGGTCATTATTCCCAAGTTCTTGGTACAGCTGTACATGGTATGGATGTTTACGATTATCAGAGATAATTCTCCCCACTGTACTTTGAGACGATCCTGATTCGCAGGCAATCCTCCGTGTAGAATCATGAGGATTAACTATCACGGCAGCAAGTACATAAACAGCCCTCTCGTCTGTTACAGGTCGTCTGATGCGACGAGGTTTGTTGCGTGTCGGTTGCACTAGCCCGGTTGTGCGCACGCGACATGCAAGACGCTGGAAGACATTGTACGAGTGATGAAGGCGCTGTGGGTATCTCTCTGCGTACAAACGGGCAGCAGCTCCGCAGTTCCGACGACATTCTCCTAGCGTCATCAGCATGCCAAATGCTTCTTCGTTTGTAAACGACATTCCATTCAGAAAGCAACACCACAGACATACAATGTCTGACACTGAAACAACACACACGATTAATGGTTGCAATGTAAAAAGGATGACTGTCTGAATGAACGACCTTTAGATTGTCAGTTAACTTGCATGCGAACCTTGCAGTTCCTGTAAGTAGTATATGTCTTAATTACTTGCTGCGTAGTGCTGCATTATTCCCCGCTTGTGCTCGGAAACAGTCTAATACCTAAGGCACGAGTCCACTTAGTAAGGCACACAGGTCACTGCTAGTATCAAAGCGAGTCTCACACTCCAACCGGCAATACCGTAATTGCGAACAGTGTGTATCTAACGTGCATAGTTTACGCATAACCAATGATACGTGGGTAAACAGAACTGTCATCATTAGACTGTTTCCGAACAAAAGCATATAATAAGGCAGCACTGATCAGAAAGAAGATAAGCCATCTACCACTTACAGGAACTGCAGGTTTTGCATGCAAGTTAACTGACAATCGAAAGTTCGTTCATTCAGACAGTCATTCGTTTCAAATTTCATGAAAGACAGAATCAGAGCAGCATGTGGATCTCTCATCGGTGCTGAGGTCCGCCGAGCAACCGCGAATGTAAGACGAAGAGCAGAGTCTTGTCTCATACAGGATGGTTGACATTTAGAACACTGATGAAGAGTGCTGTGTGCGAATTAGTGTTCCCAGTTCCCGGTTCACAGTGGGCAGACATCGTCACACCATTTCAACTAGAGGTGGCGCACATTGACAAACAGATGGATCTCATATAGCCCATGGTAATTCCTGTCTGCCTCATCGCTGGCAACGAACCGCGGACAACCTCGGAGGCTACTTTGAAGGATGTTAAACAGTTTGTGCACGTACGACACGTAACCGTTCACATAAATGAATACAGTTTGTACGAGAATATATCAATTAAACGGTGATTTCATGCAGACATGTTTGTCTTTGTTCCTTGCCGGACATTCCTGCATTCATACCGCATGTGGTGTCACCTTTAAAACGTGCACGTGGTTCAATTTCAACAGTACATATTACGTTTCCTGTTATAGGTCATTTCCGGGAGATAAACAATAGTTGCCATGAATTCTGAATCATCCCTCGTATATCGAAGATTTGTATCGATATGTCGCTGATATAATATCGTAATTTCGATATTTAGATATATATTTTTTAACATCCCTAGCTCCGTATTCGCGTTGTAAGGTTGAACGACGAACGAAGCGAAGTTCAGTTCCCGGGATGGAACATCCCCTTCAAGACCTTTCTCTCCGCCAACCCCCGCATGCTCATCCCATATCCTGGGCTGCTCACTTCCTGGTTACCGCTCGCTCCAGATTACCCACCCTCCCCCCTCCTGCTCTTGTTAATTTCTCCCCTCCCCTTCCACCCACCGACGCTAACTCCGTACCCTCCCTTCTCCATTACAAACCTCCGGAGACAAAATTAAAGCCAGCCAACCTTCCACCGCCCTCGCTCTATTGCGGAGTGCGCGCAATCCAAGGGGTCGTGTCCCCCCACGTGTAAATTGTTCAAAGCGCTTTCTCCTCGAGAATTGTTATCAGCCGAGGGTGTATGTCGAAGCGATGCCACTAACGTCGGTTACCGCCGGCTACTGTCAACACCTCTTGACAAATACCGCCTCCATCGTCTTGTTACATCAGATTATAGGCTGTCCACTGTAAAATGAGAATGCAAGTTGTGTATTCTTCCGCCTTATGGAAAATTAACATTGCCATTAGTCCCATCATTTTATTTATGCGTTGGTCAAGAGAAAGTGTAAAATTATTATAAGGGGTAAAAAATTTTCATTTCCTCTTATTTTTTAAAAAAGTGAAAGAAATAATTTAAGTTATTACAAATGGTTACCTAACACTTTTTATTCAACGTTAAGATATGTAAATACATTCCTTCCGTCGCTACCAACTTTACTGGGCGCATGTCACTTAGCCAGCCCGTTAAAAATATATGCAGGTAGGTGTAGTAATTTTTTTTTTCTAAGGTTGATTTCAGAAGTGCTCACTTTATCGTTAACAGCCTCTACCATCGGCTACTGTCAACGCCGCTTGACAAATGCCACTTCCCTCGCCTTGTTACATAAGATTAGGTAGGTTTATTAAGTCGATGACACATTTTAACGTAACACGGAAAGAAAGGTAAGGTTTATTTTATTCTGCTCAGGTGATGAACAAAACGTGATATCTTTTAGGGTAGTTTGGCATAGGGAAAATTTCCGCCGCTAGGTGCGCAGTGTTCCAAAATGTAATTTTTAATTTAAATGTTAGGTTACGTGAATTGTAAAAGAGAAAGATTTTACTGGGTTAATTTATATTTGATTTGTGATTATTACAATTATCCTGTTTTTTAACGTAGCAAATAGAGAAAATCATGTACATTGCCGACACTAGCGCTTTCCTAGTGACGAAAATCTTTGCGTTCCCGACTTTTAACATTGATCTTCCCAACCTGCAGTAGAAGTAACCTTAGTAAAGCCTATTCACGGTAAAGTGAGCACTTTTGAAATCAACTTTCGAAAAGTTTCACTACTCCTATCTGCATTTATTTCAACAGGCACGTTGAGTGTCATGCGCCCAGCAAAGTTGGTAACGACGGAGGGAAGACAGTTCCGTGTTCCAACGTTGAATTTTAAGTATCAGGGGAAAAATTGTGAATTCTGGAAATATATATTTTGCCTTCTATTTTTTTATGCGTGTGAGTGTAAGAATGAGCAACTTTTGTAAAATACTTACTTTTCCAATAATTTGCCAGTTTGAATNTTTTTTATGCGTGTGAGTGTAAGAATGAGCAACTTTTGTAAAATACTTACTTTTCCAATAATTTGCCAGTTTGAATTGACCGGCGTGTAAATAAAGTGACGAGGCCTACGGCAACGTTAACTTTACGTACGGCGGAAGAACACACAATGTGCATGCAATTAGATCTTGTGCAGTGCTGCCAAAAGCGCTCAGTTTACCACGAACGGCCTTAAGAGTCCATTCGCAGTTGACTCACACTTTTTGAATCAAANTTTTTTATGCGTGTGAGTGTAAGAATGAGCAACTTTTGTAAAATACTTACTTTTCCAATAATTTGCCAGTTTGAACTGACCGGCGTGTAAATAAAGTGACGAGGCCTACGGCAACGTTAACTTTACGTACGGCGGAAGAACACACAATGTGCATGCAATTAGATCTTGTGCAGGGCTGCCAAAAGCGCTCAGTTTACCACGAACGGCCTTAAGAGTCCATTCGCAGTTGACTCACACTTTTTGAATCAAACAAATGGAAAGTCACCCCACGTATGGCGTGCTTGGTGGTTTTCTGAAAATGCGGTGCAATACAAGTGTTTAATGTTTCTGTCTATGCAAAAGTATTTTATTTTTGGATAAATTGAAATTTTAATTATATTTTTTCTGTAAATTATAATATTTCATTAATAATTATTATTACGAAAAAAAAAACAATGAGGAAAAACGCGAGCTGATAATGCCTAGTAAGAAATACTTCTTATGATGAATATATTATTAGAATGAGTTCACACGAATGTGGTGCGTTGTCGCTTTGGTGAAATTTTCTATACCCGGTTTAGCTTTGTTTGAATGAGGCGGACAAATAATNTACCAGGTTTAGCTTTGTTTGAATGAGGCGGACAAATAATTTGAAAGTAGAACTTAGGCAGGGCTTCAGAATAGTTTAAAGTAATCGTGAATGGACTATACAAAAAAGTCGGGAATGTCAAGATATATACATATAATTCAAACGATAAACGCGGTGACTAATTCAATTCTTCTTCCTCAATTACTTCTGTATTGGAGAGTGGATACGCCAGGTTCGCAAACACCGCGTAAAAAAAAGGGAAGAAAACAAAACTAAAAAACTTAGAAGCAGAGTTGAACCACTCACGTATTCGTGAATTTGGAAATTAGTAAGTAAAGAGGCCGCGGTGGCGTAGTGGTTAGACTGCTCGCCTCTCGCCTAGGCGAAATGGGTTCGACTCCCGGTGGGGCCGTTACCGGAATTTCGCATGTGGAAATCGTGCCGGACGATGCCGCTGGTTGGCGGGTTTTCTCGGGAACTCCCGTTTCCCCCGTCCTTGCATTCTGGCGCCATTCCATTTTCACCTCGCTTCTCCCTCATAGGCTTTCAAGACATCGATGTTAAGAGCCGTCCAAATCTATCCACGTTTAGTGAGAAAACATTCTTCAACGGTACAAAAAACCGTGACAATCAAAACTAGCTGCTTACTATAACGTTTATTGAAAAAATAATAAAAACATTCATATTTACCACGAGTGTGTATACACTTTTTGTTTCATGCGTTATGGTTATGAAAGAGTTCATTTTTCTAAAGAAAAAAAACTTTTTTTTTTATACTAAAAGGCTAAATATATTTAAGGCTTAAAATATTTAAGGCTAAATATATTCACATGCTAGTGGTACAATTTGGAAGATTTAAGAAAGGGGTATGCAAAAATTTTCTTGTTGGACTCGCTGCACATCCTACTTATTTCCGTACTTAATTGAGTTTTTAGGCTAATAATTTCGATTTATTAAATCTGCGATGACGCTAAGGTTGCAGTTAAAACGCAAGGATAGAAAAATGGATGTGAAATCGGCCGGCGTGTTGCAGAAAAACACGAGGCGAACTGGACCTGAATTTATTTAGATTTAAAAATAAAACATATCTCAGAAAAAAATATATTAATTATTTTTCTCTGTAGTATTGCAGATGTGAGTAACAGNATTTAAAAATAAAACATATCTCAGAAAAAAATATATTAATTATTTTTCTCTGTAGTATTGCAGATGTGAGTAACAGCGACCACTGGCTACGTTTGATGTGTAGCAACACAAAGCACGATCTGAGGAGATCAAATCTGCGTTGAGCTTTACATTTTGACACACTTCATGACCATTTAGTTATTAAATTTATTGATACGCTGTAGTTATGTTAGGAATATTCGAAACCGTTTGTAAACAGATTTATTAAAAATTAGCAATTTAATTTCCGTTTGTTGTTTCTAAAATTCTTACAGCTTTTGCCTAAGATAGTAGCCGAAGATGGCAGAGTTTTAAACGAGAATGGGAAAACCCCTCCGAGTTCTTCTTCAGTCAGAGCTCTTTCAAATATGAATTCCCTAAAGTGAGCACAGAACACGCAAGTTTACAGAAGAGCATTGGCGTTATTCTGATATGGGCGTACACATTTGCTGGCTGGAATGAGTGAGACTCTGAAATAGGCCCCCTCTCCTATTGGCTTTGCGTTTTGCGAAACGTTTCTTATTGGCTGGGCTGCGAGCTGGCAAGTCAATTGCACGGCGCTGATTGGTGAATGGCGTTCCGGCATGTTACCGGCGAGTGACACCATTTTGCTGGCGTGTGCAGCAAGAACTTTTTGGTAAATGTAGCTGTTTCACTTCCGTATTAAGTATCCTGTTAGGTGTGCATGCGAGGACGACAACTTTGGATGCCGGCATGCTGAAGATACGCGAAGCAAATGCGGTAATGATGATTGTGAGGAAAAAAAAAGTTTTGATCACATTGTGTTGACTAGGCCTGTATGAGTAAATCCGATTAGTTTTCTGCTAATTTGAAATTTAAAATAATCCTTAGAAAAAGTTTCCTGCTCGGAACTGTTTAAATATATATATATATGCACATAAGATATATATATATAACTTATGTGCATCCGATGTATTTTTATTGTCTATGTATCTATAAATGTGTGCGTATTTTACATATTGATACATGTTTATATTGATAAATGTATATAATCATACATACGTGAAATTCTTACAGTGTTATATTATAGACTAATGAAAAGTAGTCATTATATCAATGCAATTCTAATATTTACGTCTCTAGGAAGGGTGCGCAATAAGTAAAAATGAGAAAGGGTTTAAATAGTGAACCGTGATTCTTCTATCTATATAGTTAATCAGAAACTTATTACATGACTGGATCTATGACGGTGGGGGGCGAGGGTCAAGGGGGGGGGGCACCTGCCCCAGGCCGCATATCTATGGGACGGCAGGCCGGACCTTGCAGGAAAAAAAAACACAAATACACACACAAAGATGTACTGTACATGAAAACCTTTTTTAATTTACGATACGAGTAAAACATGTGCCTGCAACGTTATAATAATTGCTAAAAAAAATAAAATACTTTAAACACGTATTTTGTTGACTCCATTTGTGACTGACATCAAAAAGGTCACAAATATTTTACTGTGGAAAAAAAAAATACGAAAATAAACCACCTTTGTGCAGCTGGCTGCCCTTCCGTCGCCTATCGGTTTTGTTTGGGTAGGTTAAAGGAAAAAAAGGGGGGGGGGGCTGGTTGGCGGGAGAAGTGATCGAGTTTCATCAGGGTGAAGATGTAAGACTTTCTGTGTCTTGTAAGTATAATAGTCAGCCCGAACATAATCTGATAACGTAAGCTTGTATACACTGTATGAAGTGAGTACTCAGTGTCGCAGTGACTAAGTTTTTGTTTTCTCAATTGTGTGTCAAATGTTCTATGTCGCGTAGAAATATCACTATATAACTAAATTGTCTTCATTTGCCATTTCTGATAAGTAGAAGCTGTCATTACGTTAATACCACCAGTCGAAAATACAGTTTCGCCAACGCGTGTTTCGAAAAGTTGAGACAATTAAGTAGTTTTCAAGGAATAAACAGATATGTGCCATTTTAAGAAATACGTGAAATACCAGGCTTCGTAGATGCTTTCATAAGGAAATTTTTAGCGCTTAAAATAACTTTCTTATTATATATACTGTTAGTTCTGGAAAATCTATTCCATTTTCAGATTTTGTTTTTCCGCTAACAAATATATTTGCAATAGTTTTACTCGTTATTTCTGGCACATAAAACACACGAAACAAAAGTTTCCGAATCTTGACATTCATATTATGGTATAAACACGTTTACCCCTCTCCCTCTCCACAAAATGCCTAGACCCAGCACTGACTCCTTATTCGGTGTGTGTGTGTGTATTGTGTATATATATATATATATATATATATATATNTCACGAATCACGAATCACGAAGGTTCAGTGTCGGAATTACTTAGTTCTGAGTGGCTCGGTCAAAGACGGACACGGCACCAGCAGCCCATGGAGGTATTACAACAGTAGAGGTGTGTTTATATAGTATTGAAGTCTACTGTATACTCCGATTTTTACGCAAAAAGATTTACGCGGAGGCTAGACTTCAATGTCTCTTGTGCAAACTCGCAGTCTTCATTTGGCTATTGGCAGCTCGCCTTCGTGCGAGGAGAGTCTGTTACATGAGTAAGCCGATCAGAAGTAAGTTTTCTCCCACACCGACCGTCCGTGATTCGCGGGCAGACAGATAAGACGCCTAACAATTCAAATGATCCAATCACGACAGTGGTTCTGAACTAAAGTGTTTTGGAACACAACTTTTCCTGAAATCTTTTCACGGAAAAAAAGGTTCCCCCTTGCTATAGGTCGTTCACGGTAAAATGAGCACATTTGAAAACCCTGCTTAAGATCTTCTTGTAAGAACATTGTGTATCCTTCCTCCATATGTAAAATGGCGGACCTGATCACTAGAGACATGCAAAATTTGCGTTAATATTTGGCATCATGCTGAAATCCACAGTACTCTATATACCGGAGACAGCGTCGTTTCCCCATTCGCTGCTGCATAGATGTGAAGCCACGCCCTTTCTGACTAAATTGCACGTAATTGGGGCACACAATTGTGAAGTGTTCATTTATTGCTGTAGAGTAATACAGGGCGTGTCAGATAAAGTATGGTCGAAATACAAATGTATTGCAAACGTACAAGTGTTTTAAGTTTAACGTGTCCCCAAATAATAACGCGAATTTTGCATGCCTCTACTAATCACCATATTTATGCGCCAGTAAAGGGAAACAGTAAAACATTTATAAAAGTAAATATTTTACAAATTTTTATAATCAATAAACTTATATGAATTTAAAAAATCAGAATGAAGAGAATAAATAATTGTGGTATTGATAAATGTTTACCGAACACTTTTATTTAAACGTTGAGATATGGAACTACTTTCCCTACATCGTTACCAACTTTACCGGGCGTATGCCACTACGTCTGCCTGTTAAAAACACACGCAGGTAGGGACAGTGACAATCTGCTCAAGGGTTTATTTCAAAAAAGCTCACTTTACTGTGAACAGCCTTTACCGCCATTGTTGTGTCTAATCTGATATAGGCCTGGATTTTCGAAAACATGTCAGAAAAGAAATCTGTATCTCTGCAAGCGGAGATTACCCCTACTACTGGTCGTTGTTCTCTCTGCGGTACAGAACCAGTTTGTAGGCCAATCATGGCTATGCGTCACTCCTCGTAGCATGTTCTATAAGTAGAGGTAGTGAAATTTCACGTAAAGATTTCAAAACAAGTTATACACTGAAGAGCCAAAAAAACTGGTACACCTGCCTAATATCGTGTAGGGCCCCTCCGAGCACGCAGAAGTGCCGCAAGACCACGTGGCATGGACTCGAATAATGTCTGAAGGTATGCAGGAGGCATTTCACACCATGAATCCTGCAGGGCAGTCCACAAATCCAATCTGCGCCAATTTGAGAAAGGGTTGCACGTCTGTCACGTTTAATAATTCTCGTCAGTCGTCGTTTGTCCCTTTCTTTCGCGATCTTTTTCCGGCCGCAGCGATGTCAAAATTGTGATGTTTTGCCGGATTCCCGATATTCACGCTACACTCGTGAAATGGTCGTACGCTAACATCCAAATGTTATCGCTACCTCGGAGATGCTATGTCCCATCTCTCGTGCGCCGACTATAACACCGCGTTCTAAGTGACTTAAATCTTGATAACCTGCCATTGTGGCAGCAGTAACCGATCTAGTTGCCGACCACATCGCGTTACTCTGATTAGTTCCATACCTCTGTTATTTGCATACGCACGCCTATANGCCGACCACATCGCGTTACTCTGATTAGTTCCATACCTCTGTTATTTGCATACGCACGCCTATACCAGTTTTTTTGACTCTTCAGTGTATTTCAAAACACTGTAGGGTCGCCCACCTGTCTTGATTGCCTGAATTACTTTTCGAAGCGTGTTAACTGTCTCCATACGAATCACGTATGAGACGTGCCGATGTTGCCGAGTTCTGAGTGGCCTGGTCATATATGAAAACGAATTCTCGGGCAGAACGCAACCAATGGCAATAAATAAACTGCTGTCGGGTGTTTATAGTATTCAAATATACCGTGCACTCATTTTTTTTCCGCGAAAAACACTAGCTCTATCTATAAGAAAATTGCATCGGCATAAAGTTTTATCAAAACAAGGTTTTTTTTTCATCTTTTGNTCAAAACAAGGTTTTGTTTTTCATCTTTCGAGAAGTACGTTGCTCGGTTAGAATAATATCAATAAATACACACGATAAGAAAATGGCATATTCATTTCAGCTCCATGTAATTTGTTTGAAGCAACAGGACAGTTAACTGAAAATTACATAAGTAATCAGTAATTTTATTTGATTGCAGTCTCTGGCTCAGCCATAATGGACAAACGTTAATGCAAACAGAAAACTCAATAATTATGATTCATTTGTAATTTACCGAATCTATGGAGATTCGTCTCAGAAGGCTTGGGCGTAAAATAGTAGTTATGGGGAAACTAAGTATTATTTTGACCTATTATTAAAGATAAATTTACTGTGCAGAATTTACCTTACAACGTAAAGTAAAAAAACTAGACTATCGTATATATTTACGCTTTTGATTTATGTGCAGCTACCACGTAAAAAATCCGTTTCCGGTATGAATAATTGATAGCTGCAGATACATAATTATGAAGTATTACTTATATGCTGATATTAGTCTTATTCCATGAGGGGGATTTTATTTTTTGTAATTACGAATGGAGTTCCAAGTAATTCGAAGTTTTACCGCTAGATAATCTCACAGAGCCGTATTTACCGTCCCCCCTTTTTTTTACCGTGAAATTTGATATAGAAATGTAAAAAATTAGAAATATTCTCCATATGTTTTTTTTTAACGAAACGGTATAAACAAATATAGTCTTTTTACGGTAAAGTGAGCACTTTTTGTGGCCTTAGTTACTTTTTCCCTTTCAGCAATTTTAGTATCCTTGAACCACCTTTGTAAATGAATATAGCCATGTGAGTAATAAACACAGTGTGTATATTCCACCGCACTGGGAATTTAACGTCTAAGGCTACAATAAAATATATTTATTGACTATTATTCCAAATGAAAGGGCTTTCAAAAGTGCTCACTTTATCGTGAACAACCTATACCTCCGAGGCGTAGTAGATTCCAAACCCATCTACGGTCGAGACGCCTTGGGTAAGAAGAGTCGCTGGCGTGCAGCTGTGATTGTCGGATTAGTTCTGTATTCCTTACTCTATCTGGGAAATTGTTACAATCGTCTGTAACAAGCTGAACTCTGTCAAAATACAAGTCAACTTGGGTTTTTTTTTAATAATGCTTGTTATAGCGGCTATGTATTACGACGTTTCGGATGACCCATGCATGTGGTTGTGATTTTTAAATTTCTATTTAGTTCGGAGTATATGGCGTTCTATGATTAACCACACCACTGGACATCCTTTAATTTCTAGTTATAAAACGGCACTAAGCTATATTTAACAATCATATATGTATATATAAATATATATATATATATATATAGGCTGTTCACGATAAACTGGGCACTTTTACAAGTCCTGCTTAAAATCGACTTGTATGCAAGTTGTGTATTCTTCCGCCATATATAATTAACATAGTAACAGGCCTGATTACTTTATTCATGCGTCGGTCACGTGAAGCTGTGAAATGATTGGAAAAGCAGATATTTTACAAATGTGCTAATTTTTACACTTCGATGCATTACAAAAGCTAAGGAAATAACTTGAGTTATCTGAAACGGTTACCCAACACTTTTTATTCGACGTTAAAACATGGAACTACTTTCCCTCCATCGTCACCTATTTTACTGGGTGCATGTCTCTCAGTGCGCCCGTTAAAATATATGCAGGTGAGGGCAGTGACTTTTTCCTGAGGTTGATTCCAAAAGTGCTCACTTCATCGCGTACAGCCTTCACTCAAGTAGCAGATCTCATTTTCTCATTGGCCGCATCCACAAACAGAACCCAGACCCCTGATAGACCCTGCCAAATGGAATGTAGACATAAGAGTGATACACGTTTACTATTGGCGCAGAGTCCTGAAGGGCGTGTCGGATGGGCGGAGGAGGTCCAATGAAACGCATCAAGATAACATACTTTTATGGCACCTAGTTTGTCACATAATTATTACGCGATGTGATCGGTCCTCTACTCATGACACAAAATCGAGGAAATAAAAGACACTGATGACATTAAACATTAATTTTATACAAGTGTGTCATATATATTTAATTTTATTCGAAATAAAGCACTGGTGAAGAAATTGAGATCATTTTTTTTTAGTAACAATTTTCTGGTAGAGCTCTTTACGGCGTTGCCAGCTAGGCAGACGGCCACTATAAGATGATAGCTTATAAACTTTTATTTTAATCCAAGATGAATATCTTGCTGCTATCCATGTTTCTACTTACTGTGCTGGTGAAGAGGCTATTGCGATCCCGCCACGCGCTTCAATTGCCTAGTCCTTTAGATAAGGGGAATTGGATCTAGATACTCTGCACCGTTTAGCTGTCCCTTCCTCGCTCCCATTGTCCTAAGAGGGCTGTAGTGTATGTCAAGGCCCCCCCCCCCCTTCCTCCACGGTTGTTATACGGTTCTCAAGGTAAACAGCCGTGTCTATTCTATTTTTAAAAAAAAATCTTTACAGTATTTCGAAGTAAAAATGTTTTTCCCAAGACAAACACGAAAGTTGACATCTTGTTGCCAGTTTATAAATTTCGTTATTGAAACATAAAAGTGGTCGTTGAAAAGGGTCAAACTCAGTAAAAACTGCTCTATGTTGCTCTATATTAAAAATATTTATTGACCTGTAAAAGTGTTTTAAACTATAGCAAAAATGCCGTATCATTTATGAACAGATTGCTGTAAATAAAACCCTACAATCGCCGTTAAAAATTCTGAGGAGAAAGATCACACACAAAGCTTGTTTGTGCTGTTTTTTTTTCTTTCGTTTTTTTTATACCCGTAGCAATGTTTCCCAACGGACGGACGTAACCTTAAGGATTTTAAATTTTTTGACTGGGGTGGCCAGTTCGTCGACACGANCAATGTTTCCCAACGGACGGACGTAACCTTAAGGATTTTAAATTTTTTGACTGGGGTGGCCAGTTCGTCGACACGATTGAAAGTACGGCAATACAAGGAAACGTTCGGGAAAATGTACGGACGACTGATAGTGTTCTCCAACGGTTAATTGAACACTTCTGTAACCTGTGCTTAGAGCGTAGAGAATGTATTATTTTATATTTGGGGTATATCTTTAAAAGGCGCTTCCCAACAAATGCGAAACACACGGGCCGGGATCGAGCCAGTAAAAACTTGCCGAGAGCTAACTTATGCAGCTGATGCTGGTCCGATGCTGGAATTGGACCGATATATATATATGATATATATATTTGTCGGATAAGTATCCATTTTGTGTCTTGCTGGCCAGAAGCTAGTGTATTTGTTGACACTGTCGNAAGCATGTGCTGGACCCGGTCCGGTAACTCCTAGCTGACTGTTCAACCAGCTGATGTTGTCTCCATCTCTCGTGCAGGATTAAGGCCTCTTTAAACATGGAACGTCGACCAACTGTTTCCCGATGGTGTCATACATACACCAGATGTTGACCGGCAAGATATAAAACGCCATAGTGCGTGTTTATTGTTTCACCCTGAATGTAAGGTCAANTGCGTGTTTATTGTTTCACCCTGAATGTAAGGTCAAAGTTTTTATTTGTCGTACATGTGTTGTTCGCTTCTATCATCAGGTATATTTTAATACAACTGAAAAATCTTTTGGAGGGGAAGAGACTAAAACTGCCGAACATTCGGTTGGTGGGCATGTGCCTTATCCGACTGAGCTATCTTATATACGGTAGTTTGAAGGTTTTAATTAGGTATATGTACATTTCCGATGCTTACAAAAAACTACTCGAGCAAGAAGACATCATAAAAATATATTTCCCGACATAAAGTGCCTTATCTTTAAAAAATATGCTAGAACGGAACCAATTCAACATTTACTCGTACAGATTGGGTAAAAGATACTGANGGGAAGAGACTAAAACTGCCGAACATTCGGTTGGTGGGCATGTGCCTTATCCGACTGAGCTATCTTATATACGGTTGTTTGAAGGTTTTAATTAGGTATATGTACATTTCCGATGCTTACAAAAAACTACTCGAGCAAGAAGACATCATAAAAATATATTTCCCGACATAAAATGCCTTATCTTTAAAAAATATGCTAGAACGGAACCAATTCAACATTTACTCGTACAGATTGGGTAAAAGATACTGAGTCGGAATAAGCCCAGAATATTCTTTACTATGTTGGCAACAGTGTGGCTGTAAGATACAAGGCCTACATAATGTCTGAAGTGTTCATCTGTTATCATAATAAATTATCTGAATCGAAAATGCTTACAATCTGTCTCAAGCAAGACGTGGTATCATTAACAGATAGTTCTCTTTGAGCCTACTTAGGACACTAGCTGACAGTACTGGTATAGGGCTGACAAGCTGCTGACAGTTAGCCAACAGGTTGTGTTTGCTGAGTTTTTTTACATACCTGCTCGTCTTCTACGCTCAAGTCCATTGGCAAGGCAATGAGGACAATATTTCATTTCATATTTATTGATTTTTTTAGGATAGAGTATTTAACTTCGTCGATTCCCAAATACCGTAAATTTTAGATTGATGGTAATGTTGGCCTTGATCGTACGTGTTGAACGTTTAAAAGCGCTCCATTAAAACTGATAAACATTTCATAGATTTGTTTTCAAAACGGAGTAGTTAAAGTTATAAACATGTAGTAGGACAGGTAACCACTGCAACTCCATAATCGTTTTTTTTTTACAGAACACAAAAGTTTAATTAAGCATTGCATCGCTCCGGCAGAATCCAATTTAAGAGACGTTTCTGCTAGTTAAAAATAATAATACTCCTCGCATTGTGAGGCTACGTCCTATTCTTGTGAACGTGTTGGCGGACAGCAAAATGTTTTTTAGCTTTCGAGTGAGTGAAGAGATTTGAGGCAGCTCTTGACATCGAGTTGAGAGTCAATGAGGGCGTAGCAAGGTGAGAATGGAGCGGCGCTGGAATGAAAGGGTGGGGGGAACGGGAGATCCCCGAGAAAACCCGCCGACCAGCGGCATCGTCGCGCACGATCCCCGCATGCGAAAATCCGTGAGCGGCCCTGCCGGGAATCAAGCCTGATTCGCCTGTGTGGGAGGAGGGTAGTCTACCCACTACACCACCGCTGCCCCTTGTCCTGAAAAAAAAAGATTTGCATTGAATTATTAAATATTTTTTAAAATTATTATCGATACAAATGCTTACAGTGAGACACATATATGTCGACTAGGGAGGTATCTTGGTGGATGAGTGTTTGCAGTTGACAGGCCTGTCTCGAAAGAGAGAATTCATTCCCTCCGCGAAGCGACAGCGTGTTGTCTGACCAGCGGCGTGTTGTCTCAGGGGTTGGGGGAGGGGAGAACGTGTGGACACAGTGTCCACAACTCCCTACGCCCGCTCGCGTCTTGCTGTCCGAAACAAGAGGGGAGTCACGAAACGAGCTTGGAGGTCAGAAGGTCGCTCGCTCACAGCGCTGGCTGAGTGATGAAGGAGTCGAGGGGGAGAGGAGGAATCAAGGAGACAATATTCCAGTGTCTCACACCCCTCCGCGCCTTGGGGTGGTGCGATAACAAGGGTGCGGGAGTGTTTGTGTGTGTGTGTGTGCACGCGGTTTCGCTGATATCACACCGCCGCCGCCTCTCCCTTTTCTACCCCGCGGCTTCGCTGGCAAACAGTGCTGCCGCTGCTCTTACGTGGCCTCCCCCCTCCTCCCCTCCCTCAACCCAGCTGCCAACGCGACACAACTCGTTTCCATCCCCGCAGACACACACACACACGCACACGCACACACAATCGCACACCCAGCAGTTGCGGCTGGTGAAATGTCGCAATGAATGCCGCCGCTCGCTCAGAACTGTACGTACTCGCGGCGCAGGCAGCAGGAACTAGTAACAACCGTGGAGCCGAGGTGTTCACAGCATTCCCAGTAAAAAAAAATTCTGAAGGCCCCTGCCTACCTGGTGCTTGAACTGCGATACAGGTTGTTGAAAATTTACGTTTTTCTGCGAAATTATTAAACGTGCGTCCAATGTGCTGATCTACGAAAAGAACACGCACTTCAGACGACGGTTGTTAAGACATCAAGCATATTAGAAACACAATTTTTGAGTACTCCAAAATGGCTATAAAAAACGGCCTTTTTTTCAAAGCGCTGTATCTTAAAAAATTTACGTCAGACACATACAAAACTACTCGAGGGCCCTGCATTAAACCTGCCTACAGACTTTCCACCAATGAAATAACAGGATCGCCCCTGAACGTACAGTGCGACAAGAACACCGCACGTCAATTCGGAGCCTTGCTCTTAGTGGCGATGGCGGTACTTCATGCGCGAAGCGGTGTCGCCCTTATCGCTGCTGCGCCTCTCGGCCTCGAGCGCGGAGAAAAGCTCCAGGTAGGCTGGAGCCTTAAGCAGGGCTTCAGTAAAGTTGGAAGTAACCATGAATGGACTATAGATGAACATCGAAAGTGTCACCGAGATGACTATTGATATTATGCAACGTTGGGAGACGTTTCCATAACATGTATAGTCTGTTTGCAAGGAATTTTTAAAATCTATGTTTTTCAATACAGTACATACTGCCTGTCTATAATGAAAATATACGCTTGTAGGGATCTTCTCCTAAAAAAATTCGTGAAGAGTACATATTGTTTGGAACGCCTACATTTAAAATTAACGCACTTAGGCGAAATTTCCTTTACACGGTGTTATGAACTAGTAACAACGTAGTATGTCAATGTGAGAGTTTCTGGGGGCGTAACTCAATAATGACTCATGATTCGGTATAGCACAACAGTATCTGATGAGGTTTATTAACATTAACTGTTACAATAACTATTTATGCTACTATTGATCGGGGGGTTTTTACTTTGAATTTAATATTATTAGTCATTATATTTAACTCGCGCCATTTTAATTTAACCTAACTGGAAAGTCATTACCTTGTTGATCTTGCCGGAGGCTAATTCTGCGAGACGGTTAACGCCGGCCGGACACACCCATCTTCCTGGCCTGCTTCACTGGTCGGGTCACCAAAGGACTAAAGACGAAAGACGCTGTTTCTGGTGTTACGCCTGCCTATATCAAGCCCGTAGTTCTGCGGCCCCGCTCAGTGACCGGTGGAGGGGATTTCTGCAACTGTCTTGTTTCGCAAGGATCGACGACCAAATGGTGGCGTTGCAATCCCGTTCGTTTCCAGGTTTAATGTTTGAAGGTGTGATCAGGAAAGCCGTTCAGCTAAGGCCTGACCACACTATAACAACGGGATTTCCTATTTAAATTTCACAGCTGCCAGCTAGTAGGCAGAGCCCTTAACGTCTCAAGGTTTCATATGGCCATAGGAAGCATTGTAGCAGGCCTCTCTCGGTGTCTCTCTTCCCCCGCCCCCTTTTTCCCCTTGCTCTCAATATTCCGATATACAATCCCGGGTAGATGAATTTCTCGCAAATAAGATCTGTAACATAACATTATTACAGGTTATGTAAGCCAATGAAATAGGCTAGAGGCCCGACTACTTTGTAATTTTCTCCTTTCATTTAAGGAAACAGTATAGGAACACCCTCAGAATAATACTTCACTACTTTCGTCCTCTCTGAAAATTACGTAGAACAAAAGCAAAAAAGTGGTAACTGTCGATAATAGTTTTTACCATTCTTAGGAAAACTCCGTATTCCCAAAACATTTATTTACCGAGATGCACAGCATACATTCCAACACTGATTTTACAGACAACGTTTTTAACTAAGGAGTCCCCTTAAGATTCTTCTTAAGTCTTATGTAGAAATTCTACTTCAGAGCCAGTGTACACAAATAACTGGGTACATAACCCACAGGCTGGTTATTTTGGCAGCTATTGTGCATTGTGTGACGGAGTGTTTCTGTCACATGTTGGTTTTTAATTCTGCCTCCGATACTCCAGATTTCCCAGATTTTAGGCGTAATATACTGTTGATCTGCAATTATTGTAGTGTGTTTTCAGCGTTCACAGCCTGTGACTGGGCATGCGAGAAGCAGACTTACGCCTTGCTCCTGTGCTGTTGTATGAGGATTCACAAGGAGATGGTGTTTCGCTTGGATGCGCTTCTACCTGCCCAACGCACTTGCGGTGCGGGTTGCTGCCTGAAAAAGCTTAGGCAGTTTTCCTCGATACGTTTCGCGAAAAGATTCTAGCACGTACTGGGTTTCAATACCGTATGGGCATACCAGCAGTTTTACTTTTCTTATTGACGGAATTTCTTTGTGAAAGAGATTTTCTTACTTGCCTGACCAATCAGAATTAGGTAACTCTGATACTGTACGTATGTGGTTCGCAAAAAAAAAAAAAAAAAAAATAAACACGGAAACCATCAAATCACGAAAGTGGATCTGAGCTAAAGTTTTATGAAATACAGCCAGTCATAAAATCTTTTCGCTAAAGTTGGGTGTCCCTATCGATACCACGAAATGTCCTTGTCATTTAATTTCTATTGGAGGTTACTAATGTCATCTTTGTAAATGTCTTTGATTATCATTTTTAGAAATGCATTTTGGGAGAGGTTGTGGAAATAAAAATTTAATAGCCCGAATTATTTTTGTAAATCTTATATGGACTTTTGTCATTCTACCAACCTGGGGAAGCAAAATTATCGTCAAATTTCCTCTTACGGTTTTAGTTTGAAAAGTGTTGCAATTAATGCTTTCGATCCCGTCCTCATCCCAGTTGCTCTTGTGGATAGGGGTGGCAGGGGTTTATATGAGCAGACGTGGTGGGTGGGAAACGAGGGGAGAAACCGCCACAACTGCGAGCCTAATTTTACAATGATCTTCCCCGTGGGGGATTCGTATACCACGCTACTGCTCCACGTTAAGATCGATCCATATTACTACAACATAACAGGAAACATAGAAATCACTGGCTGCGATAACTAAACAAGTCCTTTGCCACTGCAAGTATAGCACGCATCACAAATTTTCTCATTTGCAACACTTGAAGCCATAAATAAATATGGGTTTCAAAGAGTTAGCACGTGATTAGTACAAGATAATGGTATTTAAGCGCCTCACTAAATGTCATATTTTTGTCTCATCGTAAGAAGTTAATATTATTCTAATTTAAAAAAACTATGCAATATTTAAATGTAGATACTTTTTCAGGAAATAAATCTAATTCGATATTTTGTTGTCAATTTATAAATGTTGTTATATGAACGTAAATGGGGTCGTTGAGAAGTGTCAAAGAGAGTGAAAGTCTTTGTAAGTAATCCTGTGTTTACGATATTTCTTCTTCTGTAAAACTGTTTTTCTTAACTACGACGAAAATGCTGTAACTTTATGAACAGGACCTATAGTCACCATCCTTAACATTCTGAGGAAACGCAGCTGGTGCGAAGCTTGTTTATACAATTTTCCATCGCCGGACGTAAAAAGGAGGCGTTAAAAATATTTTTACTAGGAAGACTCCTTAAAGCGGCATATAGTTACAGCATATAGTTATGTCTTAGCGTCTTGTCAACAGCTGGTGATTTAGAGAAGGAATAAGTGACGCAGGGGATCAGAAACGAGAAAGAACTCAACCAATGGTCTGTAGTGAGAAAACCGCGGAGAGTGGAAGGCAGGGTAGCTGTTCGGGAAGTCATACCCGGTGGTTCCGGTGGTTGGATTCATACGTGGCCCCGTCGTGCACAAATAATAATAATAATAATGGCGTGTGGGGAGTGCACCCAGGGCAAGGCAACACCCCCGAGTGACGGTCTTTCCAGCTGGTANGTGCACAAATAATAATAATAATAATGGCGTGTGGGGAGTGCACCCAGGGCAAGGCAACACCCCCGAGTGACGGTCTTTCCAGCTGGTACCCGTAGGTGACCGTCATCCCCGGGCATGACAGAGGTGAGACCCTAGAATGGAGCGGCGCTGGAATGCAAGGGTGGGGGAAACGGGAGTACACCGACAAAACCTGCCGGCAAGCGGCATCGTCCAGCACGATTCCCACGTGCGAAGATCCGGGAGTGAACCCGCCGGGATCGAACCCGGATCGCCGTGGTGGGAGGCGAGTGCCCTGGCCACTACGCCACCGCTGCCCCCGTTGTGCACAACCTGCAGCAAGTTCACGTAACTGAGTGACCTAACAACGGAGCTGGGAAAAGATTCTCCAAACATCAACAACAAAATGCGGAGAACAACAGAAAATGCTGGTCCAGCAGACGCCGGGACATTCCGGACTGAATTCGACAAAACTATCGGCAGACTCCGCCTCCAGGGCACAGCGGGAGCCAATCAGAAATCGTCGCAACACGCGCGTGGAGGGGCGAGAAGTGTGGACTGGACTGCGAGGGAGGAGATCTCCGCAGTCGGCAACTGTCCAGGGGATTTTCGCGAAAAGATTTCACGAGCATTTGTATTTCGTAACAGTGTAGCTTAAATCCACTTTTGTGATTGGATGATCTATGTTTGTGTTACGTGTCTTATACGTAGAGACCTGAAAAATTCGCGAGTATAATGACCTGCATACTATACTCTACAGTCTTATGTACAAATATGCCGATATCAGCTGCACATTGGTTGTCTGCTGTCGCAGTAGAAGGCGACGATTTGGCTAGCCTTCTCCAGGAGGTGCCAAACACCGTGCGGCCCAATGGCTGAAGTTTTATTAACACATGTGTTTTGAATTCTAGCTTGTCCCGAAATGAATCCGCGAATTTTTCAGGTCTCTACTTATACGTGTGCACGCAAATCACAAACGTGCAGTCTCGGAGTTAGCTAATTTTGATTAGCCAGGCAAGTAAGGAAATGTCTTTCCACAAAGACACGCCCGTCAATAAGCAAAGGAAAATTGCTGGTTTGACCATACGATATTGAAACATAGCATTTGCGGGAATCTTGTCGCGAAAGTCTGGTGTCCCTGCTTATTACTTCTGTTATAATTGTTATATAAATACCTTACCTAACCATTTTTATACGAACCTCTTCACTGGTCTTGATTTTTCTTTACTAGTCCTACGCATCCGTTTCTTTGTTATTATTCCAGTAGGAGTTAGAGCATAACAGATGTAGGAACAAGGAAAAATCCGTAGTCCCCGACACAGAGGCCGTGTTCCGATCCCTGCACGAATGCGACCAGCGGCATACCCGCCATATATTGTTCCGTTACTCCATGCGTTTAATGCGGGGCTTGGGAACGGAACTACTTCCATGCTCCATTTCCGGCGTTTAATTTTGTTTACAAGCAAGTAAGTGACTAGTATTTTTTTTTTCATTCCCAGGACGCTTTGTAGACATTAATCACTACGTATTAACATGCCACATATAATAACACAATAATATTTCCGCAGTACCTGCGTCCACTTTTAGGGTGAAATGAATCCAGTTTACTACCAACTCCACACGTTCCATCCTTGGTCGCCGATGGTATTGAATAACACCCAAATTCGCACGCACAATAGGTTCGCACGGTTCTGGCAAACTTTCCCGCCGATGTGACGTCAGCGCACGAAGCATTTGTGCTCCAGACCTCGTGCAGTTGATGCGTGGGATCGGCCAAAAGTAGAATGCCGTGAGAGGTGCACGGATGCGCCCGTGAGAAGGGACCGGAACTACTTCGCTGCGCGTATTTCGCATTGTGAAGGTAACGGAACACGACCAGAGATTATCTTCGGTGACCGTTTCAATGAGGTTAGAGTATATTTATATACAGTATAATTATACAGCCGCTTATTCCGCGAACTCCAGATGCAGACGCCAGCAAACTGGAGTCGCTGACGAGGAACATTTCGGAACGCCGTTCGCCAACCAGCGCCTAGTATTTTACTTGCCAGTCGGCAGCCTAACCAATAGGGAACCTTTCACATCACGCGGTACCCAACCAGACGCAATGATGCCCGTTCCAAGAGACTCGCGCAGCCAATAGGTGAATGGGTACGACCACGTCAGAGGAACCACTACGTAATTTCCTCTCCGTGCATTTATCTACTCTCTACTCTGTTCTCTTGCTGTCAGTGGTTGGAACCTTCGCGTGCTGAAGATGACCTTGAGCAGTGGTGGTTCCAAGAGGAAGGCCTCAGGTGGGTTAAGAAACTTCCTTAGATCTTGATCAACACGGAAAAGAAATGGCGCTATTCTTGAAACCAGAAACACTTAGTATAGTTACAAACATTTTTTTTAGAGAAGCATTTAGAAAGCTTTTCCATTAAGCACTGACATTTATATGCAGCATTAATTCTTAATGCTTACTGGTAAGTAACTGGTTGGATCCTTACGCACAGTGGCTCACCCACTCTTCAAGCAGCCCACTTCATAATGGCTGTCTGAGTCCACAATTGTGATGGTTCCCCGCCCGTTGATTGGTGGGCGCAGTGAGGGGCGACACAAGCAGTTGGCCAGACCTCGGATGTGTCTCAGAGCAAGGCAGTGTTGCCAATGTGTTTGCAGGCGCAATACTATAGACCTCCAAAAATTATACTACGTATTATTCATCGGTATTCGTATAAAAATTATACTGCGTCATAAACATTTTTCATTTAACACCGCGGGGGAGGGGGGCTGGAATTAAGGGTGGCATATAAAAAGGTTAATTAAAATAACAGTTCTCAGTTGTAAATGTGCCTTAGTTTGGTAAACACATATTATTTATGCAAATAATATATTTAGGTATGCATGAAGTAGGAGCGATAATAGTCCCTACGACCCAAAAATCAGATAAATTTGTAGAGAGTTTGTCAACAGCATGTATTTGAACAAATACATTTTTTTTTAACTCTCTTTTTTTCAGATTATACAAAAATACACATTTATACAACTCGTCGCTTTTTGAAGAAACGTTTCGATATGCTTAGTGGTGTAAACGTCGGAACTTTTACATAAACTATAAGTATTATAGGCTACAAATACACACACGTGTGTGTTTAATTATATTCCGGGTGACATTCTTACAAAAAATACACTATGGAACAGGGAGCAATAAGCTGATCATAATAAAACCTAGCGTCTGTTCGCTGTTTCTTCACGCGTTAAGAAACAAACCTTTGAAAATTCACACCACGAATGACGTTTTTGGTAGTTNGTCTGTTCGCTGTTTCTTCACGCGTTAAGAAACAAACCTTTGAAAATTCACACCACGAATGACGTTTTTGGTAGTTTCCTAAATATGTCACTTATTATAAGCGTTTTATGTTTATGTTAATATAGAACCACCATATTTCTTATTAAGTAGAAATTTTACTTGTTCCCTCTATAAATTGTAGTATATAATTTACAGTTGATTTGAATAAAAGTAGGGGTAAAATAGGTATGTTGATAGTGCCTAGTAAGAAATAGTTGTTACGCAAAATATTATTACACTGAGTGCGCAGGAATGCGGCGCGTTGTCGCTTTGGTGTAGTTTTCGAGACGTAGTTAAGCTTTGTTTGCACGAGGCGGAGGAATATCCTGGAAGTAGAACTTAAGCAGGGCTCCAGCAAAGTTGGAAGTAACCGTGAATGGACTACAGTAAGTTGGGAAACACGGTATCAGAATTAATGCATGTGGCGTGTATCACGTTTTGTTGGGGTTGGTATACCCGCCGTAAGGTGTTCAGTAAGGAATTAACAGATACGCATGCACAGAGACATCCGACATGGAGACGTGATTCGAAATACCATTCTCCCGAAAATAACTTCCTTCTCGGAGACGGAGGAAGAAAGCTTGATTGCAAGAATCCGGCCCTTTTATTACTCAACACAAAACATAGGACGTTCAGATGATTGTATTTCGCTTACTAAGTTTTTTTTTTACCGCGGACGCTCATTGTGGGATAATGGACCGACAAACGAGGACGGAAATACATTTTCTTTTTACTGAGGCCCAATTATCGGCCGGAGGGGGGGGGGAGACTTGCGTGTTCCTCAAAGATGGCGTCGAGCCAGCTGTGGGGCATTACGGGCTATTACGTGGACTTTGAAAAAGAAACGATCACGTGCCTGTGATCGCGTGTGATGCTTCAGATCTCGCCGACGTCAATCTAACGTGTCAGGAGAAGTAGCTCAGTGTCTTCTCACAAGACGCGATCATTCCTTCTATGGTAGAACCGAGAGCGTGCAACAACAAAGAAGGGCGGAATTATTTACTTCCGGTACTACAAAAAAATTACACCCCCATCCATACTAGCCAAGACTCCAGTCAAAAATACTTCGACTATGCGCCCGCCTAACTGGAATTTAATTCCATTACAAATTTCGTTTTTTATNAGACTCCAGTCAAAAATACTTCGACTATGCGCCCGCCTAACTGGAATTTAATTCCATTACAAATTTCGTTTTTTAGAAATAATTATTTTTACATGTATTAAAGTTACAAAAAAATTACTATTTAAATAATTTGCAAAACAGGAAATGCTGTGTAAATGCCATTGTGTTCCCGGCTGTCTCTGAAGAGATATAATTCTATTTNATAATTTGCAAAACAGGAAATGCTGTGTAAATGCCATTGTGTTCCCGGCTGTCTCTGAAGAGATATAATTCTATTTTTTTATACCGCACTAGTGTGCTGCTGCGAAACCGTTACTTTCAAGAACTAAAATATTTATACTGGTTAAAAANAGACTCCAGTCAAAAATACTTCGACTATGCGCCCGCCTAACTGGAATTTAATTCCATTACAAATTTCGTTTTTTATAAATAATTATTTTTACATGTATTAAAGTTAAAAAAAAATTCCTATTTATATAATTTGCAAAACAGGAAATGCTGTGTAAATGCCATTGTGTTCCCGGCTGTCTCTGAAGAGATATAATTCGATTTTTTTATACCGCACTAGTGTGCTGCTGCGAAACCGTTACTTTCAAGAACTAAAATATTTATACTGGTTAAAAAAATATATGCAAACGTTTTACGTAAAAAATGTGAAGGTGATATATCATACGTTCGTTCAAATCCTAACGCCCAGTAACTATTCAAAATGTACATTCAAACCAAGCAAGGATAAAAATTATAGATCGAGAATACTCGTGTGTAACCTACGCAGATATACGCAACATTTCTCTCAGCTTGTAGTTCTGTCCCCGTAAGATAGGAAGTGCTGATGCTACGGTTTGAGTCGATTACGTATTTTTATGTGCGTCATCAAAAATTTCTGTAAGCAGCGCTTTGTTCACGATATTTGTTCTTCTGTGAAACAGTATTTTTGAACTACAGCGACAATGCTGNCGTTCGTTCAAATCCTAACGCCCAGTAACTATTCAAAATGTACATTCAAACCAAGCAAGGATAAAAATTATAGATCGAGAATACTCGTGTGTAACCTACGCAGATATACGCAACATTTCTCTCAGCTTGTAGTTCTGTCCCCGTAAGATAGGAAGTGCTGATGTTACGGTTTGAGTCGATTACGTATTTTTATGTGCGTCATCAAAAGTTTCTGTAAGCAGCGCTTTGTTCACGATATTTGTTCTTCTGTGAAACAGTATTTTTGAACTACAGCGACAATGCTGTATATTTTCTAAACAGATTGGCTCTATTAAAATCCTGTATTCGCTACTTAAAATTGTGAGGGATGGGAGTCCATAAGAGCAATGTTAAATTATCAAAAGGAAGGACTTCCGGCCGAAATGATAAGAACATCCGGCAGAACTTCCGGAGCAGTGCTGCACGTCTCAACTTGCAACTGACTTTCAACGTCAAACCTGTTTTTCGGATGTGTTAAAGGGATCTGGAGTGTGGAAGAAATAAAACTTGTTACATCATACATATTATTAAGCACAATAAACATACTGTACATGACCTATTACATGAACATCACCATTAGTACCATAGTGTTCGCCTCCCACCTAGGCGAACCGTGTTCGATTCCCTCTTAGGTCGCTTCCGGATTTTTGCACGTGGGAATTGTGCCGGACGATGCCGCTGGTCTGGCGAGTTTTCTCCGGAATCTCCCGTTTCCCCAGCCCTTGCGTTCCGGCACTGCTCCACAATCACCTCACTTCGCGCTCATCGGCTGTCAAGTCCTTCATGTTAAGAGCCGGCCAGGTAACTCCACTCCAGAACACACGCCAAGACAATTTATGCTGTTTTCCATCGCCGTCACAACGCGCTTCCTTACGGCAGCACGTAACCTCGANTCCCTCTTAGGTCGCTTCCGGATTTTTGCACGTGGGAATTGTGCCGGACGATGCCGCTGGTCTGGCGAGTTTTCTCGGGAATCTCCCGTTTCCCCAGCCCTTGCGTTCCGGCACTGCTCCACAATCACCTCACTTCGCGCTCATCGGCTGTCAAGACCTTCATGTTAAGAGCCGGCCAGGTAACTCCACTCCAGAACACACGCCAAGACAATTTATGCTGTTTTCCATCGCCGTCACAACGCGCTTCCTTACGGCAGCACGTAACCTCGAGAATTTAACCATTTTTTGAAGTTATAATTCTTTGGCACGTTGAGGGTACACGTTCAGTGTGCAACGGAAGTTGCGCGCGCACAGTGTAACGAAATTCAACGGTGAACAATGCAATCCAGCAGATAATACATGCCGTTGTTACTTAGCAACCAACATTTGAGGTTATGCGCGTATCGTTGTAAAATAAAATTTCGAAAGTGTTTTCGAGTATTTGAGGTTATGGGCGAAAATTTTATTTTAGTCACGCCAAAGAAGTATAACATAAGTACACGCACCCCCGTTTGTTTTTACCAGGTAGGCTCGAAGCACGTCTAAAGTAAATTTTCCTCCCGTGTTCACGGATCGAGTGGTGTTGTCACTTTACTTTAAAACGGCACGAGGCAAGGAGTAACCAGATCGACGACGAGAGTTCTGCACAGTTGAAATGTCGCGTTCGTTTCAGCAATGTATTTTTCAATTGAAGCAACATATTACGGTGGTTAAGTCACAAGCTGTGATCCGCGATTTGAAAACCAGCCCCGGCGATTTCCCAGGGGTGCTCACGTTTTCTCGCTCGTTTTCATTCTGGCACTGCTACAACATCGCTTCATATTATCTTACGAATCACCCGCGCTCGCTTGTTGGAGCGACAGGCGCGTCACCCTACAAAAACCCACGTGGGAAATAAAATGCAAACATTTCTGGTAGCCTATACTACTCAGTTGCTAATATCCCATTGTTCGAGTAGTTTGACACACGTGTACCAAAGACTGTTAACGGTAAAGTGAGCACTTCTAAAATCATCCTTGGAAAAATTTCACTGCCCTTACTGGCATTTATTTACATGTGAACACTGGCTGGCTCGCGCCCAGTAGTAAAGTTGGTATAACGACGTAGAGAAAGTTGTCCCACGTCTTACCGTTGAATTAAATTTACTATGTAAATATTTGTGAATACAGAAATTATTTCTTTTGCTTTTGATTTTTTTATAGTGTGTAAGAATTAGCGATTTTGTAAACGATTAATTTATATAATAAATTCGAAGTTTATCTTGACCAGACGTATGAATAAAGTGATCAGGTCTATGGCAATGTTAATTTTACATATGATGGAAGAATACACAATGTGCATACAAGAAAATCTTGAGCAGGGCTGTCAAAAGTGCTTAGTCTACCACGAACAGCCAATAACAGGTAACCACTAGCAATTACTAGCAACCACTAGCAACAACTAGCAACAACTTGCAACCACTAGCAACCTCAAGCAACCATGTGCAACCACGTGCAACCACTAGCAACCACTCGAGTTATGGTGTTATATGTGCAGTCGCCCTCCGCATTGCGCGCCAGTTCAGTTCGCCTTCGTGATATGCATCTTGTACTGCACACAGGTACGTATAGTTGCGTACTCCCGGCGTTGATCCCTCTAACTCCAACTTAAAATTAAAAAATACTTAACGACTTTTCCAAACATTTTGTCAAAGGGATTTTTTTTTATTTATACTAGTCCTTAGATGCTGTGGTTTGAATTTCGTCATGCTATTCAAAAACATTTTTTTATAGAGGAAGGATAAAAGATGAGAAGGAAAATAGATCTTAAACCAGGCTTTTAAAAGTGCTAGATTAACCGTTAACAGCCTATACAAAGACGTATTTCTTTTTTAAAACACTTTAGAAACGTGTCACGCAAAGCACAAGGGTGTTTTTCCCTTGGCGTTGATAATTGAAAATGTGGCCACTAAGGTAGTCCATGACGCGTAACCAACACTGACATGGCGGACGCAAATAATGCACGGATACGGGTTACGGGATACGGGTTACGTTAGACGGGTTACGGTATACGGGATACGGGTTCAGTATCGTGTATGCCTTCCTCTAGCCCGGCGAAGTGCAGAAATTCGTCGTGGCATCGATTCCTCAAGTGAAAGAAACAGCCGTGGAGAGATGTTGACCCATTCCATCTAGATAGCCACACGCCACTCCCTACTATTTGTAGTTGTACGAACTCGAGTGCAAATGGACCTCCCTGCCGCGTTCATGTCAGGCGAACGAGGTGGCCACATCGATCGTTGGAACTCTCCAGAATGCTCCTCGAGCCAGCTATGGACAACTTGGGCCGATGACACGGTGCATTATCCTGCTGGTATATCCAGTCTTGGGGGGTGGGGTGTACGTGAAGTCCATGAAGGGAAGCAATGCAATGCCACGACCAGCACACACTCACTCAGACGATACCATAGCACAACTGATAAGAGTTCTGGGCGCTTTCAAAAAGTATTGATACGATGGTGCCACCGAATGTTACCTTTACATACTACTAACCCATGACTTTCTGCATATCAGTGTAAATGTGTGCAACGAACATGATAGAGTTGCAGTACAGAACAAGAACGAAACTACAAAACATTTGACCAAATATTTTTTTAAGTTCCTTTTCGACAGCTGACCAATTAAACAGATCTAATTCGCCACGTTAGCACGCCTGGTAGCATTAACAAATCGGCATTAAAATTTACGCTGTTTATTAATAAACTGCGTTTGTGTATAAATATTGACCGTTGGAATAATTTAATAATTACTAAATAATCATTACATATTTTTAATTTTTATATCATTAATGTTCGATTCCCCAGTACGTGTTTCCAAAGCAAGAAGAGATATTATCATAATTATTTACCGAACTCATGTTAACAATAAAGAAAGGATGTGTAATTCTGAGAGATATAAAACAGATTATTGCTAAGAAGTTTCTCTCATAAATTCAATAAAAAACAATGTCACTCGCCACTATCTGTAACTTGTCACTTCTGAAGATTCACAACTTTACAGAACAGATTTTTCCGCATTCTCTAAGCACGCCAGTGAGGGTATAATTTCAGAAGTTACAAATTTTATTCTCTAAGAATTCAAATAACGTTAATATTGTTTCTCTGAAGGATTTAGTTTTCTATGCATACTAAAGTTGCTATCTTACCGTTTAAGTTAAAAAAAAAAAAAATACTGGCCAGTTACGACTTCTACGCAATTTGCGTTCCTTAAATTGACCCTACAGCAGTTAAATTTAAATTAAGCTTAACAAAGCTCTATTGGCCATCAAAATGACGTACGATCCCAGTAGTTCGATACGCACAAAGCACTTTTAAGCTTCGCTACGAGATTCGTTTCGTATTGGTTCGCCTGGTGGTACTCGATCGACTGTGTAATGCCTTCTGTTCCCCGTAGCCTTTAATTAAGAATCAGAAATATTCCTCTTCACCCGGCGATAGCGTCCCGAGGGGGTGGCGAGATCGTGCCTGGTAATGAGGCAGTGCTTAAAACCAGCTCGTTACAGGAGGCGTGTTCTGTCTCTTTAATAGGTTATTTGCATTTATGCTTCCCCCCTCCCAACCCCTCGCAATTCGGCACTTATAAATGTAATTATTCTGGACGGAACAGCGGAACGCGAAATAAAATCGATTGCGGAGGCAGAAGGAGAGGCGAGCAGAACGCCCGAGAAAGCCTTTTGCAAATTGTTTCGTCCTTGGAATCTGAAATGTCTTGAGGGGGGGAGGGGTGAAGCGTTAGGACCCCCAACACCGTTAGGATGGTTTAATTAAATTGGTCTCCTGGGGAGAATAATTTACATACTAACCCCTTACACACACCCCGACACCCCCTCCTTCTTCCCTAGACTTTTTTTTTTTATTTTCCTTTTGTTTCGCAGTCCAATACTTGATGCAAATAAGTATTCGCGCGCCCGTAACACGAGTCTTGCTATATTGATTTTCCTGTGGGCCGCGCCGGTTTACAAAAAAAAATATATAAAAAAAAGCGGGGGTAGGTTTGTTGGAAGAAGGGGTTGGGGGAGGGGTGCCGGAAGGGTGTTGGGGTTGATAAATAGCAACGCTTCTCCGTGGTGACAATAAAATCCTCTGGCAGCCGCCATTTTTTTTTTGCGAAGGGCACGGAGCACAGTATAAATGGGGCAGACGCGGTGTAATAGATTCACGCTTGGTAATTCCTTCCCTCCCTGCCTGCCGCTCTCGCCCTACCCCCCCGACCCTGCACCGACCCTAGCGAACTTCGTGAGGGATCACGTGGCCGCATATCACTGCTAATTTGCACTCGCACCCGGTTTTATGGCACTAAGAGCTGCTATCACGTAACGCTGCCTCCTGCTGTCTGCTCTAGCAATCTGTCGGGCCTTGTTGCACGCCCTCGCCAATACACTGACACTGAAACGACCCTCTGAAAGAACAAAAAAAAAAGGAGATTATATCTTCACTATTTTGACACTGATACACTTATCCATATAAGGCGTATTTTATTTCTTTTGTTCGACACGCGGTATCGGTGTACACTGAGGAAATCATATGGTCGCATTAACCACATTTCTGTGCCCATAAACCATCTAGACAGCTAACACAGAGACGGCAGTCACGTTATTTGTTGGTTCCAACTAAGCATTGCCAACTCAGACAGTTCTTGCAGCAGAACTGTATGCTATGCTCTTGTCTGTGACTGTATGTATAAGCAATTCTGTATATAGTTCCTCCTATATAACAGATAGCTCCTTAAAAAAAAACTACTTCTGTTGCTAGTACACAAGTTCGATTGCTGCTACCATGAAACCAGGTTGCAGAACGGTTTTTTTTTTGCCACTTCTCTGCTGGTTTTTTTTTCAGTATATTAGTGTTACCCCCACAGATAAAAATATTTTGTAGATATTATGTAGGTAGTACAAAATAATTTTGTACTGGCCACAAAAGTTTAGTGGAAAATAAGTAAATAAATTAGTGGTCACCACAAAATTTATTTGGCAACGTGAATACTAACAAAACATTTTGGGGTTACCACAAAATCATTTTTTACGGTGCGCCTTAACAGACATCCTGTGTAATGTTTACAGCATCAACTTGCAGCTGGTATATACATAGAAAATAATTTTGTTCTCAGGTCATAATGATCCTCCGTGATTACTGCTGTGGTACTCCTCTGACTTTTATCTTGGGTGACTGAGTGTGACCTTAAACCAAACATTATCATATAAATATTTTTTTTTTTTGAAAAAAATACAAAAATAATTTTTTTAAATATGCTTTTATAAACATTTTTAAATGTTTATTTTACTTTATTACTTCGTTATTTCGGTCTGAAAGTCGCCAGTATAATATCAATTTCTACACTCTACCTTCTAAAACATTCAGAAACGTGTCAGAATATGTAGAAAAGTTTTTATATTTTCGGTCACATCGTGATTTATAATTTCGAAGACACTCTTACTCTCTTGAAAATTAAACAACACACTCATAAATCTTGTAGGAATCTTGTAATAAGTCAAATAATATAATTTTATATTAATTAGTCGCAGACGTATAAAAATTAATGACTAGAAGCCTAATGATAGATTCTGATATAAACAATAAGATGTGAAGCAATGATACTCAATGTACTGTAAAAACAAAAATCTTTTTTTTTTTTTTTTGCCACATATGCCCTATCTAATAAACAAGAAACTTGAAGAAATCCAGTTCGATCACATTATTCAGCTGGATAACAAAGAAGTATTTCAGAATATTGCAGCCCTCGTTACCAAGAAAACGTATAACTTATAAGTAGAGCCAGTGACTTATCGCGTAAAAATCAGAGCACACAGTAGACTTCAATACTATACACACACCTCAGCTGTTGTTATACCTCCATTGGCTGCTGGTGCCGTGTCCGTCTTTGACCAAGCCACTCAGGACTAAGTAACTTCGACACTTAACATTCGTGATTCGTTCGCAAACGGTTAACACGGGCCAGAACATTTTTCAGCCAATCAAAGAAGCTGGATGGCCCTACAGTGCTTTGGATTGTATCTTGTCTCGAAATCCTTTCGCGAAATATCACTGCCCTACTTATAATGGATAAATTAGATACAAGGAGCATGCCTTTAGTATTAGATAAAACAAATCAATTTCCGCAGAAATATCCGAGTGCACGATACCCTTAAATACTACATGCACACTTCACAAGTTTTAAAGTTCCATTGGTGGTTGTGTGAACAAGCCGTTCCCACAGTTGGCCGAACCGCTAAGAACCCGGTAATTCCCGCGTTTTTCTTCATGGTAGACCCATGATCCATTCGTTGTTACTTCCAACTTTTCTGAAACCCTGCTATAATTACACTTTCAAGATATTCCTCCGCTTCGTGCAAACAAAGCGCGACCAAGTCTAGAAAATTACACCGACGGGACAACGCACCGCATTCATGCGCACATGTAGTACGAGAACTATTTCTTACTAGGCATTAGCAACACGCCTATTTGCTCTCTGTTTTCATTCATGATAATTACAAATTAAATAATTTATTTTATAGTTATATAAATAGAAGTTCAGTTTAATCAAAAATAATATACTTTTATGGTAGGTATACAACGCTTGTGATACATGGCACGTATAGAAAACAAGTAAACACATAATACGTGAGGTGAAATTCCNTGGTAGGTATACAACGCTTGTGATACATGGCACGTATAGAAAACAAGTAAACACATAATACGTGAGGTGAAATTCCAAGGTTTGATTCGAGAAGTGTGAAGAATCCGCAAATGGACTGCACGCGCACAGCCAGCTAAAACTTACCACAGCGTAATTTAACCCTTCTAGGAAGGCAAATGGCCGTTATATAGATCAAGGTATAGCCTACCTTGTCTCAAAATCGTTTCGTGAGATGTCGCAGTCTCTTTAGGCTTTTCACGGTAAAAAAAATAATCATTTTGGAAAGCCCTGGTTAATATATACTTGAATACTTGTATGCACATTGTGTATTCCTCGCCGTATGTAAAATTAACACTGCCATGGACATGATCACTTTATTCATTCATCGGTCGAGTGAAAACGTAAAATTATTACAGAAGTATATATTTCATGAATTTTCTTTTCATCCAGTTATAAGCATTAGAAAATTATAAATCAAAACAAATCGTCTGAGTATTCACTAATGTTTACTTAAGACATCTAATTGAATGTTAGAATATGGAAGTGCTTTTCCTCCGTCATTACCAACTTTACTCGGCCGAAGCCACTGACTGCGCCTGTCAAAATACACGTAGGTATTGGGAGTGGCAATTTTGAAAGGTTGCTTTTAAANGGCCGAAGCCACTGACTGCGCCTGTCAAAATACACGTAGGTATTGGGAGTGGCAATTTTGAAAGGTTGCTTTTAAAGATCTCAATCGACCGTGAGCATCCTATAGTTATGGTGGGTTGCGCAATAAATTAGCTGTCAAAAATGGTATTCGATAAATCAGAAAATTTAAAATGCTACAATATCAGTGATTAACAAATTAGAAAAGGTAATGGCCGTCAAATACAAATAAGGCGCGGAAACAGGAAAATGATAGGAAGACATTTTTTTTTATTGTCAGACTAACAAACCGATGAACCTAAGGCGAAAGAACATAACTGCTAACCTATGGTGAGAGAAAAAGGTTTCTATCACATTTTCAATAATCTGAAATGGAATTCATGGGGGAAGGCTTTATTGAGGGGAGAGCGAGGGAGGGGCTGTCAGTTCAGTGAGGTTCCGGAGAGCTCGAGCGAGACAGCCCCGGCTGGAAGAAAGCAGTCGAGTATAAACTTCAAATATTGGCAAAGAGAAAGAGAGAAACGTGGGAACTAGTATCGACTTCATATCGTAATAATATCCCCGGTGTCAAGATGATGGAAGGAAAAAAAGAGTAAAGAAGACAAGACTCGTGGTTAAGAATTTATGAAAAAAGACCTACCTAAACCATACGTCACTCAAATGAGAGATTAAACCACATACTAAATCCTTTATTGGTAATTATTATGTACATATTGTTACTATGTTTTGTTTTTTTTTTCGCTTAACGGTAGTAGAACTGTATTTTTGCAAACAATGACTAGGGGCCTAAGTTTTATGTGCGTGTTTACAACATTTTTTTATTAGTGGGAAAAAAATTAATTGTGGATTGATTAATTGGTCGTATTTCACTTTAGAAAATTAAATTGGTTTTTTTACTCATTTGTTTAAAACTTCGAAGTCTGAACAGGCTTATTATCGTTCTTATTGAACCATACCACAGAAGTCACACTTGCTGAACTGCGCTAGATAGGTTATTTGCTGGCTCTCAACCAATGGAGAGCGAGTTTTTTTTTTCGGTAAAATTTTCTTTCTGCCCGTAGGACATAAGATACTACCAGTCGTGTATTTTGAGTGTTCACAAACAATTTGTTTATTTAGGAATTAATTTGTTGCTAGCAGAATTTTTGCCTATAAGTAGAGACCTCAAAAAATCGCGGATTAATTTCGGGACAAGCTAGAATGCAAGACACGTGCGTTTATATAATTTCATCCATTGGTCCACACGGTGTTTGACGCCTCCTGGAGAACGCTGGCCCAATCGCTGCCTTCCACTGTCACAGCAGACAACCAATGTGCAGGTGATATCTGCATATTTGTCCATACGACTGTGCCATCTAGTCGATAGGCCATTGAACTCGCGAATTTTTCAGGTCTCTTCCTATAAGACACTGATAAACAATGGCAAAACAATTAATTTATAGGCGAGTTTTTTTTAAAGGGAGGAGAAATATTAGTAAGAGTGTCGCCCGCTAGACACTCAAGCATTATTCTTTGAGTGTTAACCTAAAACCACTTTTCAACAACACACATGAAATCNAAAGGGAGGAGAAATATTAGTAAGAGTGTCGCCCGCTAGACACTCAAGCATTATTCTTTGAGTGTTAACCTAAAACCACTTTTCAACAACACACATGAAATCTACAACGCCCGAAGTTACGTCTGGCTGTACGATGCATTGCGACGGCAATATAAAGTAATATACACAAACACANGAATTTTTCAGGTCTCTTCCTATAAGACACTGATAAACAATGGCAAAACAATTAATTTATAGGCGAGTTTTTTTTTTTAAAGGGAGGAGAAATATTAGTAAGAGTGTCGCCCGCTAGACACTCAAGCATTATTCTTTGAGTGTTAACCTAAAACCACTTTTCAACAACACACATGTAATCTACAACGCCCGAAGTTACGTCTGGCTGTACGATGCATTGCGACGGCAATATAAAGTAATATACACAAACACANAATCTACAACGCCCGAAGTTACGTCTGGCTGTACGATGCATTGCGACGGCAATATAAAGTAATATACACAAACACAGCATTTGTCTTGCTTCCTCAGAGTTATAAGCCTTGTCTATAAGGTTTTTCATACCGCAATCTTTCCAGAAAAGATAGAGCGTTTTCGCTGTAGTTTGAACAGTGTTTCACAGTATAAAATGTATCATAAACGGAGAACCATTTAACCACGATTTTCGTTAACTTTGACACGACCACATTTACATTGAAATATTCTATAGTTTTTAAAAATAAGAATAGACCCGAATGCTTANCGTTAACTTTGACACGACCACATTTACATTGAAATATTCTATAGTTTTTAAAAATAAGAATAGACCCGAATGCTTACAGTGAGATTCATGACAACTTAAGAGGCCCCTGCTAGCTCATTTAAATAATACCTGCTGCCTACACACAAATTTTATCGTAAGGATTGGCCCATTCAGACTCACTGTACACATTGGATACATAAAGCGCAGGAAGNCTCACTGTACACATTGGATACATAAAGCGCAGGAAGGTTGCTTTTGGTGGTTACTGTACACTGAGAAGCTCAGTGCTTAATAGTCTAGCCTGTGAGAACTGATTCGCAAACCGATCTACTGTACCAAGATGTAAATGATTCATTTTGCTACAGTAGGACACAAAAATTACAGCTCACTGGATATTATAACAAAACTAGATCTCTGTCGATTTAAATACAGCATACACAAAAATATGTGCGATTTGTATCAAGTATAGGACGAACAAGTTGTTACTGATTCTTATTTTAAACATTAATTTTCAAAGTGAAATTTTTTTTTATTTTCTAAGCGTATCGCTTCATTTTCCTTGGCATCCGAGAGGTTCTTCGGACAAGATCATGTGGGTTNTTTTTTTTATTTTCTAAGCGTATCGCTTCATTTTCCTTGGCATCCGAGAGGTTCTTCGGACAAGATCATGTGGGTTCACCGAGTCAGGTTGAAACATATGGCTAGGTACGTGCAAAATTAGCGTTATTATCCGGCCACACACTATAGTACGTTCACGGTTACTTCACACTTTTCTGAGACCTTGCTTCAGTTCTACTTCTACGATATCCCTACGCCTTATGCAAACAAAGCTTAACCGAGTCTAGAAAATTACACCGAAGGACAACGAACTGCATTCGTGCGCAGTAAGTTTAATAAAATTTAGCATAAGAACTATTTATTACAAGGCATTCTCCCTGTTTTTAGTCATATTAGTTATAAATGAAATATTATAATTNTTAGCATAAGAACTATTTATTACAAGGCATTCTCCCTGTTTTTAGTCATATTAGTTATAAATGAAATATTATAATTTATAGTTTGAAATATAAGTAAACGTTTAATTTTACCAAAGTAAGAAATTTTTTATTTAACTCAAGTATAAAATACTTGCGGTACATGGTTTATGTAGGAAAGAACGAAACACGTCATTAATGGGATGATTTTTCAAATGTGTGATTCAAGAAGTGTGAAGATACCGCAAATAAACTATAAATTCAAAGTTTCTGTGGGCACATCTGNTTAGCATAAGAACTATTTATTACAAGGCATTCTCCCTGTTTTTAGTCATATTAGTTATAAATGAAATATTATAATGTATAGTTTGAAATATAAGTAAACGTTTAATTTTACCAAAGTAAGAAATTTTTTATTTAACTCAAGTATAAAATACTTGCGGTACATGGTTTATGTAGGAAAGAACGAAGCACGTAATTAATGGGATGATATTTCAAATGTGTGATTCAAGAAGTGTGAAGATACCGCAAATAAACTATAAATTCAAAGTTTCTGTGGGCACATCTGGCTTCTACCATTGGCAGAAAGTTATCGCAGCACGACCTGGAAGACCGCTTTACTTAAGGCGTTCGTCTACCTGGCGCTTGAACTGCGTTGCAGAGTGTTCGAAATACACGTTTTTCAACGAATCTATTAAGCGTGCGTCCAACGTGCTGATCTACGAAAAGAACACACACTTCAGACGAGAGCTGTTAAGTACTTTCAAAATATCACGAACGTTAGATACATCAATTCAGAGTACTCCAAAGCCGCTAGAAACGGCCTTTCCAAGGCGCTGTAGCTCAAAATGCACGCATCAGATACATACAAAACTACTATAGGCGCCTGCACTGAACCTTCCTAAAGACTTCCCACTAATAAAATAATATGGTCACCGCTGAAAGTCCCATAGGTACACGCAGCACGACGAGAACACTGCACGCCAGTTCAGAGCCTTGCGCTTAGCGGCGATGGCGTACTTGATGCGCGTGGCAGTGTCGCCCTTATCGCTCCCGCGCTTCTCAGCCTAAACGTGGGAAAAAGTTCCCGGTAGACGGGCGCCTTAACAGCAACAGTTCGGCGCTGGAGTGGCCAACATCTTGCAATGCGGCCACACAGGTAAATAGCCTCGTGCAAGGGCCATCGGCCAATGAAATCACGTATTGCGCTTTGGCGTTTACAGAAACACAGTAAAGTGAGTTAAGAGATTTGGGCAGCGAGATCTTGAGAGCCGATGAGGGCGAAGCGAGGTGAGCATGGGGCAGCCCTGGAATGCAAGGGCGGGGGGAAACGGGAGATCCCCTAGTAAACCCACCGACCAGCGGCATCATCCGGCATGATTCCCACTTGCGATAATTCGGGAGTGACCCGGCCGGGGATCGAACACGTTTCGCCTTGGTGGGAGGCGAGCGCGCTAACCGCTCAGCTACTGCGGCCCCAACACAGTAGATAAGTGCACAGATACGAAATGGCGACGCGGTTCCTTTGACGTGGGCGTACCCGTTCTCTTATTGGCTGCGCGAGTCTCTGTAACGAGCCTTGTATCTGATTTGCTACCGTTTACCGCTAAAGGGTTTCCCATTGGCTGGGATGCCGGCTGGCGAGTAGGTTACCTGGTGCTGATTGACGTACGACATTTCGACTTGTTGGTAGCTAGTGACGCCATTTTGGTGGCGCGTGCCGCTGGGGATCGCAGAATAAGTGGATGTTTCAGCTTTGTATTTGTAAGCACTCTGTGACATAGGGGCCGTAAATTCAAGCATGTGCCAAAATAAAGGATTCAACTGCTGTCAATTAAAGAGCTCTGACCAAGCTCAAAAAGACTGGGAAAACTGGACTGGTGAAGAGTGCACGTACATCGGAGAACTGATGTGCACTCTTCTAATNGGACTGGTGAAGAGTGCACGTACATCGGAGAACTGATGTGCACTCTTCTAATATATATCGCTCAGAAAGTTGTCTCCCGTTATGCTTTATTGATCAGGCACGGGAGGAGATTATCTCGAAAAAAAACCGCTGCATTAAAGCAGAATACATGTCCCAAAATAATAACGCGACTCTGAAGACTTCTACGTGTAAACACTTTGAGTGCGGTTGACGTAATATCACACCATCTGGGTTTTACCGAGTTGTACGGAGTTTGCGTAAACATTGTGGCACCCGTATTCTTTGAAAACACTGGTGACGAAATAATACTTTACCAGCAGTCTCCCTAAGGTTCTCCACAGCATTATATTACGTCAACNTATATATCGCTCAGAAAGTTGTCTCCCGTTATGCTTTATTGATCAGGCACGGGAGGAGATTATCTCGAAAAAAAAACCGCTGCATTAAAGCAGAATACATGTCCCAAAATAATAACGCGACTCTGAAGACTTCTACGTGTAAACACTTTGAGTGCGGTTGACGTAATATCACACCATCTGGGTTTTACCGAGTTGTACGGAGTTTGCGTAAACATTGAGGCACCCGTATTCCTTGAAAACACTGGTGACGAAATAATACTTTACCAGCAGTCTCCCTAAGGTTCTCCACAGCATTATATTACGTCAACATCACTCAAAATGTAAATAACTCAAACTAACAAGATGGATTTCATATTATGCTACGTGGGAAAGAACATTTCATTGGGACACTTTAGACTCTGCGTTATATTGGCGGAGCGCCGGCCGGCCGGTACTGAACGGTGTACAATTTAGTAAGCGTGTCCGGTGTTGTATCAACAAATAGGACGGTTGTAAATTGCAATACAGAGGACAACGGAACTGTTGGTCCCCTCAGTGAAATGCATGCATGACCGGCAATAACCAAATGAAACTGTCTGAAGTAGGATATGTCCAATACTTCGAATGCTAGGAAACAGTCAACTTTTCCGCGATAAATCATCGTATCTAATCATTAGACCACGTACATAGTTAAGTCACTTCGAAAGAACTTCATACAACTATGCACTGATCTTAAGCGTCAAGAAGGAAACAATACAAAGTCTAACATAAAGATACTGACAAGAACCACTGCAAACGTATTAATCAGATGTTTTCTTTTACAATCGCTTTAGTTCATCAACAGCCTGCGCAAAGACTTACGGAAGTGGGCAGTTCTTTACGAAAGTATTTACATAGGCGTCCACAGGGAAAGCGCACGGAAAACCTTGTGGTAAATGCTTCCCCTTTTGTCTTTCTTGGGGAAAGTGTTAAAAAAAACTCTACCGGAATAAACACGCTGTTGTGATTGCCCCTCTGCGAGAAGTCAGCGGCGGGACACACGACTTCGGAGCTGCCACTTGACCCCGAGACTGGGGAGGAAGTGTTTATCCGCTCGGGTATGAGAGAAAGCACTACCCCGTTCTCACCCCTCCTTGCGGTCCCTTGCCTAACACGTTGACTGGCGCTGACGTAATATCACGTCGCCTCAATTCAACTGAGTTGTACGGAGTTTACCGTAACATTAAGTCATCCGCATTCTTCGAAGGCACGGTCGAAGTAATGTTACTTCGTCAGCAGTGTTCCTAGGGTTCTCTGCAAAAAATAAAAATAATACGTCAGCATCACTCAAAGTGTAAGTTACTCGAACGAACAGGATGGATTGTTTGTATTATTCTATGTAGGAAATACCATTATATTGGGCCACCTTCAGCTCGGCGTTACATTGGTAGAGCCGGCCAGTAATGAACGCTGTGCAGTACGATAGGTGTTCCCGGAGTTGTATGAACAAATATGATAGGCAGTAAGTGAAAATACAGAAACCGACAGAACTGGTGGTCATGCAGTCGTGAATATAGGAGACTCGCTTCTAACTTGTCTTAATTGTCAGTAAACCCGTACCGCATTTGAAGTGATAAGGAACCAATAAGGTAGCTGGCATGGATATTATAGTACATATAAAACCAACTTTGGGAATTATTGACTTCAAGTAGGATAGCCAAAGTTCCTTAATTGTTACTTACAATTTTTCTGAAGCCCCTGCTGAAGTTATACTTAAAGGTTATTCATTCTCTTCATGGAAACAAAGCTTAACTAAGTCTAGAATATTACACCAAAGGGACAACCCACTTTATTTGCGCTAACTCGGTTTCAAAACATCTGCATGACATCTATTTCTTACAAAGCTTTACAGCACACATTTTCTCTGTGTTATTATTAATAATACTCTTAAATTAAATATTACAATTTATAAATAAAACATAAGAAAAAGTTAAGTTTAACCAAAAATAAGACACTTTTATGTTAACGGAAGTATAACACGCTTGTGATAAATGANATAAGAAAAAGTTAAGTTTAACCAAAAATAAGACACTTTTATGTTAACGGAAGTATAACACGCTTGTGATAAATGACATATTTAGAAAATAAACAAACGCGTCATACATGGGGGACTTTATAAAGGTTTGATTCAAAAGTGTGAAGATACCGCGAATAGAATACGAATAATATTACTGGCGCAGTCAACATATTTTGAGTTACTTTTTCAACATCCCTTCCTAACCCTGTTAACTGAAGCCCACAAGTTAAACAAAATAACATTGGTGGAGGAGCCGAACTTAGACAGCCAGCAAAATTCAATCAAGACTGGTGCCAGAAACAGTGAGTGTGAAATGGAATTTGCTAGCGTGCCTCTTGCGTAGGCAGAATATCAAATACTTTCTAAGCACATTTGAGTGCGGTACAGATTTACTGAAAATTAAGACAATACAAAAGTGATTTGCCTATGTATAGGGACACCGGATTTTGGGAAAGAATTTCCGCACCTGCTAGGTTTCAACACCGTATGGGGAAACCAGCAATTTTCCTTTGGTTATTGGCGTTGTGTCTTTGTAAAAAGACATTTTCTTACTTTCCTGGCCAATCATAGTTAAGTAACTCTGCGACTGTACGTCTGTGATTCGCGGGAATGCACCTTAAACGCGTAAGACGAAAATCGTCTAATCACGAAAGTGGATCCGAGCTAAAGTCTTATGAAATACAACTTATTATGAAATATTTTAGCGAAAATCGGGTGTCCCTACCTTTATACACGACTACATGACAATCAATTCTATCGGGTCTATGTATTTGTTATCATTAAGGCCACCTGTTTTTTTCGCGAAAATATTTATGCGAAGACTAGACTCCAACGTTCTATAGCATACGTGCACTTTTCCTTTGGCTATTTCTAGGGCCAGTGACTTTTCGCGTAAAAATCGGAGCACACAGTAGACTTCAATACTATATGCACACCTCAGCTGCTGTTATACCTCCATTGGCTGCTGGTGCCGTGTAAGTCTTTGACCAAGCCACTCAGGACTAAGTAACTTCGACACTGAACCTTTGTGATTCGTGCGCAAACGGTTAACACGNGACCAAGCCACTCAGGACTAAGTAACTTCGACACTGAACCTTTGTGATTCGTGCGCAAACGGTTAACACGGGCCACAACAATTGTTAGCCAATCAAAGAAGCTGGACGACCCTACAGTGCTTTGTACTGTATCTTGTCTCAAAATATTTTCGCGAAATATCACTGCCCCTAGTCATTAGTCACGTGTCTTTTTGTTCGTGGAGAGTTCCTTACCTGACTGGGTCAATCATAATCAGGTAACTCCGACAATGAGTGTCCGAGATAAGCGGGCAGACGCCGGCAATGCGTGGCAGTTACCAATCATCCAATCACGAAGATGGATCTTAGCTCTAGTGTTGTGGAGTACGAGTAAGTAGTCCTGAAATATTTTCGCGACAAATAGGTGGGGCTTTTAATCATCCTACTTTATCACAACACCGGGCATTCTTACTGTACAGTAAAAAGTCAGTCTGCCTGTATAATTGACAAGTTGAAAGTGTCTCTATCAAACGATTCTTTTCCATCCTGATCATTTGAGTAAGTTTCGAGTNATAATTGACAAGTTGAAAGTGTCTCTATCAAACGATTCTTTTCCATCCTGATCATTTGAGTAAGTTTCGAGTTGCTGACGTGATATTATGTCGCATAGGTCGTTAAGAGCACTGCTCGCGAGAGAGTTAGGTGAAACGACACTGCCGCCTAACCCCCATACGCCACCGGATGGCATTTAGTGTTGTGAGACCGGAAGCCGAAACTCCCATAACACACTAGGTGTTTATGAAGCAAAAGCACCCTGACACTTTCTCAAATCATTGGGTCGGCGGCAGGGGCAGTTGAAACGACACTGGAATGCTGNTTGCTGACGTGATATTATGTCGCATAGGTCGTTAAGAGCACTGCTCGCGAGAGAGTTAGGTGAAACGACACTGCCACCTAACCCCCATACGCCACCGGATGGCATTTAGTGTTGTGAGACCGGAAGCCGAAGCAAAAGCACCCTGACACTTTCTCAAATCATTGGGTCGGCGGCAGGGGCAGTTGAAACGACACTGGAATGCTGNGAAGCAAAAGCACCCTGACACTTTCTCAAATCATTGGGTCGGCGGCAGGGGCAGTTGAAACGACACTGGAATGCTGCTGTGTGTTTTATTTTATGAAGGGGCTGTGGGTTAACTTGGTTTATTATTAAAAATTCTGTTTGCGTTTGCCCTTCGAAATTTTGTTTGGTTGTAACGTAGCGAGCCACTTCAGTGCATGCCTATCCATGACGTAGAGTTGCTATCCACGCGAATTTATTTCAAGTTGTTTATAATTCGTTACAGACGTATACTGGCGGGGCCGAATATGACGCGACGGTGAAATGAGGTAAGTGCACGTGAGACGTCCGCTGTTAATGATGTCCCAACAACGAACCATTTTTAGTGACTCTATATTTTAATAATGCGCATTTTTTTGGCGGTTAGATACGGGCAGTAATTTGATGTAGGTTTTAGATATATTTAAGTGTGTAGTTGAGGAACCGGTTGTCGAAGGGTCTGCAAATGGCTTGCCCGGTTTTCTGTATCTTTGAATAGTAATTTAAGAGTTATATTTCTAATGTTGCGGTTCCAGACACCCATAGTCAGGNCCGGTTTTCTGTATCTTTGAATAGTAATTTAAGAGTTATATTTCTAATGTTGCGGTTCCAGACACCCATAGTCAGGTAGGTCGCCCAGTCTTGAGTTTTTGTTGCATTCTTTCAACCCTTTTGCGAAGTGTCGTGCGAAATAAGTTTGAAATTTAATTGTAACGCCCTGTAAATTGTCATTGCGGATGTTCGACTCTTTTAAAATGTTCACAGTTGTTCAATTCTTGATTTGATCTGTAGTGTAATCGACCAGGAACATGTAAATTTGTAAATTTCACGTAATAAATTTTAATGATTGNTCTTGATTTGATCTGTAGTGTAATCGACCAGGAACATGTAAATTTGTAAATTTCACGTAATAAATTTTAATGATTGTGGTTTCGAATTCTAAGAACGTTACGTGTTGTTAAATTAATGCTTTTATTGTTTCTTGGATAAGCAACGTGTTAATGAACATTAGAGGGGGCGGTGGGGAATCTTTAGTGATTTATTCTCGTTGCGTTAGACCAGTATAAGATCGTGGCCTGAATCCGCCCGTGATCGGCAGCCGGTAGGAAATACGGGGCTCGGAAACTGGACCACACCACACAGCGGCGAAGCCCAAGCAAAGGGGACTCAGGATGGGTGGAGGGGAGGGGGGCCGGGTACGAACGGTCAGGTAATTGGAGGAGCACCCCTGACCCCTCTCTCATTCCCCTTTTCGGAGCCGGCGGGCTAATAACGTAGGACTTGTTCGACACGCGNCCCCCCTCCCCCTTCCCCGCGGGCGGTGCCGGTCAGCGGGGCGCGCTGGTATCATTCATTACTCTACCCCCGGGGTGTCGGGTCTGTACCGTGGGGCGAGCGGCAAGCAGCCGTCACATGGGGTTGCAGGACACGGTGCGTTCCCCTTTACGACACACCTCTCCCCCCTGGACCACAAGCAAGCATCTGCAACGTAAGTTAAGGATACCACGTCCATTTTGGATTTATTTTCGTTTCATCGTAAATTTCAGATCAAAGTGAGTGAAGTAAAGGGATTTGGGCAGCTCTTAACAGCGGGGCGTTTAAAGCCGACGAGGGCGATTGAGTTGAGTATGGAGCAGCTCCGGAACGAAAGGGCTGGTGAAACGGGAGATCCCCGAGGAAACCCGGCGACCAGAGGCATCGTCCGGCACGGCTCCGTATGCGAAGATTCGGGAGTGGCCCGGCCCGGGAATTGAACCTGGTTCGCCTTGGTGGGAGGCGAGCAGGCTAACCGCTCAACCAACGTGGCCCCTTTGGATCTCATATCTGAAAACGAGGGCTGTCGGGCCACAGGGCATACCTTAAGAAATATTTGATAAGTACGCGATATTTTGCCCATGTTGTCTTTTGGTTGCGTCTGAAGTCGTAATAAGGATTTAATCAGGCCGAAATCAGTCCATTTATGTTTCAGGAATTCTGTAAAGAAGTTCTGTATGTAAAAATATTGTCTGAGATTTAATATAAAATCCAAAGAGTAATTTATAAACTTAAAATGGCAAAGATACCACCACCTTAAGATAATATTGTATATATAATACTTGACGTAATACTTTTTTAAAAACAATTTTTAATAAAAGGAAGGTTTGTGCCTTAAGTCTCATTATGTGTACTTTACAGCATCCTTTTTCCGTCCACCGCGAACAGATGCCTGCAACTAAAGTCAAGTCTGGTTGAATACCCTGTCCTTAACATAATATTTCGTTAATCCTTTCACTCTCACGTTAACCAATGGTTTCCAACGCTGCATATAAGAACTGTATTAATGCGTCCAGTTTCTAGTTGGCAAATAACTTGTTTCATTATTACAGTCAGTAAGCTGTTGTAGTCTTTGTGTTCGGTGATCTATAATATGAACCAGTTGTAACGTAGAGTATTAGCAAGGTTTACAGAGCAGTTACACAAAGGAAGAGAATTGGTCACCGAGTCTTTCAGTGTACATCACTCATAAAATATAACCGTCCTGTGCAACATTTATACAAATGTCTACAGTGGGCATGCAAATAATAATAATTTTTTTTATAAAAATGGCCATTCTGTTCATTATATTTTATGGTTCATTATCTTTTAAAGCATTACATTTTTCATGCACTACAAACACGTGCTCACAACGAAAGTCAAGTATTTATGGGGGTCGTTATCCTTAACGTAATATTGTTTAAACTAATTTTTTTAATCTATTGACATTTTGGGCATTAGTTGTTTTTTTTTTCCTCTTAACAATTTCCATTTTTCATGGACCACAAACATGTGTGTGCATCGAAATTGTATGGGTTTTATTATAGGGTGTATTACTATTTGTGTGATATTTCTTGAAATTTATTTGGTAACAAATAAAATAAATTAATTTTGTAATTTATCTCATTCAAGCCATGAGTACAAAACTGTTTACGTAATAAATAGGAAATACGTATTTGGCTGTTGCGTTACGTTGCGTAGCTCAATGACCATAAATCTTCTCTGTGGCTAACAGATTAACAAACCGCACTAACGCTCTGGGTTATGAATGGTTGACATTCTTTCAGACCGAGAGCACATAGCTTACAGTTCATTGGTTGTTAACGAGAAAATGTGCTGTGCCAGCTTAAGTATAGACCATGTCGAAAAAATTACATACTTGAAACACCTGAAACCATAAATCAAATTGGGACAGAAAGAGTGTGTTCCTCTTTACAGTAATCCTTTTTTTTTCTGGACCACAAAATATCGCCTGCATTGAAAATAAAGCCATTAAGATAATCCTGCATTTTAATGAATAAAAACACAGCTATTTTTATTGGATGTTAATAGAAACAGTAGAAAAACTCGGGAGTATTTTGCACCATCACGTTTCCAGAAAAGGAATCGTCTTGCTCACTTCGCGATTGCATGGTGCATATTTGACACAACTTAACTGTTTGCAGCAGAATTTAACCAATCTCAACAAAACTTTTTAAGCTAACAGACTCTGTTAAAACCTTTACATACACTTGTTCACTGACTCTTTTTCGCAATTTTGTAAGTCAGCAGCACATGGAATATAAAAATATTTAATTTTATATTTCACAGAATACTTAAAACGAATATCAAGACTTTTTAATCCCAGAGTAGCATCACAAACAGCATGAAATAATTAATTTCAAATACAAATATGAATGTAACTTATTTTAAAAACTCTGCTATTTCAATTATGTTTTACATATTTTTGTTCTGGAACAGTTGAACCATATTGAAATTCTTCTTGCTATACTCAGTGTTGTAACTGTGTGATACAAATACTGTAATGATAACCACATCAGTTGGTCATGTTGAAAGAACCACGTGAAATTTACAAAAACATTTATCTCATTAACTTCTAAACAATTCAATCTACATCTCGGACGAAAACGTTCAATGAAAGGCCGCTTAAATATTGTTATAATGTATTCTGTTATTTTCAAAGCGGCTTCACTATTGTTGTATTGCTATATGAAATAAATCTGATACGATTAAGAACTAGATGACTTTAACTTGGTATACAAAAGTAAGGCACCTATTGGGTGTATCAGATTCACAAAGATATGACTATAATCTTCAGTCATTCTGGGAAGTACATGAACCAAATATTTTTGTTACAACACTCTTAAACTAAAAAAGTGACAATCAAGCCAAATCAGTGAAAACCAATTAAAATGGCGCGACTGATAATCAGAGCTAGATAACTAACTAATATTGTGGATGAATTTCGCTGATTTATTTGTGTTACCCACTGGAAGTTGAGAATTCCTCTACCACGAAGCCACTTGTTCCCAGTTAATTTGCTTTATTCGCCAGTCGACAATTGCTTTCAGTGAGTGTTATTTAGCTTTTCAGTGAGTGTTATTTAGCTTTTCAGTGAGTGTTATTTAGCTTTCAGTGAGTGTTATTTAGCTATCAGTGAGTGTTATTTCACTGACTGGTATCACTGATTCGGGCTTAGAGTGCAGCTAATCGTCATATCTCTGGATCTACTAGACAGACGGTCATCAAATCTCTGTGGTAAGATATACACTGAAAAGCCTAATATCGTGTAGGGCCCCCGCGAGCACGCAGAAGTGCCGCAAGACGACGTGGTATGGACTCGACTAATGTCTGAAGGTATGCAGGAGGAATTTAACGCCATGAATCCTGCAGGGTAGTCCACAAATCCATAGAAGTGCGAGGTGGCGGAGATCTCTTCTGAACAGCACATTGCAAGGCATCCCAGATATGCTCAATAATGTTCATGTCTTGTTATTTAGGTGGCCAATGGAAGTGTCTGAAGTCAGAAGAGTGTTCCTGAAGCCACTCGGTAGCAACTCTCGACGTGCGGTATGTCGCATTGTCCTGCTGGAATTGTCCACGTCCGTCGGGATTCACAATGGACATGAATGGGTGCATGTGATCGGACAGGATGCTTTCGTATCTGTCACCTGTCAGAGTCGTATCTAGACGTATCAAGGGTCCCACTTCACGCTAACTGCACGCGCCATATACTATGACAGAGCCTCCAGCAGCTTTAACAGTCCCCTGTTGACATGTAGGATCCATGGTTTCATGAGGATGCCTCCATACCCGTACACGTCCATCCACCCGATACAATTGGAAACGAGACTGGTCAGGCCAGACAAAGTGTTTACAGTCATCAACAGTCGAATGGCGGTGTTGACGGGCCCAGGCGAGGCGTAAAACTTTGTGTCGTGCAGTCAACAACGGTACACGAGTGGGTCTTCGGCTCCGAAAACCCATATAAATGATGGTCCGTTGAATAGTTCGCATGCTGACACTTGTTGATGCCCCAGCATTTAAATCTGCGCCAATTTGAGAAAGGGTTGCACGTCTGTCACGTTTAATGATTCTCGTCAGTCGTTTTTTTGTCCCGTTCGTTCCGAATCTTTTCCCGGCCACAACGATGTCGAAGATTTGATGTTTTACAGGATTCCTAATATTTACGGTATACTCATGAAATGGTCGTACGCGATAATTCAAACTGTATCGCTACCTCGGAAATGCTATGTCCCATCTCTCGTGCGCCGACTATAACACCACGTTCAAGCTCACTTAAATCTTGATAACCTGCCATTGTAGCAGCAGTAACCGATCTAGCAACTTTGCCACTCGCTTTTTGTGTTATACAGGCGCTGCCGACCGCATCGCGTTACTCTGATTGGTTCCATGCCTCTGTTATTTGCATACGCACGCCTGTACCAGTTTTTTTGGGCTCTCCGGTGTATTTACATGTATAGTTATACTACCTAATCATGCGAGTACCTCACTTAGAATTATTTCCCTTGATATTTACGTAGAAAAAGGTACATTTATATGTTAACTGTAACTTCTTGTTTTCTTTCTTGCATGTACAGTATATTTTCTCACGCAGGCACCTCTTTCCCAAGGCGGTCGATTTCCTGTCTCTTGAACTGCGTTCCAGCATTTCTGAAATGCGGGTTTTTGACGAAGCTATTAAACGTGTCCTCGTATGTTTACTTAAGAAAAGAAAAACACCCCGCAGTCGAGGACGGAATGGCACTTTCAAGCTCTCGTGCTTGTATAAATATTATTTTGGAGCCCTCAGACATCTTTCAAAACGGCTTCTCCAGGCAGTTTTATCTTAAAATATACTTCCCGAACACGAACGTCTCTACGATAGTGGCATGTATCTAATATTGCTTCAACGAACTCGCTGCTTGAAGTCTCGTTGATTCACGCCGCATGAAGAGAGCTCTGCACTCCAGTTAGAGCTTTGTACGTAGCGGCGACGACGCACTTGATTCGCTTGGAAAATCATCCTTATCACTCAATTTCTCTCCGTGGCTCAAAGCGGAAAATGAGGTCCAGGCAGGCGGCCACCTTTACGTGAAATTTATCATAACTAATCTTTAGCATTGCAATTGACTTAATGATAATTTTCCAGTTATTAGTCTTATGTCCCATTGAAAAAGTTTTAAAAAATAATTGTTACTTTTAAATTAGTTTCGGTCGACAAAAATTCAAATTTTACCTTAAATTCCATTATTCGGTACTGACCTTTATACTCTCTATAACCCAAAAAACATTTGCGTTCAATTATGTCTACAACGGGCTGAATTTTCTTTTTAAATTGCAACACGATTCGTAATTTACACAATAAACTGTAAACCAGCAGTTGGTAGATATTTACGTCCTATTAAATTTACTTTAACAGTATGGCAATACTACGGTAACCTCATTTACAGCGATTAATCTGCCTTTCGACCATACAACACATTGTTTTCAGTGCTGATTTAATATGTGAGCGTTTTGGGTTCAATTCTCTTCCAGCTGTTTTTTTTTAGTTAACTGTTTAATTAAGTTCCCTCCGATTTTCAGAGACCCAAGTTGTAACACGAGGAAAATTTTTTTTATGTACTAAGTAATTATAAATTCCTGCTACGAACTCTTAGATCTCGTAGTGTTGGCTGGGTAGATACGGTTCTGAATAGCAACCTTGTCCGGAAACCTACAGCAGTGCTCGTAAAATAAAATAAAATCGAGTGTTCAAAAAAATAATGCACAAATCATCTCTTGCTGGAAGAAAGGACATCAAATCCAATAACAGAATTTCTTATTTGTCTGTTTTTTAATATTATGTATAATTCATTATAATGTACGATGTGCATCGTCGTATGACGAGAGATACACGCCTTTCTCCAATGGGTAGGGCCAGCGACTTTTTCGCGTAAAAATCGGAGCGCACAGTAGACTTCAATACTATATACATACCTCAGCTGTTGTTACACCTCCATTGGCTGCTGGTGCCGTGTCCGTCTTTGACCAAGCCACCCAGGACTAAGCAACTCCGAAACTAAACCTTCGTGATTCGTGCACAAGCGGTCAACACGGGCCAGAAATTTTTTTAGCCAATTAAAGAAGGTGGACGACCCTACAGTGCTTTGGACTGTATCTTGTCTCGAAATCTTTTCGCGAAATATCACTGCTCCTACCAATGGGGGTTGCCTGAGATTAAGTTAAATTTGATCAATCCGTTGTATATACAGAGATGTAAACGCGCTTAGACTCAGCATAAGCAGGATTATCTATTTGTAATCACATAGACACTTGATCTTATCGTGTTTTGCGAGCAAAGCGGTACATTTACGGACATAGGTTTCTACGGTAAAGTTACCTACTCAGTCCATTGTTGTACAAAACCTAGAAGTCTGTAACGTAAATTTCGGCACCCACACAATAAGTTGTATTGCGTTGTTGAATTGCGAAATAAATTTTGTCGCATAGAGTTTGAAGTTAAATTTTAACCAAAATTTACTTATTGGATAGGCCATGGATGCAAATTTGATGTCGGCTGTTTTGATGATAGTAACTTCGAAATACTAGCACAGAGGCACGCGAACTCCTATTGCAGATACAGTGACCATGAGCGAACATCCTTAGGCCAACGTCCAACATGGTACGAAGACAATACCGCGTTACACCCATATTTGGTCACCTAACTCAAACTTGATCTTCTTTCGAGAAAACAATACAGGAGACGAATAGAAACTAATCACAGACGACTGATTGTAAACAGTTTCATGCAAAGGTACAGTCTTCCAGCAAATGACGTCACGTAGATCAAATGAAGAGAAATCGGTGAAAGAAGGATTCGGAGCATTGTGATGCTTCCGAAAGAAACAAATTTCCAAAACACCATTACCTGGTTTCGCTGTTATACCTTGAGGTCCAAAACGAAAGAGGTATGTCAGAAGAAGATAACTTTCTTCAACACTGACGACCTTGCGACACCAACTTGTGTCATCCTAATTAAAAATTATGATGTAGATAAAGATGATGACACTTGGTGTCTTAAAGTAGTTAATGTAAAAGAGAGTTGTATTCTTTTTGAGCTATTTATACAGGTTTGGCCTTCAAGATATAACTGCTGAAGCAGGAAGTAGACGTTTGGAGTAATTTTTTTCTATAAACGTCATAATTCAGGAAAAAAAACCTACGTTTACAATTTTGGCTGAATTGGATCCCCGGAACATTACTTGTTGGAAAACGAATCCAGTGCATAGAGTTGTTATTAATTATACTGCTGTAATTAGAATTTAGTATCCTTTGAGATTAAAAATAGCAAATTGATGTCAGTAATGCCCCATTTAACTGCAAAATGTCCAATTGTTAAAAATATTATATTAATGACGGCATCCGTGATGTATAGTTCAACATAACTTTTTAGCTCACTTTTGCCACAGCTATTTACCACAACGCATGCTTTACAATGCGTGTTTTTGTTATCTTTCACAGAGTCGAGCCATCCCGTGCACAAATACTTTTTAAACCAGTAGGCAATGTTTGACAAATTTGGTGGACTAAGGATTTCCTGATGTACTCTATTGAACCTGAATCGCACAGCACGAGAACTGGATATACTATTCCTCAAAGAAAAGAATGATGTGGCATCACATTTCTCAGATGTTACTGGTAAGCCACATGTTACGTACAACGTTTGTTAAGAGAGAGATTTGGATGACTCCTAACAACGAGGTCTTGAGAGCACAACGTGTGTATCTTCCTAATGTTTATAAGTGTTCTCTGAAAACTAAAAATTTCTTCAAAGAACCTTATTTTACATGTTCACAAGATTAAAGATCTACATCAAAATTGTTTACTTTCTTTAGTATTTAAAATATAACATTAAGATATGAATAAAATCTTATTAAAATGCTACATTTTATTTATAAGTATTAAAATGATAAATCTCTATCACGTTTAGTAATCAGAAAAATACCACGAAATTGGACAAATGCGATGACCTGGATAGAGTGAAGCGACGAACAAAACTGTGTTGACAACTAGTTTGCAGGCACAATACCACAGACCTCAAAAAATGTCACTTCTTTTAAAGAAATTTGTATAAAAAATTATAATATGCAACAAATATTTTTCATTTAACACTTCAGGTACAATAGTCCAACAATAAAATCAACTTATGGAAACCAAACACTAAAAAAATATAGTTTAATTCCGACAATTGCAACTGTCAACGTAAGAACATTAATATGATAACGCTTTCCTTATCGGTATATGGTATTTGCTATAGAGTTGACTTGTGGCACATATATGAGCAGGAAGGCTGTCAAATGTCAGTCTTTGGCAACTATGACCAAAAAGAAACAAAGATATTCCATCCCGTTTCTCTTTCTTTTCTAATGATAAATTGCAGGTTTTTGGTGTTCCCACGCATCAGTCTGCTAACGCAATTGACCAGAAAATTTCCCTTCCGTTTATTATTTTAAGCGTAACAGTGCATTCACCCCCTTTTTTTTTAACTTCACTGAAGATTAATTATACTAATTTCGAGCACTATAATGAGTCCATTACAGTACAAACTCAGTGACTGAAAGTATGCAACAAATAGTATAACTATACTGTTGCGTGTCACAGCTTCGCGTCCTTACCCTCGCCCTCCCCCCTCGGGCGTGTGAAGCACAGTGCTCCAATGGAATCACAGGTGACCGGAGTAGCGCGCGCGGGGAGATACAAACGGGTCACCGCGTGACATTAACGCGTGCCGAGATAAGGCTATCGGGAGTCGCACCACTCCCGTCCTTCTGAGGATCGAATGTCTCGGTATAGTCTCTGCGTGAATTTTTGGCCGTCACCCACACCTTCCGCTCACCATGTCTCGTGGTGCGAAGAACTAGCCACACCATCTTACGTACTGCCGGGTGTCTGTGGCTATACGAGGCCAGTAGTAGTGTTCCCCAGTTTTTTACAGTGTCTGCTCTACCTCGGGTGTCCTGCTAAGACATGGTCATACGCATATCGAAACACTAGTTCCCTAGTCTCTGGTAGTACATACGTCATTTATGTCTGTGACTGGCATACACACCTAGATGACATTGTCTATTACTCATGTTTTCCTTCACTCCCATCGTACACTATTACGCAGCTGAGCTACATAGGCCACGACGGGCCTCTGAGTAGAGAGTTCGGAGTCTCTAACGGCAATCAGTGCCATATGTGTGTGTGTGATGCAATCGGAGCGACGAGAGACACCAGCGAGTGTAGTCTGCGAGCAGCAGAAGAGTAGAGAGAGACTGGCCAGCTAGACTGCGGGAGAGTAGGACTGGATGCGTGAGTTAAAGGCATTGGGAATTGTGTTAAAGCTCACCGTCTACCTGGCGCTTCAACTGCGCTGCAGTGTGTTTGAAATACGCGTCCCCCTCCCCCCAACTATTAAATGCCCGTCCAATGTGTTGATCTACGAAAGGAATACACGCTTCAGGCGAGGGCTGGCGAGTACTTTAAAAATGGGTTGTACGTTAGAAACACAATTTCAGAGTACCCCAAAAAAGGCTAAAAAGGTGTTTTTTCCCTTCAAAGCTCTCTATCTTAAAATACACGCATCTGGCACATACAAAACTTCTCAAGGGCCTTGCACTGAACCCTCATACATACTTTCCATTAATGCAATAATGGATTCACAGCTGAAAGTCTTATAGGTACAAGCAGTGTGACAAGAACACCGCACGCCAGTTAAGAGGCTNCAATAATGGATTCACAGCTGAAAGTCTTATAGGTACAAGCAGTGTGACAAGAACACCGCACGCCAGTTAAGAGGCTTTCGCTTATCGGCGATAGCGTACAGTACTTGATACGCGTAGCAGTGTCCCCCTTAAGGCTCCCGCGCTTCTCGGCCTCAAACTCGGGGGGAGGGGGGAACTCCAGGTAGAAAGGAGCCTTAATGTATGGCAGTGGACGTTTGGGTGCATATGTGTGATTACTAAAAGATAATCAGTGACTGTAGCTAGTATAAAGACAGAGATTTCTATATAAATTTACATTAATATTACGCTCTGTGATATGAACATCAAGTGATTCTGTAACAGTAGAGGTACGTAGTTAGTAAATTGTTGTGCATGATAGCTGTGTGTATTTTTATATAAATGTAAAAAAATTAAGAAATTAAATTTAGCTATTCTATTTTTACTGGAGCCACCGTGGTTTAGGGGTTATACTACTTGCCTCCCACCTAGGTCTCTCAAGACGTCGATGTTAAGAGCCGCCCAAATCTATTCACTCACTCACTCCAACCCTCACGAACGCGGACACGCATCTGGAGACCTGCAGCGATGCCGTGGTTGGCAACACTGTGAGGCCGAGACGCTGGCACTGCTCTGGCGTCGCCGGCGCGGAAACTGAAACCGGAAGCAGATCCGCTCGATATGGCGTCCATTTCTCACTCACGAATGGCACCGCGTGGGATGAGAAGGGGTCAAGTTGGCGGGAAGAACTGATACGGCGAAATGCGAAGGGGGAAGCCGTGTGGCATGAACCGCACACAATGGACGGATTAAGTGGGCATAAGTCCACCGGAGAAAACAAAAGAAAAAGGGATAAAGGCACTGGGAGGAGAGGGGCGAGCTGGCTGGGAGGACGGATATACGACTACAATGGCGCGATGGCAGAGTCCGAGAAAGAGACCAGCCCTTCGGCCAATTATCGGAAATCTTTGGCCGCGTCGAAGTTCGGGAAACATTGGCGCCGTGCTTGTGCCACAGTAGGCTTCCATGGCCACGGTATAAAGCAAGTCACGGGGACGGGTCACTACCCTCCAGGTTAGACTCCGGAGTCAAATGCATTAGCAAGCCTAAAGTTTAAAGCGCGGCTTCACCCCTGTTGCAAAAATTCTACGTTTTCGCGCAATAATTTCAGATTCATAGTAATAGCTGACAATGTAAGATTTAAAAAAATTGTATTTTACTAGTTTTTTTTATTATTGATGTGCCTAATTTTAACTGTGCTTTATCTGCTTGATGTAAAAAGTCAGGAACATATTTATTTTTTATCAATAAATTCTTGCCTTTTTGCAAGCAGGAAAAAACACAAATAGCTGAATACGATGGAATGAGTATTTGTGAGGGGTGTGGAGGGGGTTAGTCGTCTACTGAGCCAGAATTNTTCGGAAATAATTTTTTTTAATAAATGTTTTTTATGGTTTTTTAAATAATTTTTTAATAAATTGTTATAAATATTTTGGGTTTTTTTGGATTTTGTTTAGATTTTTTGTGTTATTTGAGAGTTTTGAATTTTGTTTGATTTTGAGGTCAAAGGTCACCGGGGTCAAGGTCAAAGGTCAAGGTCTAGGTCACCGACATCCAAAATGGTGGACAATATGGCCGCTGGCTGACCGGAATGCGGCTGACCGGAATGGCAGAGCATGTATAGCTCGGATGCTCCGAACTCCCAGACTCTTGTCCCAAAATCGGCACAATCATTCTACTTTGAGTATTTCAGATAATAAATTTCGTTTGACACTGTCAAACGCATTTTCAAAGTAAACAAATGCTATGCGTATAAACACAATTACTTTTTTTATCATACAGTTATGTAAACATAAATATTTATTTGTGTATTATAAAATATATTTTCGAACTGCTTTCATTAAATACATTCTTTTTTGCCAATCAGACGTGTTGTATCTCCTCTTACAATGAAATTTTATATTAAATTCTTAATATTGTGTATGTACCTCAGTGTGCAATTATGCATTAATAACATTTCTATCTACAATGCGTTATTTCCACATAGTTAAACTTAGGATATGTGATTACAATTATATGTGGATAGTAACCGCTCTGTTATATAAACGTAGGGCTAATGCATGCTAACTGGTATATTGTCTTTTAGTTGACATCACACCCACAAACTGACAATATGGTACTTTTAAGAGATATATATAGGGGAAATGTTTCTTTTATGAAAGGCTGCTTCGTGATATTCGTTACCGGCGTCACACAGAACTTATAAACAGTTCTATGGTTATAAGTTTTTACGTTGGCATTGAGACGTTCACAGAGTCTTTGGAGTTTGTACGAGGATTTTTCGGAAAGTAAGGTCCGAATCGCCGTAGCTAATCGAATGTCACGCGAACATTGTAACGCGCATGCGCACCAACTCCCGGCATGCCTTGCTCGTCAAACGACGCCATTTGCATTGGTATTGTTGCAGTGTGCTGTTTACAGTGCCAGTTCAAAATGTTTAAAGCAATTGCTCAGCCCACCGACTGTGAAATACGGTCGGTGATTCGGTTTTTGGCTGTAAGGAACGTTTCAGCAGTGGAAGTTCATCGACAGATAAGTTAAGTGTATGGCCCCAATGCGATGAGTGACAGCAAAGTGCGTAAGTGGGTGAGAGCTTTCAAGGACGGACTGGAAAATGCCCATGATGAACTGCGATCGGGCCGACCATCAGTGATCACAGAAGATGTGGTCAAAGCCGTGGACGAAAAGATGCGTGAAGACCGGCGATTCACAATTTCAACTTTAGCATTGGAATTTACGAATGTGGGTAGAACAACTTTGCACAAAACTGTCTCTGAATATTTGCAATTTCACAAATTGTGCGCACGCTGGGTTCCCAGGCTGCTTACTGAGGAACACCAAATGAATATAATGACTTGCGCTCTTGATGTTTTGGACCGATATCATAAGGAATGTGATAAATTTTTTAGAAAATATTGTCACAGGGGACGAGACGTGGGTTTCTCACATGACCCCAGAGTCTAAACGTCAGCCAATGGAATGGTGTCACCTGACATCACCAGTTAAAGTCAAGGCCAATCGGACAATCTCAACACGCAAGGTTATGGCAACCGTGTTTTGGGATAGACATGGAGTCGTGTTAGTTGAGTTTATGCAGCAAGGGACAACAATCAATGCAGCCGCTTACTGCGCTACCCTGACTAAACTTTGACGTGCAATATGAAATAAGCGACGTGGCCTTCTGACGTCTGGAGTTTTGTTGCTGCATGACAATGCAAGACCCCATTCTGCCATTCACACCCAAAACCTGACCAGATATTTTGGATGGGAACATATTGACCACCCACCGTACAGTCCAGACTTGGCGCCGAGCGATTTTCACTTGTTCCGCTACATAAAGGCAAACCTTTAGGTAGGCAAGCGCTTCTCCACAGATGACGAGGTGAAATAAGCAGTTGCAGACTGGTTATCCTCACAGGCGGCAGACGTCTATGACTTAGGCATACAAAAGCTTGTACAACGTTATGACAAATGNCTCACAGGCGGCAGACGTCTATGACTTAGGCATACAAAAGCTTGTACAACGTTATGACAAATGTTTAAACAAATACGGAAACTAAGTAGAAAAATAAAGAAATATGCAAGGAATTAAATAAAAAACCTTTTTTTGAAAAAATCTGTAATTTTTTATGTCTTATATGAAATCGGTCTTTACTTTCCGAATAACCCTCGTACAAACAATTTTGCACGGAAATGAGGCTTGAAAAAGGGATCGCTTCGAAAATNCTCACAGGCGGCAGACGTCTATGACTTAGGCATACAAAAGCTTGTACAACGTTATGACAAATGTTTAAACAAATATGGAAACTAAGTAGAAAAATAAAGAAATATGCAAGGAATTAAATAAAAAACCTTTTTTTGAAAAAATCTGTAATTTTTTATGTCTTATATGAAATCGGACTTTACTTTCCGAATAACCCTCGTACAAACAATTTTGCACGGAAATGAGGCTTGAAAAAGGGATCGCTTCGAAAATNCTTTACTTTCCGAATAACCCTCGTACAAACAATTTTGCACGGAAATGAGGCTTGAAAAAGGGATCGCTTCGAAAATAAATATTCACATATTTGTTATACCACGTGACTTGGGCAGTTTAGAATGAGAGGGGCTAAGCAGAAAACTATTATAAATTCACCTCTTGTTTTACAAATTTTGCCATAGATGTTTGAATAGTGTTTGTCATGTTACATTATGAAACTGTTACAAATATAAATACTATTCTCTCACTCATGTTATCGCCTTAAATTTCATGATATAAGTAGATAATTCTTTCACTAACTACGAAATTGAACTTTGCCCTTTTAACGAGACGTAAATACGTAAATTAATTTCGCTGTTCGCTGTCAAAATTATAGCATATTCCCCATACATCATCTACGTTAAGCTAGACGCAGTTCCGGTTAATCTCCTTTTAAAATATTTATCTCAACAGTGTTTTTTAAACCACAAAAAAACATTAAACGTCATGCCGGAGTGACGTAATGCGAACATACATTTCCACGTTCCAGGAATAACGTTTTGTGTGTGCGCCTACGTGGCTTTGAACTGCAATGCAAGATATTTAAAATATGTGGTTTTATGGGCGAAGCTATTAAATACGTCCTTTATATGTTTACCTACGAAAACCAAATGTAATCAAGACGATGTCGGAATGGTACTTTCAAGATATATCGCATTTATCAGACTGCTGTTTCGTAAAGCTCATTACCTTGACACAAGGAAAACTACAATAGGAACCCCTATTGAACCTTGCTGCAGACTTTGCGCCAATAAACTGAAAGGCTGGCGGCCCGAAAATCCATAGGTAGACGCAGCCTGCGTGTAGCGGCGACAGCGCACTTGATTGGCGTGGCAGTGTCGCCCTTACGGCTCCCGCATATCTGATCCCCAAAACGCGACACGTTTAGTTTTACGCAGAAACGTTATTTGACAACGCGACATAATGATACACGTACACGGCTGAAAAAAAAGTATTTTGCCCTACCTGGAAATTTGGTGCACATGAGGGATGTTCACTGCACTGTAAATAATTATTTTGTACTTTTACAAAAGAATCCTTGGGAACCCTGTTGCCAAGAAAAATCTTTGTATAACTACAAACAGTTTTCATGTCAAATCTGCAAAACACATATTTGTAATATTACAAATAACATTCTTGTATTACAACTTACATTATTGAGAAGTAAACCTAATTTTTTTCTTTTAGAAAAAAAATGGCAAATGTGATGAATTAATAATAACAGAGAATAGAGAAAATATTATTTCAAAAATATAATTTGCAAAAAAATTACACTCCTAGCCAACATGGGGACACAGGACCCACGTCTAATGCATTATCATCCCACAAACTTAACTACAAAACCAACTTAACTTACAAGCTTTACAATTGTTTTTGTAATAAATCTACCAGAAAATACCTACAAAATATTGGTGAAGTTATTCGGTTAAGAAGAACGAATTTATTTCATTTCAAGTGTTCTGTGTAGACATGGAACATAACTGTTAATGAATAAAAGTGTAACATGTTTTTTTTAAATTGTAGTCGTTTTATTATAATTGAGTGGTTTTAAGTGTTATACGATATTCAAACTTGCAATACATTAGTTTTTTCACGCAACTACACTTTATATCACTCCAAGTTTTTGCAAAAACACCTATAGACGGTTTTACGTTGTTGAGTGTCCGCCATTTTGCTTGAGATTGGAGATACGAGTCAGTATAGAACAAACATTTGTCGAGGTCCATTACAAACACAGCTCTTATAGTTTCATAAAAAAATCTAAATAATTTTACGAGAGAGCAAACCTAGTAACTCAAAAATCCCTATGGTACAAAACTTTCTTTCTAGGCGTGAATTTTAGCGCAGTTGCAAACCGTCTCTCCCTCGAGCGTGGCGAGATTTCTGCAGATTGCGTGATGGATATTACGATGATACGAGTGCTTCAGATGATTTCATTTTCCGTCGAAGTCATTCCCCCCGAGATTCGGAAAAAAAGTTGGCGGATTTNGGGTTGCGCGATGCATAATAGGGGTGGCGGCATTATTGCGGCGTGGGGTGGTGGTGGTGGTGGGGGGGGGATAAAGCAGTTGATGGCCATGACGAGGGACTGGAAGGGGGTTGTTGGTAAAAGGGCCCTCGGAAAGGGGATGGAGAACACCCCTTCCTACTCCCTTGTCGAGCCACACCCTTTTTATTTTAAATTACTGAACGCATCCTCTCGCGTGCCTATGCTTGCCCTTTTTATTATTTCCCCCCGCGGGCAGAGGCCCATAATGCTCGGCGGCCCGGGAGGCAAATAAGTGGACTCGTAGGCAAGGTCTGGCATGGCTCAAGAGGCGGAGAGGATTTGATGTGTAAGACGGGAGGGTGTCACAGGAAGTCGCTTAATGAATAACATTTAGAAGGATCACTTCATCGTGGACGCACGTGCGCGTGTACGAGAATGTGACGGCAAGGTCGATTTTCGCACACTTAGGAAATGCAATCAGGTCATTACCGACACGACGTTTAGTCGCTTGTACAGTTTACTATTCTTGTGTTCTTTTGATGGAATGTTATGATTGAGGAGCGGGAGTACACTACATAAAATCCAACACGTTTTCTACGCACGAGAATCCAGGCTTGACCCCGCCGGGAATCAAACCTCGTTCGTCGTGGTGGGCAGCATCAACGTATCTCGTTACGGATAGCATGTATTAAATATTGTTATAGACGGTTCACGGAAAACAGAGTACTTTTGAAAGCCCTGCTTAAGATCTACTTGCGTGCGCATGGAGTATTCTTCCGCCATATGTAAAATTATCATTGCCATTCATTCATGCGTCGGTCAAGTGAAATTGTGAAATTGTTATAAAACTTAAAAGTCTATATATATGCTTGGTTTTACTTAAGAAAAAGAACGAAAAAGTAGTAGTTTCAGTTTTACAGATGTTTACCTACCACTTTTAACTCATATTTAAGACATAGTACTTATTTCTCCCTTCATTACAAATTTAACCATGAACATGCCAGTCAAGTTAGTGCCGATAAAATGTGCGCAAATAGTAACAGTGACATTTTTCTGAGGTTAATTTCAAAAGTGCTCAATTAACCGTGAACAACCTGTACACTTTTGTACACAAGTGACTGTTTTATGAAGTGTACTTGTGTTGTGAACATGAGCTGGAACGGTTATGAGCCTTTATATCAGTCTAGGCAACTATAAAAAACCTTTATCTTTATTATTATATTGGTCAGACAACTTCCTATGTAGCTAAACACATATGGCCCATTTATGGTTTAAAGTCAGATGCCAAGTCGGCGAAAAGTTGGCCAACAGCTGCCATGCACCCAGCACCGTTGCTGTTTCTGCAGTGGCGCCACTTTACTAGGTACGCTCTGTCCATAAATGGCCCAGGTGTGTTGAATACAAGAGGGCCAAACATGGCCCGCATGATTACAATAGCAATGGCCCATCGATGTACCACTCCATAGCTACCGAATGGCCTACAGATGGTTGCCGATGCTTTCAACAGCAATATGTATAGATTATGTGCGGCCAGTGCTGGAATACAGTGGGTAAGCCATTTATGGACCACTCTCAACTATCAGTTTCATTCCCATCAACATTCCACCTGTGTACTATAAATTGCATGTCAAATGTCCTGTAGCCAGCAGTTAACCATAACCGGGCCAGTTGTGTGTATACCCATAAGTTTTCTGAGCCAGCAGTTATCCATTAATGCCATCAGTAAAATCACAGACGGCTGACTGTGTCTTGCTAACGGGGTTCGATTTCCAAAGGGTTTACCGTGACTTTCCGCATGTTAGAAACGTGGTGGACGTTGCCGTTGGCCGGCGGGTTTTCTCGGGGCACTTCCATTTCTCCCCGCACTTGCATTCCTTCGCTGCTCCGCCTTAACATAATTTCATCCTCATACGCTGTAAAGACCTCCTTGTTCAGCGCCGGTTAAAATCTCTCTCAACACTCAACTCATTATGTCGTTATGACCACTGTTGGAAAGTTACATTAAGGCGGTGGCCTGCCTGAGGCTTGAAATGCGTTGTCACGTGTTTGAAAACAATATTTTATACGAAACGTTTACTCGTGCCCCCAAAAGAAAGTTAATTCCTGACGATGATGTTAATAGTGCTTTCAAGACATCACACCCATTGGAACACATTATTTTCATGCACTTTAACATAGCTTAAAACAGTGTTCTTTAGACTGCTGTATCTCAAAATATACTAACCTGTTACACGCGAAACTACTATAGAGGCATGCAATGGACTTTGCTACAGACATGCTTACAATAAAATTATAGTGTCGCCGCTTAAAATTCACGTGCAAGATAGTCGCCGACGGAAAGGCTGCTCGCCAGTCGAGCGCCTCGCACGTAGAGGCGATACCGCTTTATAGACGCCGGTCGGCGTCGTCCGTAGCGCTTCATCGGTGTTTGCCTCACTGACACATACATACCCCTCACTAGGCCACCGCCTGAACGGGGCATTGTCAACAGCAAGACTGCACGGCGCGTTGTGTCTTGCGCGTAAAGGCGACGAGGAATGTGATGCACGTGCCAGGATCGCCGTTGTGTCCGCGTTTCTGGGCCTCGATAATTCTTTGTATGATACTTTAATCTTTTTCCCACTTTAATAATCACTTCAAAGTGCGTAATCTCGAACAGTATTTTCAAGTACATTGAGATACATGGGTACATTTGAAAAATAAATCTCGTGTACTCAAAAAAATGTTTTACAGTAACCGTACGAATCCCTAATACATGCAAGTTTTCCTTCACGACCACAAGGACACAAATGTTACGAAGTTCACGATCGGAATAGATACCCGTGTCAAACTCGAACTTATGGTGTGAGAACGATATTTTGGTGGCTTCCAATAGAGCACTGCAACCGACAGTTCAACAAGAAGAATACATTAATATGTAGTAAACATGTTTCCAAAATTATGGGGAAATTACTACTTTTATTGCATATGTCACGAGAATGTTCGTGTTTTGTAATATGGTAAAACATTTTCTTAGAATTTATTTGTTTAAAAATTCAAAAAAATCAGTTAACAAAAGCTACCTTTAATCAAAATTTAAGCGCATTTCCATTATGAATGCTTCACAAAGCCCACTTTGCAAGGAAACTTTCATCAAGTAGGACAATCATTATAATAACATTGGTTGTATTTAAGGAGTAATTGATACAAACGTACAAAATATTTTTAGCTTTTCTGAAGTCTTGCAAACGTTCTACTTTTGGGTTATTCCTCCGCCTCATGCAAATTACATCAAAGTAACAAAGAACCATATTCATACGCACTCAGATCAACACTATTTTGCATGAGAACAATGTATTATTAGGCATTACCAACACCCATATTTTCTACCTGTTTATATTCATAATAATTGTAAACGAACTTTATTTAATACTGAAATAAAAGTTCAAGTGAACCAAAAACAATATACTTTCTTGTTAATAGAAGTATAAATTTTCGAAACAGCCAATCACGTCATACATGGGGTGATTTTTCTAAGGTTTTACTCAAAACGTTTGAACAAACTGCGAATAGACAATGCTTGATTAATCGAACAATTGTTAAGTCTTGCCTACATGTCATTGAACTCACGAATTTTTCTTCTGTGTATATGCATGTTAACATCGTGATTCTTAAGACCGGGGCTAGTTCGGATTTGTCGATGTTAGGATTATCCAAACTATATAATTAGTGATTGACTTATTAAACCAGACAGTATTAAATACTAAAATTACGCGACATGTGTGATATTTTTATTTTACGGTCGGCTAATGCTTTTTTTTTTTNAGACAGTATTAAATACTAAAATTACGCGACATGTGTGATATTTTTATTTTACGGTCGGCTAATGCTTTTTTTTTTTGTGACGTTTAACAAATCCACAGAACCTCAGCGAGTGAACCAAGGTCATTCACCCCACCTAGATGCNTTTTTTTTTTTGTGACGTTTAACAAATCCACAGAACCTCAGCGAGTGAACCAAGGTCATTCACCCCACCTAGATGCCGCTACTTGTCTGAACTGAACTTATGTGCAGCAAATATTGTGCTGTAAATAACTTTTGTATACATAGATAATGCATATTTTTTTACTGTTAAAAAATGTTTTAACTTAAAAAATTATGTTTATATTAACCGAACATTTTGACTAAAGGGTTTCGTATTGGCGGGGTTAAAGTGTACGCTAAAACTTTAATTAAAATTTTACAATTATTAGCTACTTTATAAAAGCATTTAAATAAATTAATTATAGCAAAATATTCGACAGTGTTACAAAATATATGCCGTATTCTGTATAATAATACATAAATCATATTTTTCTAACAATTTTGGTTGTGTGTGTACCAGTTTATTTCTACCTCTAAGATATACAAAATAGATTCAAAGTAATTGCAAAAGTTTTTAGTTATTCCTGTTGTAAATTTGGTGGGCTATGAAAAACTGAGATTTTTTTTTTATGTGTGCTTGTTAAGAGGAACTACTGTCGGCGTCAGACGTCGTGGCACTTACAGCTTCCTAGGCCCGTAGTAACAGTGCTGGACACGGCCAGGCACAGTAGCTGGCGATATTAGTAACGGTACGGCCACGTATACTCTTAAATAAAAACATTTTCCAAGGTTTCCGTCAGATGAATTCACACTAAGTCCTGGTTCGCATTTACAACAGTCACGCCGAACAAAACTGCCCACATATAAGCATATATTCTGCATTACCGCTTTGGTGCATGGTTGAAAGTTCAGTTTACGTCTGTGCTGGTTTCTCCGTTGTTTGAAATGATGGTTCCGATATAAATGCAAGAAAAGTAGCTACAAGGTACAGTTATGTTTACTTTATTTTTATTATGGTTACTGAGCTTGTTTTAAGTTTCTCGTAGAGGTGAGTTTTCTGAAAGAAAAACTATACTCTAGTTTGTTGCGTTGCACATAAATACACCTTACGTATGCGATGCGCATGCCTCAGTCGCCCTTAATTATCCAGCGCTCTTATATCTCGGGTGCACTATTCGAAGTGACAGTTGTGGGATAACATCACCAGGTCGCATGCTACATAAGCCGGAGATGCGCAAACAATTGTTCCTCCTCTCCAAAGCAAACCCTCTCATCACCGCTGGAACAAATGCCACCACGTCTGGCGCGCACAGTATTTCTTTCCTTTCTAGTGCCTTCTCACTCTTTCAAAACCACCCCCACTCGCTCTTGCCTCCTCGCGTCACTGACACTCAAGATGTGCGTGGCAATAAAAACGTCATACAGTATTACGATCCGTGGAGAGACGGTGATGACTTATCCTTTTCCCCATTTCTTCTCTAGGAATGTGTCACTTCATCCAAAACCTCTAAGCCTCGCAGTCTGATCGTCACTAATGTATTTCCTATATTTCCCTTGCGTATGAAACGTTATGAAACAGTGAAATTTCAAAGGGTTGGTAGAGAATTCTCGCGCAACAATTGTATGGGATGCTTTAATATTATTTTACTTTTTGTTAGTCCGTTTTGAATTGTGGGTTCAAGTCCCAGCGTGATGAAGTATGTGCTTCATTTTCACATGCTGGTAAAGTTCTTTTAGTGGTAGTGTACCAGTGTTACTTCTCATAGCCTATCAAGCACTATCAGGTATCATTAAACAGTGGTTAGTGAAAATACCTGACTCTCTTAATTTTACGTCTCAAATCCTACGAAAAACGTTTCTCTTCACTTTTTATTCTTACCCTTGCCGTAGTTAAGATATTCAAAATTTTCTTTATGNATCCTACGAAAAACGTTTCTCTTCACTTTTTATTCTTACCCTTGCCGTAGTTAAGATATTCAAAATTTTCTTTATTGTTTAGTCATAGAATATACTTATCTGTCACGTGCATGGATGAATGTGTCTATATCTATACGCAATTTTTTTTTTGTTTATTTTGCTACTGCCGTTACTATAATTCATTCGCGGTTACTTCATACTTTTCTAACGCCGTGTTAAAGTTCTACTTCCAGGATATTCCTCCCTCCTAATGCAAACAAAGCTTAACCTAATAAAAATTACGCCAAAAGACAACGCACTGAATTTGTGCGCACTCAGTTGTAATGATATTTTGCATGAGAACTATTCCTTACTAGACACTACCAACACACACATTTTTCTCACTGTTTTCTTCATACTTATTATAAATTTATTATTATTATTTATAAATCAAATACGGGTAAAACTTAAATTTAACAATAAATGAGATACTTACGTGTAAACAGAGGNCGTGCGCACTCAGTTGTAATGATATTTTGCATGAGAACTATTCCTTACTAGACACTACCAACACACACATTTTTCTCACTGTTTTCTTCATACTTATTATAAATTAATTATTATTATTTATAAATCAAATACGGGTAAAACTTAAATTTAACAATAAATGAGATACTTACGTGTAAACAGAGGTATAAACGCGTGTGATACGTGGCATAGTTAGGACGTAAAAACACGTCATCAATAAAGTGATTTTTCGAAGGTGATATTCGAAAAGGGTGATGAAACTGCGAATAGACTCAGAAGTAATGTTCCTGTTCCGCCGCGCTTCAAGGGATTGTCGCCCAGTCGTGAAATGATCTTTGCTGGCGTGAAAGTCGATATGGGGGTTACGAATAAACTGTTGGCAAATGACAAAGGCAGAAGAACGCCTTATACATAAATAAAAAAAGTCCCCCGCAAATTTTAACAGAGTCAGATGGTGCACTGATAAGGCGGAGTTTAATGCGTATTTCTAGTACTATAATGAGTACATCAGTGGTGCGTAAATTTGATCAACAGCTGCTTGTGCTCCGGTTTAAACTATTTCCATGGACGAGGCAGCGCGCATTGGCGTCGTTCTTGAGCCGAACACGACATTATGCTTTGTACACACATTCGCTCCACATGGAAAAGACGACTTTGTACGTGTACAAATGTTGTGGCTGAAGTGATGGAATCTTATCAAATGCGGAATGCTCTTGTAATGTTTTGGAACCCAGTTTTTGAATAATAAGAGGTGAAGACGTTTGGGCGGCCCCTAACAACGAGGTCTTGAGATCCGATGAGGATGAAGCGAGATGGATATGGAGCAGTGCCGGAATGCATGGTTGGGGGGAGGAAGATCCCCGAGAAAACCCGCCCGATCAGCAGCATCGTCCGGCACGATTCCCATGTGTGAAAATCGAGAGTGACGATAACTCCTCCCTCCAACCCGGGAATCGAACCCGGATTGCCTTGGTGGGAGGTGAGTGCTCTGACCGCAGCTGCCTGGGGACCCCTTGGTTTTTAAAGGTGGTACACTCGTGATTGTGTAGTTTGCTTCTTTTTTCTGTCGATGTTTTTGCCTTCGCTGTTGTGCGGTGTTTATACTTTACTTTTCCGGTGCGTTGATACACTCGAGCCTGTACGTTTGTCGCTGATTATTTAACTAAATAATGTATTTTCTCGTGTGGTTGATGAACCAGCCTTGTGTTTGCTAATACGCTAATATTATTTATTTTACCTGTACCTGTTGTAAATAATTGCGATCTAAGAATGAAATTTAAAACATTTACAAAAAAATTGGTAACATACTGTACTCGCTTCACGGACAACCAGAGCTCGATTCACGATTCAGCCTTTCCGTGGTTTTTCGAAATCATTCCAGGCGAATACCTGTACAGTTTCTTAAAATAGTCGATGGCCGATTAATTCCTCGTTCCTGCTTTTGTGATTAACTTGTTGCGTCTTTAAAGATACGGCTTTCAACGAGACGTTATGCAATAAATTAATTACATCAACATAGAAATTAGTCTACCCGTAAGTAATAGCACGACTTTTGTCGGTGTATAGTTGTAAAAGATGATTTAATCCACGCGTAAAAGTGCATAAAACTTGAGTATATTAAGATTCCTTTACATAGTTTATTTGAATGTCGCAGATTAGTTTCTTTCCACGCAGAAGGAAATTTCTGTCGAATAAGTGTCAGTTAATGCTTTATTTCGCAACCAAGGCGCAAGATTTTGTATCTAAAATGTAAAATTTTTGTAACCCTTGTAAACTTCAGAGACCAGAAAGTTGTTGTTGGTTTTTTTTTTTTAATTCTTCTTATAGCAACCATTGTAATTAAAATTTTACGCTGAAATTGCGAGCGCATTTGGCGATGCAGTGTGGTACTCTGTGCCAAATGTACGTAGTATATATTTTTCTTGGGAAGTGATATGCAACTCACATACAAAATTTGGCGAGATATTATGAGAATATCTTAAATACTTTCTAAAATATATGAGCGTCTATGGAGGCAAAATAAAGCATTTACGGACATAGGTCTGAAGGTTTATAAAATTATCGCTGGGAAAGATACACGTTAGTAAGTTACTCAGAAATGCGGCCCGGATGTGGGAGTGGTAAATCATAAATTCAAAAAGATAGTGCAAATCCCCGATTTTCGACCCGACGGCATCAGAAAGTTTTGGGAAATTGTATATATTTTCTCACGAACTTAATTTTAATTTTCGATACCCCCCTAATACAAGTGACTTTGAAAAACGGCAAGTACAATTATTTTTACCACAAAGTGGTTAAAAAAAAACACGCCCAAGGACTGATAAGGATAAAGTGCCAATATTCCCTCCCTTGAAAAATAATCCAGTATAACAGCAGTTGGAAAATGGTTTCTATTGTAATTGTATTTCGTTTTCTGACACGCACACAGTTAAGGCAAGCAGATTGTAATTACCATGTGTTTCGTTTAGAGATATCTGTTTTTTATTTTATTATTTTTACATTTTCAGTTATAGAAACACCTCGGGGAATACCGTCGGTGTAGCGCCGTTTAATTGATTATTGTATATCAGTGGCGAGATAACAGCACCAGCTTATATTTTAATTATAAGACCAGCATAAAAAACAAAAGACTATACATTGGACGCAAGGGGTCACGCGTAGATAGCAAAAAAAATAACATTTATTTTTCCTTTTATTCTGTTAAAATATAAGAAGTAATGATTTCGAAGTGTTCGTTATAGATTGATTGAAATCTGGATTGGCGTGGTACAAATATGGTTGGTGTATTAAATGCAAAATAACCAAAAATCCTTGCAAGTATCGTGAAGATGCATTTCCGTAAAGTACTCGCAAATAAAACTTTTTATAATATAACAAGATTATGTGACGCACGAAATTTTTGGCACTGCAATATTAATATTTTGAAATTAGAAGTAACAATAGATTGAATAGCAGTGGCTGCGACTACAGTTAACTATAATATTAAGTTGTATCTATATATCTATATTTCGATATTTGCCATATTTATATTGCCAGTACCTACTACACATCGTCATTGATATATTATAATTTGGGTGTAAGCATCGACAGCATTGTAAATAGTCAAAACGTTTCTGAATATTTTATATGCCTATCATGCATCCATACCTGCAAGAGCATTTGTATAGTACAAAAAAAATTTAATCGTAAGACTTACTTTGTCCATTTATGTTTAAGAGAATGGGACCCTAAACATTAAAAAATCTCTCCGAACCAAATGCTTACCGACTCGGTGCTCACAAACGCATCCGTGCCTGATGATGTTTAGTCCGGCACGATTCCCATATGCAAAAATCCGAAGAGTGACCCGGCCAGTTAAACTACATGCAGGTGGATGGTCTGTTCGCGGTTAATTGAGAACTTTTGAAACCTACTTTTGTAAAGTGTTACTGCATCTTCCTTCATGTTTTTGGAATGGTCACACTACGTGGCATGCATCCATTAAAGTTGCCAACGACGGAGGAAGGGTAGTACTATATTGTAGCGGTGAGTTGAAAGTGTTAGCTAAACATTTGTGAATAGTGAAAAAATTTATTTTACGTCTCCTTTCTGTTTTTTTTTTCAATTCACGCAACTGTATAAATGAGCAAAATTGTAATATATATATATATATATATTTACGATCTTACATTTTCACTTGAGCGAAGCATGATTAAAGTGACCATACACATGGCAATGTCAATTTCACAAATGCTGGAACAATACACAACGTGCATACTTTACATGTAGACATTAAGGCTCCCGCCTGCCTGGAGCTTTTCAACCGCGTTTGAGGCCGCGAAGCGCCGGAGCGATAAGGGCGACGTTGCCACGCGCATCAAGTGCGCCATCGCCGCTAAGCGCGAGGCTCTCTCAACTGGCGCGCGGTGTCCTCGCAGAACTGCGTGCACCTACGGGACTTTCAGCGGTGACCCTGTTATTTTAATTGGTGGAAATGCTGTAGGAAGGTTCGAGGCAGTGCCCCTTGAGTAGTTTTGTGTGTATCTAACGCGTATATTTTGACATGCCGCACTTATAAAAAAAAAAGCAATTTTTGGCCATTTTTGGAGTGCTCTGAAATGGTGTTTGTATTGTGCGCGATGTCTTAAAAGCACTCAACACCCCTCGTCACAATTCCGTGTTATTTTCGTAGATGAGTACATGGGACGCACTTTTAATAGTTTCGTGGGGGAAATGTGTATTCCAAACACACTGCAACGCAGTTCAAGCACAACGTAGGTGGGAGCATTAAGGCTGCCCAAGTGCCTACAATTATTATCTGCATTTTTAAGATATTTTGCGCTTTTGCGATACAATACCAATAACTATTTGATAAAAAATACCAAATCAGTTTAAAAGTAACTCTCGCATACTTTTTTTTTAAAGTAGAATTATGATCATCATAACCTTAAAATTTGCGCGAAACAAATTAAAAAAATTTATACGAGTACAATGTTTGAGTTCAGCTAAAGTGTTTTTTTTTTTTTTCAAGATTTCGGAACGCAGCGAAGAAATATCTTTGAAGTGTCGCATTTTCTTCGACTGCGATTATGGTTTAACATTCCGGCACTTAAAATAAAATTATGACTGGAACCACTAGAAGAAATTCCAGTAAATTTCTTCAACTTATTTTAATAACATTAACAACTAATTAGAACTGTAGCGAAACATGATAATTATTAAAAATCAATTTTTAATTTCTATGCCAATACTTATAAATTATAAATTCCTCTACGTTCTGTCACTAATTTTGGTTAATTAATTTTACATTGTTTTTTTATACTTTTGTCAATGCACTATATGATGTAATAGAACAGAATGATAAAAATATTAAAAAAACTATATCTAAAATCATTTTTACCACTTGAGCATTCTTTAAGCAAGGCTTTCAGAAGTGCTCTGTTTACCATGAACAGCTTATAGAACGTAGTGACGTTTTTCGAAGGTCTATCTGGAAAGTGTCGTGTTAAACGTGAACGGGCTATACCAACGCCGCCTTGCCGAGTGCGGTCGGAGTGGACTATACCGGACGTTTCGTTAATCCCCGGTAGGCAGCGCGGACGACGGTCGGTCAGCTGCGGCAAAGTGCGACTCGTAGTAATCAGCGGGAGAGGGTGATGGGGCTCGGGTGCGTGCGGGGTCAACGAGCCCGCAAATTGGCCCTGCGTGTAATGAAGCCACGAGAGTCCCGCTGCCCGGTGGGGCAATGGTACTGTGCACTGCGCTGCCGCGTTCGCCTACATATAGCAGGGTGCCTGCCTGCCCCTTGAGATAACGCTCATCTTAACTCTTGTTTACTTTCCGCCACGACGGCTATCTTCCCGAGCATGTTATCTATGGAATTCTCTCATCCAGTTGCATGTTACGTGCAATAGTGGCGTAACTCTCATTCTTGGTTTAACTGACGTTCAGTTAATCGGATTGTTGTGATTAGTGTTTATCCATCGCCTGTTCCGTTTTCCCGTAATAAGATGAAGTAGTTCGAGCTTGGAGATTAAATATGAATTCATAGGAAGCTAATTGGTATGATTGGAAATTTTTAAGTGGGCGTGGTGATAGTAGTTCCCCGTCAGTCGTACGCCGCGGATGGAAACAAGCCGCCTCGCGGTTCTTACTGGGCGCGGGATTATCGCGTACACAACTCGTGTCACAGCGTACCCCCTCCCCCCAACCGTTATCCCACCTTAACCAGAATTAGCGAGAAAATCTATTTTCCAATCTATCAACCCGTTCGGCCACACATCAACTGCCGAGTTAAAGAGTTGCAGACACGGGAATTTTTTGGCATGCGCTGTACTTGTGATCAACACTAGTCTTGCAACCAATGAGCAACTTTCTGCATGCTATATGATATTGGCATTAACCATTCACGTCCAGGATGTGTGGAAAATTTCACAAATCAGATAAGCCATAAGGTAGACTGGGCATGCATGACTTGTTGTGTACAGCACTGGTCATATATATAATTCATGTGCAACGTGCCCTAGATCGTGGATATGGTGATTTAAGGGTTAAAGTTGCTGGCAACCAAAAACATTCAATATTTTATACTTGTACGAAACATTATATTGTGGAGTGTTTAGTTGTTTCCTTAATATGCTGGGTGCCACAGCCGTTTTATACTTGTGTTGACGTAAACTCAAGTTATTTTTGGTTAAATTTAACTACTGTTAATCTTTTATCTATAAATTACTATATTTAATTTGTGGGATATATGAATAAAACAGTGAGAAAATAGCTTTTTTGGTAGTAAGACATAGTTCCAGCGGAAACGGATGCAGTAAAATGTCCCTTTGGTGTAATTTTCAAGACTTGATTAAGCTTTGCGTACATAAGGCGGACAAATATTCTGGAAGTAGAACTATAGCAGGACTTCAAAAAAGTTGGAAGTAACCGTAAATCGACTAAAAACGTTACTTATAAGAAATATTTGCTCGCATATATATATATATATATATATATATATATATCACATAGTTTTTGCATCATGGAATGTCCAAATCACAATTCTAATGCTTTTGGAAGGTATAAATAAAAACAAGCGAAATCATTTAGGGAGCGTTCAAGTATTACGTAACGCAGTTTTTGAAGATTTTTGACCCCCCCCCCC